>CM059211.1:18708538-18963538 GCA_030347435.1 Clarias fuscus | reverse complement strand
ACATCTCAACTAATATAACTAATTTTCGAACTTAAATTAATATCTGTGTCATATCATATCTTATTCACATACTTGTGATTTTTAAGGCTTTCTGCATTTTTCATGATGTAGGAAGTTTCCATGGAATGAGAGGGTTGCTACGGAGACCTTGTGTTTCATTTCCTTGTTGGCTATTGTTTAGCGTAGCTATGCCTTGAGGCTTGGAGGGGGTCTGACAGCATTGCATTGTCTCAGAGAGTGACTTTACCTCAGCTACACATTTATCTGTTCTCCTTGGCATTTGAAGCCCATCAGCGTACAGTGCCCCAACAGTAGAAGATATTTATACACACCTACATGCTGAAAAAGTGAGGATCTTAAATACAGCTATCCCTAGTTAAGGCCTATGAGTACATTTATGTTAACTTTATCTTATTTATGTCTTCTTTCTATTGATGATTATTTATTATTTGTCACTTGCTTACAGTGGAACTTTCTCTTAAGCGACCTTGAATTTTTGCGAAAGGCACATTAGAAAAAAATAAACTTCATATCATTACTATATTTATCTGCACTTGGATGATATAAATATATAACTTACAATATCAATCTATTCCATCCAATTGCCCTTCAGGATGGCCTCAAAATCCAAAAAACACAATTTCCCTCTTTATATTGCATGTATTTGTTACCTTTGCTCCAGTACCAATAAATTCAATCTAGTCTCTTGGATTTGGGCCACTGACCACTAGGAACTGGTCAGAGGAACCTGACACAGCTCACTACACCTTACACACACACACACACACACACACACACACACACACACACACACACACACACACACACACACACACACACACACACACACACACACACACACACACACACAATTCCATTTACTTTTAAATTCAACATTAAGTAAAAAGCTCAGTTAAAACATGTGACCTCAGGTTGTATGCAGACTTTCAGGGAGTTTAAAACTGCTTGATTAATTTTTTCCCAAAATTGTATAGTGTAGTGACCCAACTCCTGTTTAAGAACACAATTCCCACGGGGTTATTTTACAAGAATTTAAATCCTTCCACATTTTAATATCACAGTCCCCCCAACTTTGTAATGTGTTCTTTTGTTTGCATTCTTTCTATATAACACTCAGACATAACGTTGCAATATAAAGTTCCCTTTGTGCTGCCTGGGCAGCTCTTGCTCCTCAGGGCATGACTCCACAAGGCCTCTTGTGCTGTGGTGTCTGGCACCAGGACAATGGCAGCGGATCTTTGGCTGATCTGGGTTGCAGAGTGGGGCCTCCATGGATTGGACCTGTTTGTCCTGTGCATCCCATGGATGCTCCATCAGAGTGGGATTTGTGGAATCTGAAGGCTGGATGATTGGCTTGGTCTCTTTGCCTGCTGGGCCCTGGGCATTGTGGGCTGTGGTGCACTGGGTGTTCAGGTGCCTTTTTTAAAATCATAGCCAGCATTGATGTTTATAGGTGAGTTGTGGGGCATTGGCTCTTCTGTGGGTTTGGGTTAGACAGACTGGCCTTTAATGCCTGGGGTCATCGTTTAGCCTTGGATGTGCATGAACCTATCACCAATTTAATGGTACAGTATATAAATCATAAAGTGTTAGTGTTATGGCTGATCTGTGTATTCACTAGTGTCTTATTTTATCTTATTTGTTTCACATATTTAAACATAAAATACACAAACAACATTTCACATTTTTTATTTGGTCAAATTAACTCTTAACATTGGTGTAATATTAAAAAGAAAATTATCCAAACAAGAGTTCTCATCTATGGTGTTTTGGAAGATGTGATAGAAACTGGTTATGATTGCAGGAACTGCATACATCTCCATTTGATGGGCGAACGTATGCTTGACTAGTGCTATATAGTTGGCTAACAAATTAATCATAATTTATATGTACTGTAAATAACCAAAATGGATCATTAGCTAAAAAAGGACTGCTGTCCTACTCCTGTCTTGCCTGTTTATGCTAGGTCATAACTGGTTCTAAGAATGGATGGGGGGCAGTGCCCTCCTGTTCCCAAATTCTCAGCCTGCCCTACTTACACCAAATTCCCCCTTTCATCCACTGCTGGCACGCCCACATAGGCAAACTAGGCAACTGCCTGGGGCAGCACTTTGGCAAGGGAGGTAATATACAGTACAAAGTTTGTGAAGTAAGCAGTAATGGTAGACTCAATTCTGCAAGCACAATGATTTGCTCACAAAAGTGTCAATCACTCCTCATCAGCAGCCATCTACCTCCCCGGCCACCAGACCTTAGGTTTCATAAGCCAATGGTTGTGTGGATAAGTGATAACAATATGGAGTTAAAAAAACAATGCATTATCATAACGTCTAAGAGATCACACATTTGTGTTTTGTACAACTGTATTTTGGCTGGCTCACATCCTCGAGCTTTCTGTCAGTTGAATAAGAAATGCTGTATGATGGATTAATTCTTATAGTCTCCGATTAGTCTAGTTTTGCAGCACATTGTCAGGATGTGCAAGCTCATCTGAGATTTTTATGGAAGAAGAGAGATTTTATGCACTTACTTGATGCCGTACGATTTGACTTGTTGGCCTATCTTGTGGGGCGGTAGGCCAAGAGGTCTTCAGTGTCATCTGACTGTGTATAGTACTGTATTGTGAGAAATCTTCCTGTATGCTTGTTTCATATTGCTAAGTGTAAAGTAATTTGATTAAAGTTTTTGGGATTCATTGGTTTTGTGAACAGCCCCACCCCTGAAAATCTTTTGCCCCCATTTAATCTGTCCTGGAGCTGGCCATGTGCTTTCTGCTGAAATGACTGACTTTGCACTGGCAAAGAATTAAAAAATTTTTTTTAATAAAATAAATATAACAGTTGGTGCTAGAAGATGAGGTAAATGTACCACAACATTTTTGTCCAAATTAGATGGATATCATTCTAGTAAGAAGCCAAATAAGACCCCTAAATTCATATGTCTTTGCATATTTGAGGTAATTGAAACTGATTCCTGAGGTAGGGTCAGTGGTGTTGTGTAGCTACAGTATATACTGTAGCATGAGAAAGCTATTGCAGATGACAATTTTTTTGTTTTCTACAACGATGACTCTGTTTGGAATATGAAAAAAATACATGAGAGCCCTTTATGTTTCCCTATACAATAAAATCTTAGATGAGAGAAGAAGATATTTTCAAAAAAGGGTAAAAAGTATTTTGAATGGTTAAATAATAACAAAATGAGGAAAAAGTTTTTTTTCCTTCAAAATATATTTAAGTAAGCATACAAGAAAGTATAGTAACAAAACACAATTACTTAGTTATTTTCTACAACTGATTACTGATTTTTCTTTCTGTAAAAACAAATTTTGCCACATTGCGAGTTCTGTAAAACAATCAGGGTTGCGATCAGAAATGATGAGTTGTACCTGTTAAAACGTCTGTCTGAGTGTTCACATTCTGGGTTACTGTGACCCTTTTTGACTGCTTCAATGTTCACCATTTCAGTTTTCCAAGTACAGCATAAATGCTGTTCTTAAGTGGTAAGCAGTTTCAGAAAGCTAAGTTCTCAGAAAGACGCTTCCCTGTGGACTGCAAACAAGGTGTACTGTTGTGTCTTATCACCCACAGGGCAACAGAATTCGTCTGCTTTGTATTTTCTTCACAGGCCATGTACAATGCCTTGGGGCTTACTACCAACTGGGCTTACACCTGTTTGTAAGCTAAGTCAGTAATAACTTTCTGCAAGACTGCTGTACCACTTGTGCATAGACTAAATGTGTAACGTTAAAGTCTAGGCTTTATGTTATAATCACTTTAAACATTAGCTAGTCAATCAAAAAACTATATCATGCCTATTATAGTTATACCTAGCAAGTTTTCCTATAGAACAATTCATGCTTCAATTCATGAATGTTGACAGCAATATAAATAGTGATGTATACACTATGTTGCCAAAAGTTTGTGAGCATCACACCCTTATGTGGATTTTCCCCAAACTGGAAGGACAGTTATATAGTATGCCTTTAGGATTACTCTTTCTGTTCAGTGGAACGAAGAAGGCCAGACTTGTTCCACCATGACAATTCCTCTGTGCACAAAGACATGGTGTGCTATTGTTGGAGTGAAAGAACTCAAGTGGCCTGCAAAGAGCACTAACCAAACCCATTCATTCCAAACTAACCAAATTTTGGAATGAACCAAAATACTGACCGAAGCTCCTCACTTGTCATCCGTGCCTGACCTCATTAATGTGCCTGTGGTTGAATGTTACAAATCCTAAACCACATTTTTTAAAAGAAACTACTACCCTTAATTTCCTAAATGTTGCTCCTTCCCAAAATGGATAGGCATCAATGGATAAACATTTACTACTACACACTGTTGGTCCAGAACAGCATTTACTGCAGTACCAATGCATAGATGAACACACTGAATGCATAGATAAAGTATAGTCATATTGTGTTGTAGTGTGTATTGTTTCTGCCAACAAACTGCAGTTTTTAGTTCTTAGAGATTTTGGATGCTTTTTGCACTCTGTGGTTACTGTAAGCACTAGTTCTATTAGTTCTTTCACTCTTTCACTAGTTTTTTCCCCTTCCATTTCCTTTACATAGTGGCAACTGAGCAAAGCTGAACATAAAAATGTATAAAACAAAAAAAAGCTATACAGGCTTAACATTTTCTACATACATTTTTTTTAATACCAAAGATTGTTTAAAGTTTAGGGTCTTTTGCTTCCAAATCACTAAGCTCATGTGCAGTGTACCCAGGAAGACTGGACACAGTTCCTTAGTGTTTTCTTTCTTCTCTGGCAATTCAAGACTTTATGGCAGGAATTTGTCATAATTTCAAATATAACCTGGGTCTACAATAGTTCTTTTGTTCCCTACATTAAGGATTGCTTTGCATTACTACATTTCTGGTATGGTACAGTAAATATCCATCAAGTTAAGAGTCATGATTTGAAAGACTGTTCATGATTTGATTTAATGGCACAAAAAAGAGATGAATTTACATGACAACCAATATCATTCATGGTGCACCACATTCCTGCTAATTCTAAATAAAATTGAATACACTTTATAACTAACTAAATATAGCAAACAGTAAAGAGTTTAACAAGAGATTCCAGTATGAAGAATTTCTCAATGTAACCTTCCCCCAGGTCTGCAGTTGAGGACAAACACAGGGCTAAGTGAAGAATTCTAAAATTTAAATAAGAAAACCTTCAAACAGACAGTTACACAAACAACTGAACCACCACTTTTGATTTTAGAGGCACTTTGATGATTCCTAGTTTGACAGAGCATTTTATCTGGTATAAACATCTAAAAGAAATTCTCTAAACATTTTTAGAGATAATCCATTAAGGCCAAGCAGTTCAAGCCTTATGCTTCTCTAATTTCTATCATTTCTTTTTTTTTGCATTTTGCAATTTCCTACTGGTGTATGCAATAATTAGCTTGCTACCACCGTTGAGATGCTTCTTGACAAGCACTTAATCCCTAGCTGTTTGCGTCTGTCTCAAAGATTAAAGGAAGACAGAAGTCTGCCTAACCTAAAACAAGAGAAGAGGTAAGTCATTCTTTCATCTAAAAAGTGCTTGAATGCACAGTAAAATACAATAGTTTTTGCAAAATAATGACCTAAAGGTACTGATTCCTTACGATATAAAATATGTGTACAATCCAAGAATCCTTAAATGATCTTGCTGTATTAAAAAACACAATCCAAACAAGACAGAAATGTTTTGACTGTAACAGTTCTTCATTGTCCTGAGAGCATTTTACTACTTATTTGATGTTTGTGCCTTGGGAGATTGAGCTGCCTTATTTTAAGGGTTAGCTAACAGGTGTAGCCTGCTCAGCTATTACACCCATCTCAGGGATGAGTAATGGCTTTGGGTAAACCAAACAAACAAACTTTTGTCCTACTGTATATCGCCATCCCACATATCTCTGGAGGCAACCTTTTCCTTTTTTAAGACTGATGTTCACTCAGCATCTGTGACAGCAATCTGAGTAGACACAGCATTTTTCACTGTTCCATTGCTTATGACCAGAGAAGCTACAAATTTGTATGAATTGCTTGCTTATAGTATATTAGTTAATGCTGTTGTAGGTAGAACTAAGATTATTATATACCGTGCATTTATGCCCATATAAAACATGAGACTCACAGTCATTAGTTGTTTTACTTGGTTCCAGTACAACCATGCACAAAAGTAAATTACTGCACTGGGAGTTGTTAATGAAGTCCAGATGGCAAGTAAGATAAAGGGAAAAAGTCATGCTTGGCACAGTAGTGTTGTATCAGAAATACTAGTTGGATGTGGAGATGATGCTTTATTAAAACAAACATAATTTTTTTTGAAGACTGATCGAGAAGAAAAAAAAATACCATAAGTGGCACTGAGATGATTTTTAAATATTACCTGATGAATAAGTATAAGCAGTGTGTATGCTTAAACTAAGCTAGGTAGTTAAGGTAGTTACTTATGGTACTGACAGAGAAAATAGCATGAACACACTCTGCCTAAAGGCATGGCCTTTCCTGTGTCATTCAGTAAGGCAGGTCACAAGATCAAGTAGTGTTTGGGCCGAAAACCCACCACAACAGCCATGATAATGTTGAGTGGTCAGAATGGAAGCGATGTTAAGGTTAAATGTAACTCTTAAAGAAATACATTATAGCCAGTCCAGATTACCTGAATGCTCAAGGAATAGACGTCACTGGTAAAATAAAGCTTTGTTCCGCAGGTATATTCTGCATGACTGCCACAAGGCGTTTAGGGTAAACTCTGTAAACTGCTAGACACTTATGAAGCATCTAACAGTTGAGTGACAGACTAAGATATGCTGTTTTAATTTCATTGAGAATGCTGTAAAATAACTAGCATGGTAATTAGAAAGCTTTTGTGGTGTAAATGAAAAATTCAGTGACTCCTGTGACAGTGATGTATTCTACATTGATCATCCTCTGTAGTCTTGACTTGCTAATTAATCAACTTTACTTATGCAGTAAAAATCCTAATGAACAAATTGCTTCAGCAGTCAAGGCAAACTCAATCACACAAACATTCAGAATAGTTTTAAATATGTACATATTTTTACATGGGAATATCAAAATACATATAAATTTGCAACATTTAAGGTAACTGATTTTATGACATGTGACACAGAGATGTTGAATAGCAACGATAAATCATTTTTGTAAGATTAGAGAAGAAGTACATTCAGAGACAAACATTTAGAGGCTCTACTGTTTTGTTTACCTCTAAAATACTGTCCTTAAAGCATCTGAGAAGTTTACTGCAAGTAAGCCTAATCTCAATATTTTACATATTTTCTCTCACCTTAATTACCTTAATTCTTCCTTTGTCCTTTTTAAAAGGAGCACATCAGCAATTTTTTATCTACTATACTATTTATTAGCTGACAAATAGTGTTTCTTCTCTCTTGGTATATCCCTGATATAGAACTCTCTCTGTGAAAACTCAGAATATAAGTCACTGGGCTAGATGACGCTCTTATGGCATGAAAAATATTTTCATGGATTCTGGAACAGAAATATTATATATGTTGCCAAATAGGTGCAAAGAGAAAATAAGACATTTCTGCTGAAGTATGTAATGCATAAAGGCCAAATCCAGTTGGACCTATTGGCAAAAAGTCTCAATTTCTTTTCTTTCTTTTTTTTTTTTTTTTTTTTAAATAAACCAGGCTCTAGTAGGTGCAAAGTAAAAGGACAGAAACTAAACAACAGATGATAATCATCATGGCATTTGATAGTTACAGTCTGAGACTAGCTAACAATAAGTAATGACTTACACATCATTTAAATGTAATTTAAAGCAATCTGTAATTTTCACAAATATGTATTTAGATAGCACTGTATATGTCATACATTATTGCATCACTAGATACAATGCAAAATTCAGTTACATTAAATTCTCTAAAGCAAGATCAGAAGGGATAGTTGGGAGGAAGAGAAGGAGGAAGGTGTGCAATCTTTGCATTGGACAGCCCACTGTATTTTATATAGCTTTTTTTCTTGCACTCATTTGCATTTTTATGTGAGGCTTCTTACAGGGGCTCGATTATTGTCATGAATAGATTAAGGAAACTATCAATCACATCTCTTGTTGGACACAAGGAATCAGTCACCACACCTGTCCTTAAAGCTGAGTATGTGAACATGAATCTGTCAGTACAGAAAGAGGAAAGATCATCGTGTCATTGCCTTGCCCAGTGTTTTCCAAGGTGAGGCAGTGGGGTAAACTCCTGTTGGTTGATTGAATTCTAACTATTTGACTAGCAAATTACTATGGATCTAGAGTTCCTGAATAAAGACAAAATGTTATAACAATTTTAATTAAATCTGTTATACCAAGACAACAATGTCCTGTAAAAGTACATTCAATCACATGAAAAGAAATAGCATATGCTCATTCTTAGTACTTTTTGGTATTCAGCTCATCCGGACTTCATAGCTGTATATCATATAATTCCTTCATAAATGTCAAATTAAGTTTGCACAAAATTATGTTTGATTACTCTGAATATGGCATATGCACAAAAAAAAAAAAAAATAGCAGAAACTGATTTCTTTTACAAATGCTGAGACATTACCCTTACTCATGCCTGAATTGGGGCCAGACATTGGTGATGTAACCTTAGGCCTATTATGATATTCATAATTCTAATGAGTACAGTACGGTGCAAAAGTCTTAGGCACCATATAATTTGTAGGCGCCAACAAATTTTGTTATATAAGTTTATTATGTCTGCATTATTATGTACAAGACCATTTCCTACAAATATACACTACAATTAATGAATGAAATGAATGAAATAACATTACAGAAGAATATTTGCATGCCTATAAAGAAAGCGACATACTGTATTACATGACATACCATGTCATGTTTTGCATGAAAATAGAAAGGAGTGAGTGTGACGAAGTTACCAAAAGAACTCATATTCACCAGCATGCTCAGTAAAACCCTAACAGCTGTTTTACTTAGAATACTGCATAAGTATAGCGGTATAAGCGGTATAAGTGGTAATGTTCTGTATCAAACTCTACCGCTTATGTTCAAGCAAAGAGTTTCCACACCAAATATTGTTTATGTTATTACTTGATGACTTGTTATTACATCACACTCACTCCTATTTTAATGCAAAACCCAGGAGTCTACATTATTGATTTTTTTTTTCCCATCTGAAAACTGGTCTGTCATGTAATGTCGCTTTCTTTACAGACATGCAAATATTCTTCAGTAATGTTAATTATTCATTAATTGTAGTGTATCTTTTTGTATAATTTGTACTATAGATAATATGCCGCCTAAGACATTTGAACAGTACTGTATTTTAGAAAACATTTGCTCTAGGAAACTTTTTTTAAGCATTGTGTTGGGACTAAATGAACTCTTGGAAAGTGCATTACTATCTCTTGGGAGAGAAAGCTTAAAACTTCTGGCTAATGATAACAAATGACAGCTAATGAGTTGTCCAAACATAACAAATGGAAAGAATTAAAGGCTCAGAAGCATCACTGTTTCATTATAATTCAATAAGGAGAGGAAAGATTGGTTTTATGGACGAATGAGGATTTATTTTGTGCAAGTTTTGTTGGAAATTGGAAATTCATAAACAAGGTCAACGAATCCAGTTTGGTCAGCAGTGAGCAGGAAAAATACCCTTAAAACCTTATTTTACTGCATAATTCATGTCTGATTTTGTATGTGCACACATGTTGTGTGGTGAGTATATTTTTCCCTACCAATGGTTTGCTGAAGTGTTTTTTATTTTACCCATTAACTCCTTTAGCTTGACATTGAGAAACATATCATTCATCTTTATGAATGTACTCCTCTGAGTAGCAGTTTTCTTAACAATAATCAATATTGAAGTTGCCACTAGCATAAATGGTCAGGAAAACTGGCCTGGATGGAAAGAGGGGCTGGCACGATGTGGTGTGTAGGAATTCCACTGAATTGACCTTGTCAGTGTTACAGTGCTATTGAGTTCGGCCCTGAACGTTTAAACACACACTCAATCACCCCTGTAAGTCACTAGGCCACACATAGCTACAGCACTAGCCCTTTGGTATGATCTCAATTTGTAGGTTGTCCCAAGCTTTGGAAACTGACATGGTAAAATAAATTATGGATTGAGCTCACAGAGGAAAAGGTTTAAAATAAAGGACAAACAACTTGTTTATCCTTTAAACTGTCACCATTCTAACTGTCCACTTGCACATGATATTTATGTTGTTTACATTAGATTCATGGCTATAGATGGGATAATTGAACTTATTGTTTTTTATGCATATGCAAATAAAAACTTTCATTCGTTTACTATTTTCTTTTCTGCCATATCATTTTTCAAGCTTTTGAATAATTTATCTGGACTTGTGCCTTACATAGAACTTAATTCAATTTGCCTAATTCGTTATACTTGAATTCACTGAATTTGCATTGAATCATTTTTTATGTTACTAAGAATATTTGTCACTGCAATTGTATAAACCACTCATTCTTGACTGGAACACAGCAAGTTTACTTTCCTATGCATTACTTCTATTAATGAGCATATAAAGTGGATATAAAATGATCATACAATCAAACTGAACATGAGTAAAAAAGCAAAAGAAACTGTGTGTACCCCATTTAGTTTTATTCTGCTTATTTTGCCATTTATGTTTATAATGATTAGTGAAAAGAAGATTTGCTACTAATTAGCCACAGCAGTCCTCCATACACCACACCAGACTTATTTGAGTAAAAGCACTCTAAAAGTGCAATGATGTGGGTGAAATTAACATACTGGTGCTGTCTGTGTCCCGCTAATATTAGATTTTCCGATATTTATTTAAAGTAAAGGTAAAAGTGTCTGCCACAATAACATGGATAATTTTTCAGATAAATAACTTAAACAACAACAACAACAACAACAAAATAATAATAAACTATTAGGAAAACAGTATTTAATCTGATAAAATGATAATTAAGAGTAGAATTTCCAAAAATAAAATTAAAAGTAAAATATGCAAGTGTAACAAAAATAAATTATGTTAAACATTGTTAAAAATTGTCATGTTTAGGGTAAACTAATTAAATAGGCATATGTATATTACAAACTTAACTTATTTTAATAAAAGAAACATAGTATAAATATGTTACAGCTACACAAGGCCAAAATATTTTTGCACTATAATTATAATCTGCAAATATATGGTCTAAAAGTACTTTTTAATGATTGTGTAAATCAATATAAGATCTTATATTTTTTCCTCATACATTCTTTTTCTTTTTCCCTGAATAATCCATTATAATCCAATATAATTATAAACAGATATCATTCTGTAAGATGACCATATCCATCAGATATGAAATATTTCACAAATCATATGCAGGGCTGCTAATAGATTGTGTACAGGAATTGTGCTTTCATTATTATTATTTTTGTATTGTTATTTTCATTCGGCTACTATTAAAATAGACTATTCATACTGGCACTATTAAAATAGACTATTCATACTGTTACTTAACTATCTATGAATAAACATCATTCATCTCCGTTTAAAACATCCATTCATTACCTTCTCCTGATACACAATATAGGAGATGCTATAGCTATCTGTGTGTGTGTTTGAAGATTGATAAGACATCAGACTGAAGGATCAGACTTGATTCTACCTTATTAAAATGCTTTAACATGTTAGAGTAAGCAAGAACTTATAAAGTGCAGTGTCTCGTTTGGCATTGTCTATGTCTAATTTGAAAAAGTATGTATGTTGAGGTAGGTATTGCTAATTTTATTGAAATTTATTTGAAAAAAAATGACAGTGCTTGATAAAAATATGTTTTGGATTATTATTATTATTATTATTATTATTATTATTATTATTAAATTTTCCTTTTCTTTTTCTTTTAACGTGGGTACATTTTTGAATGTATACTTACCGTTTTACTAAATATGATTTCCACATATTATTCATGCGCTCACCTAAAATATTAAATCTAATATCTTAAACCCTGGTCACACATTCAACAGGAAGTAGCACCATTTGAAAAAAAAAAATCTATGCTAAAAATTACAAACTTACCTTTCAAACTTACTTTTTTTTAAATGACCAAAATGCAACATAAATTGTATATATTTGTGTATAATTACAGATTTTTTATGTTTTCTAAGATTTAGATGAAAAATATTTTAAAAATTATTTAGAGTAAAAGTCGTTCACAAGTTATAAGCACTAAATGACACAGCAATCATGAAATCATCATGCACCTAGTGAGAGAGTTTATCGTGAGACAAGACATTTTACTGTGAGTTCTGATCTATTGTGCACAGTGTGATGTACTGCACTGGCAAGCTGTAAATAGCAATATATGGTCTACTATAGTGGAGTATGATTATTCACTGTGCTCTAGTTGCATAAACTCAGCGTGCTCAGCTGGAGATTTTACATTTTACATTTTCTGCATGGAAAGAAATCTAAGCCTATATTATATTATACTGTATATAAGAGACATACAGTATCACTATATTCGGCATATTAGTGTGCATATGAAAGTAAAACACTGAGACAGAATATCAGCAGTCACTAAATCATCCTGTAATCAGCTCTCTATGCAGATCCATCCATGCATGTTGAGAGTGAGGGTCTCAGTGCATCCTGCCTGTGATTGTAGACATTGCCTCCAATGCCAGCACCCCCTTATCCGACCCCATCTGTAGCCCATCTCCCTCCATATTATCTGGAACCTATAAAACTCCTGAGCAGCACAAAAGAGTTAATGATTCCTTTTGTTTTGTGGCAGGGGGTAAAAGAGGAGGGGGTTGGAGCATGGGCAAATGACAACAACAGATCCATCAAACTTAGTGGCGCTGGGCACATCAGCACTTTCTCTCCGCCGCTGAAGTGCACATATTGTGCGCTGGCCCCCTAGGAGCGGCAGGCGGGCCAGGGGGACAGGGCGGCCCCTCGGTGGCCAGCCAGGACTTGATAAATGACTGAAGCAAACTTGCTTGTCACTAGGCGGGGAGGAGCCCCCCCTGCAGTGAACTACATCACTCTAACAGCATTATTCTTTTCATGCTGCTTGTCGATAAAGGGCTCGCCGTGATTGGCGTGGCGACGTGGGCAGGTTAATTGGAAGGCTGAACTGTGAAACGGCACGGGAAGCGCAGATATTGTCCCTTCACCATAACATATGAAGACTGTGTATCTATGTATCGATTACATGCTGGGCTTGCGGCTCCAGTGTGGTCCGGAGATAGCTAGGGATGGGTGATAGATGTTGCAAGGGAGAATGAGCAGAGATATATACATCTTGGGATTAAATGGTTGGCATGACATGCTCTAGCCAGAACTTAGCTTTTCTCAGTGGGTTTTTCCATTTGCATTTAGTTGTTTGCATGAATACAATATAAGATTTATTCTTCATTTTATAAGAATTCATTTACTTCAGTTGAACAGCTATATTTTGAACTTAAAATTAAAGAGGCAAATTTCTAATGTCTAAGATTCTTACTTCTAAACAGTCTCTGTAGGCAGATCCTTCGCTTCAGCAGGCCTTTTGATCAGAAGTCCATGCCTAACATCAGATGGGGGGATACCTGATACCAGACAGAAGAGGTAACATAACACAGTGTCCTCCCCTAGAACTTTTGCTCTTCGTCTTGTGTGTCTGGCCACCCTGCTCCCTGATGTTATCTGTAAGAGAGAAAGACCCATACCCAGTGGCTCAAAGCTGAGAAAAAGGAAGCAGGATTTTTATTAGCTTGATAGGATCCATGTAATTAATTAATGAATAGTTTTTGTGATTTATGTGTTTCTGTTTGAGCATGCATGTACAGTATGTACAGTATGTATGTATGTATGTATGTATGTATGTATGTATGTATGTATGTATGTATGTATGTATGTATGTATGTATGTAAGTGTGAATGCTTGCCCATCCATGCATATGTCTTGTTAATCAAATGTGATTTGCATCGGGCTTATTACTTGTCCCTCCTAAACTTGTCTGCTTGTAAGCTCATTCCACATAAATGAAGCATTAAGTGGTCAAAGTGCACACTTCTCAGCAGAGGCTTTATCTAATTACTGTCCCATCATTCCAGGTGGCACTTTGATTCATTGTTTAAGTGTCAAGATTTTCATTAGTTTGATTCCATTGCCCAGAAATTTTGCCTATCAATTTAGAAATTAATTGCAAACACGAAGTGACATTTTACACGAAATGTTTAGCATAGCATAAATCACTGCCTTAGTAAATTTGATGCTAGGCAATTGGGTGCATATCCTTGACTTCGGTTTTAGTCAGTGGTGAATAAAAAGAGCTACTCACTACAGTTTTATTGCTTAGCTCACTCACAGTGGTAAAATCTAAACTTGCCATGTAGACTCAATACTTCAAAGTTTATTAAGGTATAATAAAGTAATTAATTTTAGCAATTAAACAAGGAGATTTTTAAAATCTAATTCCTTAATCATTGTCATTTAAGACTTATTATGAGAGACTTTACTGTATACTATAAATTAGTATATTTTAGGCAAGTGCACCTGATTTAACCAGTTACGGGAGTTTCTGTAAGCCTATGTCTGTATACTAATAGTAAATATTAGATATTCGGCATCAACTGTGACAAAATGTGGAAAGTGGCCCAAAAGTCTATATCCATAGTTTGGACTCTTATATGATTAGTTTTCTTTTTATATCATTCCCAATGTGGCTTCAATAGAACACACTGATGCTGAATTTTACAGCATTTTCCTGTTTGCTTAGGGATCGAGACATTTGTACCACCCTATATATTGTGTGCTATAAATGCCTAATTAGAAATGTTGCAAGTAAGCCTCTTTGCAATATTAGAATGTTGTAGACAGGAAGATTTATTTTTCCAAATTCTTTTCTAACATTTTTCACATTAAATGTTTACTGTTTCATTAGAAGAGTAAAGTTTCTGGCTGCATGGTTCTGGCTCTATACCAGATTCTAGGTCGAGAGTAAAGCTAGGCAGAAAATCCATATGGCATAACTATTTAGGTACTGTGAATGTAAGCTCAATAAACAAAAACAAGCAAATGTTGCATCTATATTGCCCACACACAGCATTTTTGTGACTTTGACATAAAACTTTGTGACTTCATTCACTGAATTTTGTTTGCCATCTTACATACTCATCAGTGGGAGAAAAAATTTGAGCATCTTGCCGTAGCCTTCTGATCCATGTGTCCGCTCAGCTCCCCGCAGTCTGTCTCCACATACCCCTTTGTATGGGCAGAAAGTCTCAGCAGGTAGTGATATGGCCGATATGGTCCCTGCTGCCTGGGCCTCCTGGGGCTGTATGAGTTTGCCTCCTGCATGCTCTCAGGGTGTATGAGACATAGAGGCTCTCACTCGCTGCACAGCACTGTGGACCAGATTGCTACATTGGGCCAGTCTGGAGGTGGGCAATGGCACTCCAATTCATCTCCCGCTGTAGCCCACCGATGAGAGCACCCGGTGCCCGCTCCTCATCTGTGAGAGCACTCAGGAAGATGGATTGGTTGGCCGGACCACCAGAGGAGGCAAAGCGTGTGGCTAAGAGACTGTGCAGCACGTGGCTGCTCTCATATGCAAGTTTGATAAAAGACGTTTTCAGCGGCAGTCTGGAGAAGTTCTTCTGTATCATATGTCTGAATCCCAGAATGCCACAGAGCTTGGAAGACTCAAAAGGATGCATGAACAGTTGTGTGCTCTGCTATTTTTATCTTATAATGCTGTCTAAAGCAGCAAGGCAAAGATTAACTCTTTTATATACATAAGGAATAACAGCTTTTTGTTAATGTGAATATGCAGTTATAATCATACCATCATAAGCTAGAATTGGACAAATGGAAATTTTTTTTAATGAAAATTCTTAAGTCTTCCACTTTTTATTTAATTGTATTGGAAAGTGTTATTTGTTGTGCCTGATTATATTGTGTGTCATTTGTTTGGCAAAACAAATGCCACAGATATACATGTATTTTTAGAAAGTTTCGAATATTAAATATTGTGAACATCCAGTCACATACAATTATTAATGTGAATACATGTAAGTGTCAAAGCATTTTGTTATGCATATTAAATATATAAAGCAGCATGGGTCTGTTAAAAATTAATTGCATGTGTTGGTGCTCATGATTGCATGTGTTTGCTTAAAAAAAAGAGAGAGAGAGTAGACTAAATCATTTTTTTTTTATTCTTGATATTCTTATTAACCAGCCTGTGGTGCTGTTCCAACAAGTGGCCAGGAATCAGGCGCTCTCTCTCTCTCTCTCTCTCTCTCTCTCTCTCTCTCTCTCTATACAGTAATATATATATATATATATATATATATATATATATATATATAAACCATCTTATCCGGTTTTCAGGAATAAACATTGTGGAAAAAAAAATGGTTCATCCCCGGAAGCAGCTACAAATTGGTTCAGCACATGCTTAAAATTTGTGCCACTTTCCATGACCTAAAACAAAAATGACATGAACATTGACAAATTTGACAAAGAAATTTGTGCAAAAAACAACCTCCATTTGGTCAGCCAAGCAGCAAATATGTCAGATGATATGCTTTATTAAGCAATCCATTTTTCAGCAATAGTCGTGCCATCTGCAAAGGTTAGCATGCATCAGGCTACAGAAATTTGATCTGCCTCTGCCTTTGCAAACACACTGGCACATTTTTCATGTACGTACAATTTTGGATGCAAATAGAATAGTTGATGAAAGGGATGACCTTCTGAAGTGACTCCTCGGCAGTAAGCTAGGGCAGCAGAAGGGGAATGAGTTACTGCCCTGGCTGATCCAGCACTAGTGTAATATATGACTGCTGCTCACATGGCCAGTTAAAAAGCCCACTCAACTTCTTCACAGGAACATTTCAGATTGTATCGATATGAATTTCTGTTTGCTGATTCTAACAAAACAAAAAACATAAAAACAACCATACAACATACTGCCAAAAAAAAAACTGTACTCTTGTAAATATCAGAAATTCCTATGTGATCAACTGTTTATGCCTGTTAATCAAATTTTAATATGTGAAAACAAATTACATTAATGATATTGGCATTCTAATTCTTTTCGATAGTGATTATGCTGTGTTTGATGTAAACGTTGTTTGATGTAAGCACTGTTCTTACTGCTACATCTTTGTTGTCACTGGTTTAACAAATGGACAGTCAGGCAGCTAGTGCTCCGCTTGCTCAGAGGTGTAGGCATCATCTATATTGTGGCTGGCAGCACAGTCATCTTCATTCTCTTTGTCCTTACTAAGAAAGGCTATCTATCAGGCCACAGACATCATGGTGAATCTGAAAGGCTTCTGCCTTCTCCCATTTGAATTGAACACACATTGTCTGAGTGCTCCGCAAGTACTTAACCAGGCCAGGATTGAGAATGAGTGAGCTGTCCTTGGTACGGATCGTCATCCTTCTATGATTGAGCTCCTTTTCTAGATTGTAAGAGGGGATGAAAATAGAAGACTTGACTTTGCAAGGTAAGGCTTTCAGCAAGAACTGGTCATTTTAATTTTAATTTTGTTCACATCTTCCTGTAATATCAGTAATAAGCATTATATGGAAACACATTATGTGGTTGTGTTGCTCATGTTATTATAATAAAACAGCATAAAACACATACACAAAATACTGAGTGGAGATATTAGTGCAGGGTTGTTACTGTAAATTGTTAAAGCTTAAGAACAATATTATTACTGTATATACCTATTTGGTCTAGCCTTACCATTAGGCAGCAGAAAAATGTAAAAGGTTTTCAAGGTGTTTTAAATCCAGATTATGTACTGTTTGACTGTTTTGTGTCTTGTGCTTCAGCTTAAATAATTTGTTTTGATCTCCTAATCTTTTAAACATTACTTAAATGTGATATTGTTATCTAGTTACTTTGTAAACAGGTTGATTTTTGTATTTTTCTTGTTGCCATTGCCCAATAAATGATCAGACCCCTGTAGTCTACAGTAGTCCTCTGAGAACAAGCTGTTTCTCAGCTGAAGGGTCACAGGGGCTGGACATATGGGTATGATCACACAGCGATAATTCAAATGACTAAGAACTCAGTGGTTCAGTAACTTTGTCCTGCAGAGGGATGTGACTCCCAGGCCCTCAGATTGATTGTTTACTTCAGTGCTGGGGGAAAACAGCATCTATTTGTTTCCCAAGGTGAGCATCTTTCCAAACACCTGCTGTTAAATAATCAGGACTAGACCTCTGGCCACCATTCTCTGGCCAGGGGAATACAGCACCTTTGTCTCTGTGACGGAGAGCTATTGTTATTTATCTATTCCCCTACTGTACATGTCACTGGCAAGGTGCTTATGTCTGAGTGTTATATATGGACTTCTACAGTCTACAAATAGAAAAGTAATAGGATTGCCACAGTTTTTTTTTTGGTGTACCATTGGATGAAGTGGCTGTGTACTTCATCACCTGCAAACCAAACCCAATGAGGGTGACTGCTTCTGTGCTTGGTGACTGTAAACTGCATCCAGGTTACTGCACGCAACAGTAGCCAAGAATGTGTGGTTCGGTAGATGATTAAATCAATACAGTTTTGACAAGACTTGTAGGAACATGCCTCTTTATTTTATGCAATTCCTTCCCCTCTGTTGGGGGGCATTCATCATTCGACCCCAGTCCTGTCACCTAATGGAGATTGTTCTTTAGCCTGCACTTGATTGAGAGGAGCAATTCTGATGCATGTCAATAGTTTGTTGAGATGTTGCCACAGGAACAAAGAATATAGTCTGCAGCTTTTAGACCACCCCTCCATGCACACATCCACTCACTGCAGCTATATCTCCCAATGGCAAGATTCCCATTCATATCCCATTGATGAATCAGCCCAAGTGCCTAGGTGACAGGAGGCAGCAGTTAAGACCCCCACAAACTCATTTCGCTAGCGATTAACACAGAGACGACTGATGTGTTTCTCAGCTTTATTTACTATAATGCGGAGGCGCGGGCCATTTTCTCATCTGATATTGTAATATGCCGCAGGCCACTAACTCCCTCCACCTATCCTCCTACACCACTTGATAGAATGTCCTTGGCACCTATGCTGCACTTGCTGGATCACAAAGGGTTAATAATAAAAGGCAGCCCATGAGGAGAAGAAGGCAGAGGGATAATGAATATGAAGAAGGGGGGGGGGGGGGGGGTTGCATATGAAAGAGGAATGAGATAGGGGGAGCTAATGACAGGTGTAGCTGTAAATTCTTCATTCTGCATGGGCTGATGGGAAGCGCTCGGCTGTGCGTTCGCCTGTGACTTTACAACTAATCCTGTTTGTAAGTTATTATTTATCTTCAGCAAAGTTTGTCAAACTTGGGCTTTGATTTTTTTTTTTTTTCCCACCGATTTCCCTCTTGTGGCTTACTCTCACACATGCTCCCCACATAATTTATGACTGCCTCTGGTCTTCATGACAGATTATTAAAAGTAGAATTAGTTTTTTTGCGGTGGATTTTTCCACTGGGAATTGGGAAGGCAGTCCTCTCAGAGGAAGGTCTCTTACGAGGTCTCCATTACTAATAGAAGTTTTTTCCCCTTTTCTTGATGGGGGTGAGAAGACTAATGATTTGAATTTACTGTGGCAGCCATCACGTGGTACAGAAAGCATCAGTGGAGAAGACAAGAGGTTAAGTTCTTCCCTGTGGAGAGCTTTATTGGATTGTTTAGCAGCAGAAGGATAATGTTTTTGTCATAGACTGCTGCTGCTGTGCTGGAGTGGAGTCTGGATATGGAGAGAAGAAAAGAGTGGAGCCTAAACAGAAATGGAGGAGAAGAGAAGAAACAACATGCAAACAGATGCAGACTACTACTTTATGGCTGATGTAGTGTAGATGCTGAGGAAAAACGAGTTGAACACGATGCGTGCAGGTACTTCCGTGAAACGGTTATAGCTCAACCAGAAAAAAAAAAGTAACATAAGAGGAATATATAGATAGAAAGCCATGCTTGCTATTTTTATTTCCTAAATCTTATATCCTTCCATATATATACAAAATACATGACAAGCACACACATGCACGCGTACACACACAAAGTCCTATTTCCATTCACCTGATGGCCGTTTGGAGCTTGTTCTCCCAGCATGCTACTGCAGCATGGGAACCAGAGGGGAGTCACAGCACAGCTGAGAGCCTCGGCTTAATCTTATGCATCATTAAGCACTCAGCGGCAAGCCAGCGCTGTTCATATACATCATCCACGCTTAATAAACATAATGATGACATAAGATGTAATTCTAGATGAATTTTCATTTTATAGGGAAATGGAGAATTCCTCTAGAAAGGAAAAGAAAGAAAAAAAGTAAATTATCAGGGAAGTGCAAAATAAATGATGTTTTTTCCCCCAAGATGAATAGTGGCGTTTTTGGGCATTAGAACTGGGGAGGAGAGTAAGTGTGATGTGGGAGGGAGTTGAAGAGGGCAGTGGGGGTGACTGGAGAAGGAAGAATAGAGTTTGCAGGGGGGCACTTGCCATTTCTACATTTTAATTGTGGGGGTCTGATAGACAGGCTGAGGGAGCCTTAGAGGAACTCATCCATCATGGGTGCTGGAAATCAGTAGTATAAGAGGTAGAGCGTCTGGACGGGTCACTTTCCAGGGGAGGAAATAGGATTCTGATGAAAGTATGAGGAGAGACACTGTCTAGGTCAGCCAGGGCCCTGAGAGGGAGGACCACTGAGACCTGACATTACCATGAGTTGGGGGCCAGGCAGTGTTGGCTACCTACGGCATTGTTTGGGTGGAAGATGAAAAAAAAAAATGAGGCCTGGTCATGACAGAGAACTGCTGTCTCATTTCAAAATGTACCTCATGCAGCTGCTTAACCCTGTACCCAGGACCATATCCACACAGCCTACCACAACAGTGAGTGACACAGATTAATTAACACCAAAAGGTGGGAGATGAATCACATGTTAAAATTAATGCGTTTTTTGAATTCCAGCAGTGAGGCCCAGAGAACTACAGTACTTCCCCTCTATCAGTGACTCTTGACACGGGCAGATAACGGCACAGAACGAGCGTCTACAAATCAAAGCGTAATTAAAACCGGTGGCGTCCCATAAATGCCCCAGTCAAGATGGCTGCTTGAAGCTGTGCTGTGTTTGTACAGCTGTACTAGTCCAGGTTTCAGATGCTGTCTGAGAGGATGCCTTGAAATGATGAGGAAGCTGGAACACACAGACTCTGGCCAATGGCTCGTTAGGACACGTTTCACCAGAATTCATCACAATTTAGCAGTGTTTATTATTATTATTATTATTATTATTATTAGTAGTAGTAGTAGTAGTAGTAGTAGTAGTAGTAGTAGTAGTATGACATATACCTTAGTATATCACATTCATCTTAATAAAAATAAGAATTTAATAATAATAATAATAATAATAATAATAATAATAATAATAATAAGGAAAAGAAGAAGAGAGAAAGAATGAAAGAAAGAAGAATTTTATAATTTTCTCAGTTAACTCAATGTTCAGTATATATGAGCATGATTGTGAGAAAAATGTTAATGTTGTAGAAAATAGAAGAAAGCTGCACTGTTTGTGAAAGGAGTAATGCAGTCTATTTAGCTCTCTTCCTCAGTATCAGCATGCTTAATCTGCTGCCAGTGGGTCCAACTGGATCTCTTCCCGGAATGCATATTCTCATTACTGTGTGCACGCTGTATTCCCAAAATTCATGAATTTTTGGTTTACACTAATCACACAAGTGAACCAACAAACAAATCAGCAAACAAATAGCAAAACCTTCACACACATATACAAATGTACTTCTACAGTTTAAAGATAGCCAAAGCAGGGAAGTTCACTGAATTAGCTTGTAATCTAGAACCAATAAAATGAGATTTATGGTAATCAGATATAGTCATGATTTTAACTATTTGGCATTATAGAAAGGGAGCACACTAATTCTATCTCACTATATATTTAACACCTGCTTTACCATTTTGTTGTATCCTTGTATAATTTAGAGTCAGTTTGAAGGCTTTTGGCGTGTAATCTTTCCCTTCTGAACTATAGATCTCTAGGTGAACTGTTCCTGGCACCACTGTTAAGCTACATCTTGTTTCTTAAACTACTAAAAATGTCAGTGGTTGTTATTAATGTTGCAGAGCCAACTGCCCAGAGTGTACATCTAATTAAAAATCCTTATGATTAGCTCAAAGAATGTGATTTTGTTTGTTTGTTTATTTATTTATTTATTTCGCAGAATTTGGCAATAATGTGCATATTAACACAAATTATCTAAGAAGATTATCCATGCATTAAGCAATTCAAATCGCTTCAGGAGAAAAAGTCAAGTAAATAATGTGACAATAATGTAAACCATTTGTTTTATTCTAATGATTTACTGTTTCGACTGGCAATGTGTGAACTTGAGCAGGGGAAGATATTGTTAGTGTCCCAGGTGATGGTAGATTTGCTTCAATCAAATTGAACCCCTGCCGCTATGCTTCGAATAAATGAGAGAGCATGTATTACACTGTTGAACATGACAGTTTGGATGACACAGTTGCACAGTGCGTTTTTCTATTCATTTATTTCTGAATCTTTGCTTGACCAGCATACCTCCAGTTCCTTAGTCACATTTTCGCCCTTTTGACTCAGTCAGCAGCCTGCTGGCCTGCTTTCCGGCACCCTGTCTTAACCTGAAGAATTATGGCTGCAGATAATTAGCTCTTATAGGTACACTTTCGATTTCTTCACTTCACTAAGCACATCATCTTCCTTGCCTCTTTATTGTTTGCTTTGCTTTGTCAGATCGATGTCTTGCTACTGCGTAACTAGCAGTCATATCTAAAACAACATAAATCATGACACTGTTCCATGTCACACCAGTCCCGGTGCACTCTGTCTGCGAACACAAACAAAAGTGACTTCTTTTTTTCTTCCATCCCTTCCCTTATTTATTTATTTATTTATTTATTTATTTCATATTTTAGAAAGACGACATCTCTGTTTGCCGACAGGGTTTGCTTACTGTTTCCATGCTGATTGTGTAATGCTGTGCTCACTGGTCTTTTACCATGTAAAATGGAAATTGATTAAACAGTGCTTCAGTCTACTTTCAAAGACTGTCAAGGCATCAGGCATTTGTGTCAGATCCCTCTCCACCCATTCCGTAATATCCTCCTGCTCCCTTTGAGTCAGGGCAGACTGTTGAGGGGGAACCTAGCAGATTATCTCCTATCAGGTGCTTCAGTAGGGAGAAGAAGGGTGGACAGCATCTTGCCTCCAATTACCTCAAGCCCCACTATGATGTCCTACTAATGAATGCACAAATGCAAATAGCCCTCCCCTGTAAAAGTTGACATTGTCTCCTGTGATAAATTTTCTGCTGAGGTAAGAGACAATTTAGAGCGGAATTACAAGCAGGCTCTTTGTCACTCTTCAGCTCCATTTACATTCGTAATTAGCTGTAATTCCACTGCACCCATTAGAGAGAAAGAGAGAGAGAGAGAGAGAGAGAGAGAGAGACTGCAAATGAAATAGATAAGCAGTAAAAAGGAGTGAGAGAGGAAAAAAGAGAGAAGCCAGATCTCTTGACGTTTTCACTGACACAGCGCCGTCAACTGGTGATTTATACATACCCTCGCACAGCCGTTGCCACACCATTGGGTGTAAACATTGATTAGGAACAGGCAATGAGGCACACACTTTGTCCTCAGTCTCAGGGGCTTTGGGTCAGAGAAAAAGAAGTTTTGTGATCTTGACACGTTCAACCCTCAACACCTGAGTGCATCTTAGAGGGCAACATTAGATACGCCTCTCAAGCGTTAACCAAACAGACACACGACATCATGCTCCCGTGATGCTTGAGTGACAAGCCCAGACATGGCATTGAGTTTCATACACATACATGCACATGCGCATGCGCATGCAAAACTTAGTCTTTCATTCCACTCAAGTCCACTGACCTGCATATTACTGTAGCAAAATACTGCTACACATACAAACTCCAATCTCAGTCTCAAATAAATAAACAAATTCAATTAATCAATTAAAGATTCAGTATTTTTCAAGGAATTCCTTTTATGTTGATCAGCTGTAACGCCATATTTTTTCTGTGTTTATTATAGGGGCATTTGGTCCCCATAAAAAGAAGATATTCTATTCACCCCCCCACACACACATCCTACAGAAGCAGGAGTTATAGAGTCTTCTGTCTTTTATCTGTATGACATTGTATCATAGAATGCTTTGGTTGCCGTATTTTTATGTGATTGTATTCAGTGTTTGCTGTTTATGTGAGCACCTGGTTGGTCTAAATCCAGTGATTTGTCATAATGCTAGTGAAATGCTGACTGGAAATATCTGTGATTGATCAGTGTATTTGCAGCACACACTCTGGTTTGTTAGTCCACTTAATAGAGCATCAAATGCTGGCTGCATTGGTTGATGCAGTGGAAATGCTAGTAAACAAAAAGCATTAATTCTGATCTCTGTAACATAGTATTTACACAGACAAACTCTAGTTATTAATCCAGGCCTTAGACGTATCTGCTCCTATATGGTGTTTATTTAGTTATCATATTTTATTTTTGACTTGTTCATAGTATAAGCATGCCTGATTAGAATATCATTGCAAAAAATGTGCCAGCAGCATTCAAAATATTATGCACAGTTCAAACTTGTCGACTATTGTATTGTATTGTGTGCCTCTGGGGATTTGGAAGAGCAAGTCCAATAACCAAGTCCACTGACACTTTAACCACTGTCAACTTGTGGCTTTCTAAATGGTAACCTTTGCCATGACAAGTGCCACATTGTTGAATGTTTTCCGATTTACAGTACACAGAACTCTGTGTTTAACATCGTCCAGCTATTGACCATCCACTTCACATCATCTCACACTGGAGCTGCTCCCTGTGGTTGAGTCTAATATCTAAGTGCATGTATAATGCAGTCTCCCAGTGGTCTAATGAGGCTGTCAATGACCTTGTTTAGAGAGAATAGGTTTGTTTATTTGGAAAGCTCATTGTAATGGTGCCTAATTGACTCATTTGATGAACACATCAAAATCATTTTCTCAGATTCATTAACCATGATGATCGAGCACCCACATCAACAGATACAAAGACGTTGCACTTGCCAACTAAATGTCCTTTCATGTAGTAGACCCACCTCTGTGCTGTTTATACTAAAATTTCTCCATGCCAGTTCCTGAGCGTGTTTATGCTCTCGGTAGGCCTACTGTTGTGCTGATATAAAACATAGACGCTGCATTAGAAGACTATGATTACGCCCATCAATCATGTTTGAGATTTTGAAAATGACAGTTTAATGTACCTTTTTAACTACATGTAACTTCATGTTTTGCTCTCGATATCTTTTTGCCATCAGTGTGAAATTCTGGTGAAGGAGGTGTAAAGAGAAAGTGAAAACCCATTGTGTTTTTCCCTGTCATTAAGCTGTGCCTGGGAGATGATGTGGAAGCTGTATGTGGTCTGAGGGAAGTATTTATGGCCCTGCTGGAATCTTGTTGGGCTCTGCTGATAGCTGAGATAATGGCAGCGAATGGGATGCAGCGAGCTGTTCTAATGGCACCAACAAGACACGAGAACAGCCAGGATAAATAAATGTTAGCCATTTTCATTTCGCATGTACTGCTATTAAAAGTAGTAAATACTTCCTCAATATTTCTGATAATAGAATACTAATAAAAACACGAGATTTATTTAAAGTGTTAAATAAGCATTGACGTTTGTTAAATGCAGAGGCTCTGTGTTTAATTTGAAAGTTGTGTTCATTTGAAGATAGCAGAAGCTTTAACTTAAATTTGTTTTAATTCTGACACTTATGCTTCAGCGCCTTTTCTTGTGGGTTGGGGAGGAATACAAACAAGATTTCACTTCATTAAACAGCAACAAACTGTATGGAAATTGCACTTACTTATGGAAATGAATTTTAAGCATGCAAACCATTACTTGCTCGGTCTACACTGAAATTTGAAAAACATTACAGGGTAAGCATATTGGCTGTGACATACTTGAGCACAAGTCCTAATTATTTGAATGAGGGGAATAAAGGTGGAGCTAAACCCATGAAGATAAAAAGAGACAAGCTATTAGGGAAGTATATTGACCTTAAAAACCACTTAATTTAATAAACTAGTATTTGCAAAGACTATATGATATTGGTTAAAAAACGGTAATAGAAATATCATTCAACAGGAACATTTTGAAAAAAAAAAAAAAAAAAAGAGTCAACCCTGTAATTGCATAAAATTATTCTACTAGATGAACGGTTACAAAGGTTCCTCTAATAGAATTTTATGTAGCTTAGTAGCTATTTAGGTATTACATAATTTTTATTTTTGGTATTAAACCCCTTGCAAATGTAAAGTATTTGATACATTACTTGAGCTGACATTAAACTCTGCTTTTCTGAGTTCATTTTAATTTAAATGAGAGTTGATCTCCCTAGACTCACTGTTCTGTCTGGCTTTTATAAACAAACCCTTGACCTTTGAATAAATGATATATCCACAAAGCTGTTAAGCATGCCCTCGTCTCGTCCTTGGCTTTTTCGTACTAAGAGGAGCTCTTCTACTGTACTAAGTTTAATCTGCATCAGCTTCTTGGGCCAGAGAGTACAGAAATATCCTGTTTATGTGTTATGCAGCGTGACTGCTCTCTGTGTCCTCCAGGTTGTTTTTCATGCTACTTAACAATGACATTGAATGCCATGTGTGTTTACCTTCTTCAGTACACTAATGTGTTTGCATTACTGCTGGAATTTTGATAGACCAAGTATATATTATAAAAAGCAATAAGCACTTCATTAAACTTCAAAAGGTGCTAATACAAGTCATAAGACTGAGCCATCTGTTGAATTATCTTTCATGCTTTTTTTATGCTATTCACTAAACAACACATCTAAACAATTAAGGTTATACTTAGTAATTTAACTTTGGAAATGGGATGTCTGCTGTTACATGCCTAATAATAGCCATGCATATGCCAGTTATTTAGACTCTTTTTAATGAGAGTGCTAGCCCCCTCAATTTGCCTTTGAGATCTGGAAAAGGCAGATTGGAGCCTGAGGACTCAATTCACCTGAACATATGTCAGAATCAGAAGCTTTTCGATGTTGTGAAACACTTGCTACAAAACTTTTTGGCCCATTTCTTTTGTGCTGTGTAATTATAATATGCAGTAATATATGACTTTGGTTAAAATTCTAATGAGGAAGAATTAATTATATCAAATGTTTTTCCCCATATAGTGTGAATGAACAGATGCAATCTCCACACTTCTGCAACCCGTTGATTAATGTATTATTTTATATGACTAATTATATGATATATAAGTGAAGACAGTCACTTTATTGCAAAGACTTTATTTTTTATTTAAGTTTTAATCTTCTCTAAAATATACATATACCTACTGGTAAATCATCATGTGTGGTATGTGTGAAAAACAGGCCTTCTCTACTTAATTTGACACTGTGATGTATATCAGATAGGCTGACATCAAGTTAACCTCAATTCATTTTGTAAAATCAATAAATCAGTGCTGTAATTGGGCTGCTTTAGCATGTTTGCTGTTTTGAATTACATGCTGAGGCAATTTGAATGCACTGAAGTCATAAGCTAACATTTTGAATTATGTGACATTTAGTCATTTTCTGCCTCTTAAATCTTAGATAGAAGCAACAAGACAGATAAATGTATCTGGATATGTGCAACGGTTAAGATAATATTTTACTGACTAGCATTTGGCAGAGGCTCCGTTGACTTATGTATATATTTGTTTGGTTGTTCAATATTAGTTATTTATCTAGTATATATTATTGTTATTTATAATTACATTCATATTTTACTGTAGTTTTTAACTGTACTTTTACTATAGTGTCTGTATTTATGAACAAATAAACATTAGAATATTTATGTGCAAACACTTCTATTAAATGAATTTTAAAGTTACATTTGACTTCATTTTACACAGAATTATAATGTACAGTTCTCAGGGAATGGATTTAAAGCATTCCCTGAGAACTGCATGTTATTATTCTACATGTTAACATAAATTTTAAATTAAGTGAAGTATTTTACTACACTTAATGTAATTATGTTTGGATAACTTTTTAAACGTATGCGTCCATATATTTTTGTATGGGTTACAAACTTTGCTCCTCAAGCTGCAGTAAACTCTACAAGTGTTTTTATTTGACTTATGTGCTTAAAACTAAAGATTATTGGATGACCTGCATCAGTGGCCATTTTCTTCTTTTGTGTTAAAGATTAGTGGATCCACATGAGAGTGAGATGGAAAAGCCTTCTCTCAGCATCTCGCCCTGTGTGAGATAGTATTGACAGCTCAGATGGGAAGCTGGCAGAGGAAATAGCCTCATTTGTTTCCTATGGCTCAGTAATGGCAGATCACCTCTTAGGGGCAGTCAATTGACAGGCTGCAGTCTTGGAGTGCAAACATCCATGTGGATTTTATTGGCTTCCTCTTCAACTCTTTAAGCTAATGCAGTTAGCCCAATGAGCCTCAGAAGTTGTTAAGATATTCCAGAAAATAAGTGCAATTCAGGTATTTTTCATTTGTATTAAACTGTTTGAATTAATCAGGCCTGGATAATATAACTGGTAAACCATTCCATAGGTAAACAACTGACACTGCTTAAACGGATAAGTTCATCACCTCGTATGGAACAGAGGTGCACATACAGTAACACTGCAAAACTTCCAGATGGCTATATAATTAGCATTCATTATTACTGCTTCTCAAAGGTCACTACCTGTACGGCTAAGTAATCTTGCTAAGCTTTTTACTCTCTACAAAACATCATTTGGTGCTTCTTTTTTTCTAAAGTGAACAGGTTTAAGACATTTTTTCCTAGCACTCAAATTTGATCCTTTTTTTTTTTCACTAGCAAAGATGTTACCAACAACGTAAGCACTTCAACTCTTAAAACCAGTGAACTAAGTAAAGAAAAAAACATGGTGGGGTATTTATAGAAATCTAATCAGTTGATTTCCAATAGTTGATTTTTTATCTATAAAAACACCACAGCAGTTTGTCAATGTTTAACTGTTTATAGTTCTTGATAAATAAATCTGATGAATAAACATTTTTTATTTTTTATTTTTTAACATTATTTATTTTGTTTATTTGTTTTTATTCTTAGCTTATGTGGAATGTCTACCATACACGTTCTTGTAAATAAACTGTTATAGAAATGATAATGTGCTGATAATGTCCATTAATATAATCCTGTGATTGGGATTACAGATTAAAGCAATGTCAGAGTGATGCTATTGAATACTATTTGCCTTTTGACCAATTAAATTATAAAAATTAAACCCTGCAGGATAAATAAGCTATAATGATGTAAAACTAAATGCAAATTTTCAACTCTTTTTTGTGATTTTTTGTGTAGCGCTTTGTCACTAAACGCTAGAGTTCTGAAACACTCCTTAATAAATGTAGCTGTTTAATAGCATAAGTATAAGTATAAGCACAGTCAGAAGCATTATGCTGTATGCCACCACAGAATTGTGAAACTATGCTTCGCAGCCATAGTTGTGGCAGGAGCGGTTAGGTCATTCCATGAGCATGTCAGCTTTCATGCCTGACTGGCTTCGTTGCTGGGCCAGGGTGCAGGGGGTAGGAGTATGCCTGTAATTTTCTCCACTTAGAAATGAATTCCATCTAATCTCATTTCACCATGTCAAATGTCTCAGTGACATGCTGTTTTCCTTGGTATTTAGTTATGCTGCTGCAGTCAACTGGCTTGCGAAGCAGTCTGACACCCTCTGGTTATTAAAAACTGTTTGCTCTTTGCAATACTGCATGATGTGGGTTAAATGCAGAGCAATAGACAGACTAAATAAACTCTTCTGTCAGGTTGCAGTCTCAGGAGGTGATGACTTTGGAAGATTTGTCTCCAGTAGGGAGGTCTGCACTAGAAATCCCGTCAAAATGCAAAACATAAAATTAAGTTTGGCAACTAGTTAGCTGTTCCTTGACATCCATTTTACTAACCTTACTGAATATAGTAAATGTTTATAACCATTTTTGTCTAGTACTGTTCAGCATAGGCACAAATCTGGTTTACTATCTACTCAAATTGAAGTTAAATGGATCAATTAATACATTAGTATGTGTAATTATGTCATGTAACCAGAAGGGAAAATACAAATTACCATTAAAAAAAAAAATGCCATGTTCATTACTGATATTTGTGCATGTTGGGAACAAAGAGCCACCATAGATATTGTTGCCTTAGGAAAAAAAAAACCCTGAAATGTTCTAAAAAAAAATAGTGCTTTAATGTTTGATGGTTTTAATGGAATTAATATGTACCCTACAGGAAATATGCAGTCTGAGGTAATGTTAATACAATTTAAACAAAAATATAATGCAGAATTGTGCAAAACATCTTACATATTATTTATCCGTGCATAATAAGAACAAACACAAAGGAGATTCTCTTGCCTTGCATTAAAGAAGTATATTTAAGAGATTGAATTGCAGAGTCTGAGCTGTTTAGCTGTGGTAATGTATTATTTTGTTCAAGTAATGATCAGGTAGTGTTAGATGAATGCGAGGTGTTCAGCTCCATTACTGGCTGCACATCAGAAAGGCATTATTACATTATCGCTGCTCCTTAGTAGGAGATTGGCTGTGTGACCAGGTTCTGAATACACTCATAGCACTCAGGCTGGCATAAATTGTAGACTGGCTCATTGCGTTCAATGATAAAAGTAAGAATTGCCAGGAAAGGGAACCCAGACTTATGTCGCTGTTCAGCTGTTTGTCAACAGCCGTTGTTAGTCTGTTGATGGCAGGAATACTAAACAGGCGAACAGATGCATATATTTTGTGATACTTTTTTATTAGTATTATTATAGTGCCACAGATCTTCTCGTCCACAGTGAGTATGCTCCTTTACTTTACTTTGTGTATGCTACAAGTGAAGAAAACTTCACTTGAGAATAATCACATGGTGGAAATACATTTTCAATATTTTTTAAATTCATGTCTCACACTTTTGTTGCAGGTGGATGTTTCATGTGTACTGCATTTTTCCACAATATTTATGTTTACATGTTAATTTTTCTACATAAGATATTATGATATTATTTTGTTTTTACATATAAAATGTTCATAAGTAAGGTGTACATTTTTTTTGTCACATGTTTACACATATTATTACAATAATGTCACATATTTATTGGAACCCACATGTGTAATTTAAGGATGTAAGATGGTGAAACACATGTTTTTCATGCGCTCACATGTAAAATGTGTGTAATTTTTATGTCAGGCAATCGCTGAATACATGCAATCTGTGTGTTGTTCGAACAATCGATAGCTAAAGTCAACTTGATATTTTAGCTTTAAATGCAGTATTTTTTCTCAATATGAGTTGACAAATAAGAATAATGGACATCATTCAATCACGTTCAAAAGCATGAATGTTTTAAATAGCTTAGGGTTTAGGGATCAGCATGCTTGGTTGTTCTTTATAAGGCCCGATAGTGTCTTCAAGTGATCATGAGGTAGATTATGAGTCTAGTCCATTTTCATTTGTTCACAGATGGCACAATAATTATTGACAACATTGAAAGTGATGATTAAATCCCCCTTTTTTCCCCAGCCACAGAACCTTCCTGCATAATTTCCTGCTATTAAACCTTACTTTATTTGGTAGTCCTGACACACTTTTGAGGTTTCGTGTAAAAATGAGGGCAAATTTATTAGTTCCACTGTGTGTGCACTCTTACTGGTCTGCAAGAGTAGGATTGTAATTTTCTGATGAGTAAACTGAATAATGCTGATTTACAGTATCTGTTTACCAAAATAAAAGGGAAAATATTTTTTATTACTGTTATCGTATGCTCTTTGAAGATGTACAATGTGTGTATTCATATTATGCAAAGCAAGCATGTTTGCTTTAATGACCTTTATTTCTATGACATAACTCATTTATCCAGAAATGTTTCATTTATGCTCTTTTCCATACAGGAAAACTTCACTACATGGTTGTAGTGTTAAGCGGCTATGTTAAGCTCACCAAATTCACATGATTAAATAGACCAAATGCTCTCTGTCTACACTTTAAATTTTTACATCTTTCAGTTCATTGAGAAGGACCAGGAAGATAAACAGTGTCCTGTTGAATGAATCAGACAGCATCTTATATATTCATTTCCTCCTCTTTGTACCTTTAAGCTTATTTTCACAGAGGATAAAAAGGAGAGAAGTGTCTATGTCAGATAGGATTTAAGGTAGGATTTAAGGCCCAAGTAACCAAAGCACTATTGTCATTTACACAGCCTGGGCCCCTAACCCTATCCTCACTCATATGGTGGAGCCCTATGAATTTCTGACTCCCTGGAATAATAAGACTTAATAGCAACAAAATGACTCCTTTTTTCTATCCTGTTGTTATGCTAAAAACAGCTAACCCTAAGTGACCACTGCTCTGCATATGAGGCAGGCTTGTTTGCCTTGCTTTTGGTGGGCTGCAAGTTGGAGTTCCTTCTGTTCCCCATATGGCAGCATTGTCTTGGTAATGTGCTACAATGCCCCCCCTCAGAGCGTGCCTCAGGCCCTGCTGCTAAAGGATAAACTATTGGTTTCACTTTTTTTCTGTGAGAGCCCCTGGAGGCAGGCCCACAGCCTGAGGGACATGCTGCACTCCGAGCTGGGGGGCTCTCAGCGCGTGGCATCCACCCTCCCCAAAACCCCACAGCCACGGACTCAAAGGGTTCAGAGCCGACAAGAAAAAAAAAAGAGGGAAAAAGAAAAGATGCAAAGAAATAAGGCAAAGCCCTAAGGGACGTTGAAAGGGAAAGCCACTATGTATGAGTACCCAATGCTGAGATTGCAATATACCAGCCTATGTGACTGAATGAACATGCATTATTTTTTTATCAGAAGTTTCCTCTGAAGATATCTGCACATAGTTAAAGTGAAAATGACTTTAGCAAAGACAAACCAGTCTTTAAGCCTTTTTCATCACATAACCTTACCTGATTTCATTTATTGTTGATGGTATATATACATACATATGATTCTTATGAGGATAATATAATATAATGTTTTCTTTAAAAATTTGAAGATAGTCAATACATGTATTAAAATGCTGAAATCTGAAACTGACAACCTTGGGGCATGATCTTAGTTAAGAGAAAGCATTTGCTTTCTGACTAATGGGACTTGCTAAAATAATTAGAAAGGATTCTTAAAGAAGTCCATTACTTTATGTAAATGTATAGTCAGAAAGAAATGTGCTGCATTTGCAAATATGCATATGATCTCTCTGTGGCTGCTTTTAATTACCTTCACTGTCCTGCCTGAGAGATTATATGATTTATAATCTGTCCTTAATGGATGGAGCTCATTCCTTTCTTTGTCTTTTTTTTTTTTTTAAGTTGTACTGTCCCCTAATATAATCTGTTTGCAAAGTTGCCACATACGCACTGATGAAGGAATGAATTGTCAGGCAACATCAAACTTGTCAGCTCTGAAAATGTAACAGTCAATTTGATAATGTGACTTAAATGGCAGGACCTAGATCCACCTTTCATGCATGTTATTACGCCGGGTAAGAACATTAGATCTAATTTATGTACATATATAACTCATTCTTTTTATACAAGTAAGCCGTTAAATGGAATATTTTTCTTTATTAAGCTGTGTGGCTCAAACACTTTATTTTAGAAACCATGCAAGAAAGAATCCTCTAGAAAAAGATCTGGAATTCAGTGCGGATGTTGATTAGATTATTATGCTGAATTTTCGTTTGGTCTCATTACATTTACACATTCATAGTAACAATTTTGCAATCTAGCATTTTTTTCTGACCTCAAGGATATTCTCTGGTTTCGTAAAAGCAATTTTTTCCACATATGATGATATAATAATATTTATAACTATGTTGCTTTTCCTAAAATAAAAATGGTGTTTGGATTATTAATAGATTTTGGCGAGCAAGAATCATTTTATTCAGAAATCTCCTTTTTATTAGAATCATTCTTTTGGAAGAATACCTCCATCTCATTCGTCGTCCCACATGCGGTGTTCTTTCTTTTTGTTCCCTCTTCTGTTTTCAAGCCAGTTTCTTAATCCTACACAGTGTGGTCATTTGAATGTGTGTGTGTGTGTGTGTGTGTGTGTGCGTGCGTGCGCGCGCGCGTGCGTGCGTGTGTGTGTGTGTGTGTGTGTGTGTGTGTGTGTGTGTGTGTGTGAGTGTGTGAGTGAGAGAAATATCTCAAAAGGGTTAGTTAGAGAGATCTTTGTCTAACTAATCACTCAAAGCTGCAGAGTGATGACACATGTTTTATAAATTAGTAAAAGAATGAACACACTTCAAATGGAATAATAAGTCAGGCTTAAAGTAAAAATAATGTGCTTGCTTTAAGATGAAATATTGTAGATCCACAGCGCACAGGAGATGTGTCCTTTTTTTTTTACATCCTACTTGTCTCCCATTGGGATTATTTCCAAAATGCAACTTGTGAATGTGGATTGTTAAAAAAAAAAAAAAAAAGTAACAAAGCCACTCTGTTGTGGAAGGATGAAAGGTTGGAAAGAACACTGGGGTTATCTGCTCAATAAATATGATGCTTCCTCATACTACAGCTCTTTGTCACTGACAAAGCCCAAGCAGCTGGTAGATGAAACACATACATAGCAGCAGAGGACAAGAGACATTTTCAGCTTGGCTGCTCAGACACTAGCCTTTGAGCTGGCTCTGGGAGAGCTGTTTGTTTGACCCAAAGGAGTGGGAATTGACAGAGGAAGCCTGCAGCCCTTTCTCAGTGATGACTACGACTCAGAATGACTTTACACAGTCCTAGCTGAAGTGCTGTTTGTGCTGGTCCCCAGCTCACATTGCACCTGCTCTGTTTGCTTTGCTCTTACATTAAAGGAATGCTTGTCACTGATCTCCATTCCAACAACTTGGAGCATTCAGATCTTTCTCACCTCTCAAATCACACACTGATTCTTACCGATATCTGGAACAACTCTTTCTTGTGGAAATAAAAGTTGATACTGTTAACCAATCATTTTATTTCACAATAAAAACCAGTAGTATTATGAACGCAGTTTTTATTTTATTATATCCTTACACTCATATATAATTATATTGCTATATTGAGTAATTAATTAATGTTGCAGTGTTGGTTCTCTGTACCGCATCGGTTGGTACCAACACTACAATCAGCTGTCATTGATTTATGATATGGGCTACTCACAAATTGACTTGTTTGCAAAAATGTAAATGGGCATGGCTGTTTGATGGAGATGCTCATTTCCTAATATAAATGTTTTAAATGATCTAGACACTCATGGCATATTCACATAGGCCTGTTTCTCTTCTCCTCTTCTTCTTTTTTTATTTGCATGATTATGCACATAATCAGCCAATTTGTTTTGCAAACAGAAACATTTTCCTTCACTAGAGTTGTGGTGAATGGATTTGATTAAGAAGATTCATTCCTGAAAGTAAACCTATGAAATTAGCCAAGGAACGAGCCACGTTAACAATGGCACGCGGCAAAGTTATTTATAATCAGAGCTGTTTGACAGCACATAGATCACTGTATAGGTGGAAAGAAAGTAAGATACGGAAGAATCACAGCTCCACAAAATGATCAAATGGAATTCATTTATCACAGCAACTGTGTAGAGCTTTTCATCAGATCACAGTCAATTACGTTGACTGAAGTGCACTTAAAATGTTAAGAATGGAGCTGAGTGAAGTATTAAAACAGAAAATCATTTTCGTATGCAAATAAAACCTTTTCATTGTCACATGTGGATGTGATATTCAGAGCTTCTCTGGTACTGTTTTTTTTTTAAATAATGTATACAGTGTGGAGCACTCTGGTATTGTAATCTCTGTTAAATCCTCATTTTTACCAAAGAGTTGCTTTATTTAAGCTTCGTTCTTAATCTTGCAGATCAGCACAAATTAAATCATTTCTTTGAGACGTGTTCTCATCACGCAAGTCAAATATTGAAGGATAGGCAGCAGCTTTCAGCGTCACTGCATACACCCTGTAGGTCTCTCTCTCTCTCACTCTCTCTCTCTTTCTCTCTCTGTCAGAGTATGTACTTACCACTATATGGTTTTCGTTTACAACTCTATGCCAGCAGACCTTTCAGACATAAAAATCATCTACCAACTCAGAATCAATGGCTCTTGTCTTCTAATAGCATGGTGTTAAATTGCAACCTATTAAACAATGGATATATACAATATAAAGTCATATGTGATGCAAACACGTGTGTGCTGTTTGGAAACAGACTGCTTACTGTTATAGTGAGGACACCTACTGGAGGATGCCAGTGTGTAACTAGTCTGCTGCAGTTGGCTCATTCCAAGAGCAGGTAGTCTGCCTTTGGGCATCATCAATTCTATGTGACTTTAAATCTCCTGATATTAATGTAATATTATATTTTAATTATGTGGTCTTTACATGATCAAGTCAAGTGGTCTTTGTTGTCATTCCCATATTTCATATTTCATAGCAGATTTAATGTTAGGAAAGAAATGTATTTCCTCTACAATCATGGTTCTCCCGAGATGTTAACGTGAAACAATTTCAAACAAGAGACACAACACAGCACAGTGTATTTATTTTTAAATGTAATAATACTTGGCACTACATATAATATTTTATACATCTCTATAATTAATGTCTGTAATAATAATAATAATAATAATAATAATAATAATAATAATAATAATAATAATAATAATAGCTATTATTATTAGTAGTAGTAATATACAATTTAAATCAATACATCTTGGCCTATTACTAAGAAATGAGATGACCAAAACTTTCAATAATACAGAAAGTTTCTGTGACCCAGCATAGGGTATTTTTGCTGTTATCCCCTTACAAAAGGATTCCCTTTCAAAGTTCATGAAAAATGAATTAAGGGGTATGTATGAGCGAAACCTTAGTCCTCTGGGAGGGAATTTATATAGCTGTACTTAAGAAGCAGCACATGTAATTTATAAGCTGCTAATTTTTTTGTAATTAAATACCACTTGAATATTTAACACCTTTGTGTCGGTTTCCATCAAAATGAATTCAATGCCTTTTTTGCACTATCAAGTGACTACTGTTTCACAAAATGAGATAGTAACTGAAAAGCAAAGCATCTCAGGCCCTTCATTCCATAATTTATTTGCATAATTAGCTCTTTATTTTAATTCCCTATGCAAATATATGCCTCTTTTAAATTGGATTTAAATGTGATCTGAACCCACTGTCAAGGCTAATGTGAATGCATTGTTAAAATGTGATGAGGAATGATACAGAGAGAAAAACCATATGATGGGATGTAGAGTGCATATTGTTTTCAATTCATTTGGGAATTAGTTTCTGGTAATATTTTGATCTGCGGATTGTTCAAGATAGAAAGAAAAACTATATGACATGTTCAGTGACACATTTTTACCCAAGCTAATTATTTCATATGTACTGTATGAGTTGTTTTGATCATGTCAACAGTTGATTTGTGTTGTTGAAAAGAATTATGCTATATCCATTTCTGTTTGGATGCTATTTTTCAGGGAAGGGAGTCTTTCCTCTTATTTCAGTAGGAAAAGGGAGGCATGCTTTGAAGACACTTATTGCCTTCTATTATCCTAAGATATCAAGTGATAGGGAAGCAGGCTTATTTTGAGAAGCTGAGTCCATGGTCCAGCCCAATAGTGGTCTTTGTGGAAGAGGGAACTCAAACCCTTGGCTGGGACAAAGTGAGGGGAAATTGACCTGCTTGATCCCTTCGGGTGGGAGTGCCTGGCTTGCTTTCATCTCCTTCTGAGTTCCGTGCCCTTGCTATAGATACTTAATATACTTAAATAAACAAATTAATGTCTTTGTTAATAGTCACTTTACAATAGACTTAAGCTAACTTCCATATTGTGACCTGGTATTTGATCAGGCTTTGCTAATTATTGTGAAAACATTGTTTACCGGCCCAGCGTTTGCTTTGTGCCAAATGTCTTTCTGTAGTGTCATAATGGACTTATTCAATCAGGTCTTTAGTTATAGCGCTGTTATTGCAAGGTAGCAGTGAGAGGTGCAGACAACAGAAGCAGAATAGAAACATGAGACTGACAGGCCTTTGGGCCAGGGAAATAGCCAAAAGGGACAAATTAGCTCTAAACAATAGGGGATCTTTTCCACAGGGGGATAATTAAATGTTTCTTCATCAAAGCCAAGACAGTTTTCAAGCTGCTCATTTTGTAATCCTATCACGTTTGCCCCTGAGATATGCATTTTGGATTTTTCCCTAATTTTCCTTGGGTTCATCACTATCACCATTGAGAGAGATTCTATTTAATATCACTGTTGGGGGTGTTAATTATACACAGGGCTCAGGCCAGTCTGTCTGCTGCAAATAGACACCCTGTGTGATGTCTGTAGAGTTTCTGCCTGTGGATCAGCACAAACAAAGGCCTTTCTCAAAATGATTCTAACTGCTAAAGATCCAGAAATGTTTTACATAATTTTACATGAAACAAATTTAAATATATCCATAAATACATGCATAAATAAATGATTACATATATATGTATGGCATATCTGTGAAATTTCAGTGACAATGAATCATTAAATAGCTCATTTTTTGCAAAAGACTAATTCTGCAGGAGAAAACTGAATATAACAAATGACGCTCCTTCCACCTTTCCTCCTGGTTTCTGTGTCTTAGCCGGTCCCATCTGCAGCGTGTGACAGGGACATTCTGTGCCTGCTCTTTCTCTATGGCCACTGAGCTGTGGATTACATGGTTTGTTGTAGGCTGAGGATCAGAAGGAGGAAGCTGAATAATGTTGCCCCATTCTTTGAGGGAGGGCCACGGTCGGCCGACTTCAGAATGGCTTTAACAGGATATCTCAGAGGAAACGATGGCTTTTGTCCAGTGCCTCCCAAAAAAGGTTATGTCAAAAGAGTTGGGGGTCGCTTTTTAAACAGGCGTTGGAATTCTGCTTAAAGCTGTGCCCACTGTGTTGCCTATCTAACCTTGTGACACCAGCAAACAGCATGCTGTGGTGTTTCATGGGTTGAATACTTCCCAGTGCAACACGCAGTCATGACTCTGTGGGCTGCTTCATCTGGCTGTCCTCTGTGTGGAAATATTTAAGACACAGAATTTGAAAGTCAATAAAAATACTCCTTTTGTAGACTGTTATGCTTGATTTTTTTAAAAATTGATTAACGTATTTCAATTAAAAAATGTAGTGATGTGAAGGATTAACAATGTGAAAATTCCCAGTGCAAGCTCTGTGGTAAAATGAATAATCAAGCTCTGCCTCCCTTTAACCTCCATCTGCCCTGGCACCACATGCACACATTTACACCAAATACAACATTAACAATTCTTTGAATTAGCATTTGTCTGGCGTTACAAAGCCAATATGGTTTGAAGTATAAAGCCATACTGAAACAAGTTGGTTGTCAAGTGTTGCCTGAGGGTTAGAGGCAGCCTCCGGGGACCGTGCTGGGCTCAGGGGTCTGTTTGCTCAACACAATCCCTCTTCAGCTCCCAGTGGCTGTCACTACTCCAATCATTTAAATGGCTATTTCTGTAGCCTGACTTACATAGGGTAGATAAGCCAGTCACAGAACTTGGAGCTTGAAGCTTACGGTGCCTATGGGATATACTGGAAAACACTCAAAAATTAGATACTGAATGCAAGATTCTTCAAGAATAAATGAAATGACAAGGATAGTACAAACACACTGTTGAAGATAGTCTACATTTTCTCATGGTTCATCTTTGAAGTTTTCTAGTACAGTGTTTTTTTACTGATGAAAGTTTGTGTCCTTTGAAGCAACACTTTTTCTGCGGTTTGAGGAATATTATGGCATTGACAAATGACAAACACCTAAACCTTTGTAATATTCTTACATTTTACATAATAATATTCTAATATATATATATATATACACACACACACACACACACACACACACACACACACACACACACACACACACACACACATTTTATATATATATATATATATATATATATATATATATATATATATATATATATATATATATATAGTTTAAGTTGAAAACAAATTGACAGTTGAAAACAAATCGTGTTTATGAAAATCTCCCCGATAAATGCAGCCAGCCTTTCTGTTTCTACTGCTGCCGCTCTGTGGACTCTTATGAATGTGTTTTTAGTTGAAAGTGATATCAGGGAGTATATGAGGTGCCAAAATTTGTAAAAAGTGGCTGTATAATGGACCTGTCAGGCCTGATGGATTTGCAGCAAAGCTGGCGCATGGCAGTCTAAACCCAAGACAATCAAACCCAGCTTGTATGTAAACAGGAGCTCTCTTGCCATTCACAGCCCAGTCAGATTCTAGATCAATAAGACATTCATCCCTCAGTAAGCAGTGAGGCAAAATGTATAATGGCTAGTGAGTGCCTGAATCGGTAGCTCATGAGGGGGTCCTTGTGGGGCGCGTGTTTTTCCAGAGCAGTTTGGCGGAATGTAATCAATGACACAATGCACCTCACCTCATTGATGATAGCCCATCATTACAGATTACTCTCAGTGAGTAATGAGACCCCACTGGACAAGATAATGAGATTCAATAACAAGTCAAATGCACTCACTGAAAATAAATAAATACATAAATAAATAAATAAATAAACAACCCACCATACCTGACCATTTACCAACAGCCAAAAAGCATCTTTCATCAAGGTCTGCTACTAACATTGCCATCTCATGCAGGATTAGTCATGTATTAATAAACACGTTAGGATAGAGTTTGTATAATGCATCTCTGGGCTACATGACCTTTTTTTTTTTTTTAAACCATCTTCACATGCTCTTAGTATGCTGGCAATTTTAATCTAATCTAGAGCTTAATTTACATTATTGAAACACAAAAACATCCCTCAGATGCCATTTAATTAGATCGCTATAAATATTTTAATGGGTCTCGATACAAAGGCGACACCACACAGATAGGATTAACAACAGAACAGACTGTATTAATAATGTAGCAACATTATGTTTTTCCTCAGTATTCAGAGCAGCATGGTGTATTCAGAGGTTCACCTTTAGTGAAGGAATCATGCAGTATATGCTTTTACTCATCTTCATGATGGTGTTCTTATACTGTAGTAGCCATGACTTGCTCACAGTCGACACTGATTTTTGTGACCATGGTTCATTTTTATTTTGTATTTAGTGTCATAGTTTATTTTCTCTACTTGAAATAGTACATTGTAATTAATCTATTATATGCAATTAACAGGCTCATTCAGAAGTGCATTTAACACTGTAACTAGCTTTGTGTTTCACGAATCTTTGATTGTGGTCTAGGACTGTTTCTAGTTCTATAAATAATCAGGCTTTGTTGAGATTATTAAGGCTAATTCATGCCGCCACTCTGCTCAGCCACTGTACAGCTTCTTTGACACAAACATTAGGATACGCATTGGTGCATTGGTTACTGATAAAAAGAAGCCCATTATCATAATTATTAGCATTTTTTGGCACCCTTGTGAAAAGGCCATTAACAATGTGCGTGTATGTAAGTGGCAGAAATTGTTCTAACCACAGACCCGGCAGGGAGCCCTCTCTTTCTACTCTAATTCACATCAGAGTCAAATCAGCATGTTAAGAGCCCATCAGTAGCATCAGTGCTGTGTGTTCCATTCTGCCTGCCACCCCTGAAAAAGACTTCCGTCATTAATCACCATTATTGTTATTTTGATTGGGATTGGATGACTAAATGCAGACATTAGGGGAAGTGGCACCAGAATCATGGAACCTTTACTGTCTGATTTGGTGGGTCTGATAGTTTCTCTTTTCCTCTGCAAAACCGAAGACATGTATTTTACGAAACACAAATGATATGATATATGTTCTACTATCTGGGTATGCTTCAGACATGAAGCAGGTGAACTTTTATATGTTCGAATTCGCATTTGACCTCATCAAGCATGTTTATTATGCACTTATTAACTGTCCAATAGTAACATTTTCTATTTTGTCACTGTCATAATGTATTTTAGGACAAACGTCCAACTTCCACAACTTCTTGTCTGTAGGCACAGGGACATCATTTGCTATCTCATCTTGTTTCTACTTGAAATTCACTTGTGCAGATTGAATTTAATGATTTATTGTGGTTGATTTCACTCACTGCTTAGATAGCTACTGTTTAATATGTATTTATGCAATTAATCAAAACATTCTTGCCAAATCAGTGATCACTCTAGTGTCAGTGCCAAAAATTCTACACCTGCTACAGCATCTAACTATGTATTATACAAATGACAGTAGAGCAATTATTTATTCTGGCATATCAGGGTTTCACTTGACATAGTAAATCTGCAAGATTAATCTTCAGGGTGCACCATCAATAATTATTGGATTGCAAACATAATATTGTGAATATGACCCAATTTCAACACACTCATGTAAATGGATTCTTGTGTAGGTTTAATGTAGAATATGATTCAACTCCACATTTCATGTTGCTTTCAGGAAAATGTAGAATCTTTGCTGTTAGGAGAGTAGATATATAAAAGTTTAATAGTGAACTTCACTACTTAAAAATCCTCTAAAAAAGAAAGAAAGAAAGAAAGAAACGCACACAGCCATGTGTTATTGTGAACTCCGTGGTTTCCATCAGCACAGTTCAATAGGAAGGCTGTAATGCACTTTCAGGTAGCCATGAACACTTTTGATGAAAACAAATTAGGACAGGGAAAAATAACTGACGGAGACATTATAGGCCGAAGTGGAAAAGCATTAGGGAAAGAATTTGATGCTGCAAATAACTGTAACAAATGTAAATGTAACAAATGAGTGCTTGTTTCATATAAAGTCCTGAATCGTCGATGCACATAGATCATTTAAATTTCTTTAAGGTTCTCTTCCATTTAATGTACCACATTTATGGAAGTACGGCATGAACCTGTTGATGCTTAATTCTCCAACCCTCTGCAGTAATAAATTGTCACTCAAGTAAAATCACAGACTGCCATAATCTTTTGACAACATTAGTTGAAAGTTTTGCTGATTTGTTGCCGGTCTGCTGTACTATTCTCGTTAATGAATTTTTAATACCCTTAATGACAGCAGAGGAACTATGTAATTAAAAGAGCAAGTTGGGAAAAATGCTGACTTAAACTCTTTATGAAGACCATTTTAATGTTAGTTTAATTGGAATTAACACATTATCTTAATGAACAGATTGCCTTCAAGGAGGTTATTTCCCTTAGCAAGCTCAAACTAGCTTGCATGGAATTTGATGGATTTCTTTTTCAGCCCATGTCCTCTCTGGCTGGAGTTGTAGGCGGCTGAATTAAAACCCTCCCTAAATGTGCACAGTTCTACATTCTAAAGCATTCATATTGCATACTGTTTACCACTGTCGATACATGAAATACACAAACATGACTACAAGCCACTGTACATTATATGAAATATATGCAGAAGATTAACCAGAACCAAGGTCCGATCAAACAGACCATCCTTTAACCTTGACACAGCTGACTCTTGAGCAACTGTCCCGTCTTTGTCATGAACGTATATGCAGAGGGGAAAAAAGGTACGGAGGGGGCTGGATGTTTTTATGCACTGAAGCTTTGGGCAGTTGAGTTTAATTTGGGATTTACAAGTGACATTGTGCCCCCACACCCGTCCTCTTACTCTCTGGGGTTTATGGAGTGAGACAGAGGGTCTTCTCCTCGTGATTAGACAGCCTGTGACTGGCCATGCACAAAGTATTAGGGTCCTTCTGCATTATGTATCGAAGTACACACAAGCTTACCCCTCCTTCCTCCTGCATCACCCGTGCAACCCTTACACACTCAAAGGTCAAGGTTCTCAGAAGACACAAAAGCAAATTAAGTCATGTAACATGATATTCCACTTGAAGCCAAATAAACATGGTTTCTTTGAGTTAAATAACATAGGAGAATGCATTTTTTTTGCTACAAAGCTATAAAAACCTAATTGCATTTGGAAATTGTGGTTATAACGCTGGTGTTGGTGGTGGTAAGGGGGGAGTGATGTATGAACTGCAAGCAGCCACATGTCAACTGCAGAGCTTATCTTCCTGAAGCTGTTTCCCTTAAGCCTCAGCGTTAATACACTGATAGCCAAAGAAATAACCAAGCATAAAATGAATGTAAAGGGATGAAGAAACAACAAGAAAGGCGAGGAAGAAAGAAGATGAAAGTATTTAGGCCAACAGACCAGTAATACAGAACTCCCAAAAGCATTACAGGACGACTGTCCTTGGTATATAAATATATAGACCTTTAAATAAGTCACTTTTTAAATGGACATCATGAAGCTCATGCTCATTCTTCTTAAAAGTGTGGAAAAAATAAGCAGCTATTTTGTGCTTACAATGTTTAGGTTTTTCAGCAAGTTTCAGATTTAAACCTTGACCACAATTGCATTAGATTATTGTGCTTTTAAACAAGCATAGGAGTTTTAAATTGAATGGTGGAATGTATGGATATCAGACCAGACAATATCTTCGCTTCAGTGAAAAACACCAAGGAAGTGATATTTTTAAAGAGGAAATTAGTCCTGTCACTTCACAGTAAATTAGTTACTAAGCCCATTGTGCACTATGAAGTATGAAGCCATAACTTCAATTTTTTTGTAGAAAAAGACAAAAAACATAGGCTATGGGAAAATTACATTATTACAGTACACACAAATTACTCAATATGCATTGCGATCTCAGGATGTTGTACGTAAACATAAAAACAAAAACAGATAGACAGATAGACAGATAGATAGATAGATAGATAGATAGATAGATAGATAGATAGATAGATAGATAACAGTAAAAAGAATGACAATAAAAAAGGAGGAAAACATTTCTGCATACAGTCAAAGAGAAGATTTTATTTCTTTATTTTATTGATTAAAAAACCCAGGGGCGCTAAAACACACAGGCAATGATTAATGTCCCTCTCAGAGAAAGAAATTATATGGAATAAATTAAACTACTGCAGCAGCAAATTGAAAAATAAGGATGTAAATGAGCTTTGAATACTTAATATCTTATAAAGAAAAATAGTCAATGAGGCCCAAAATGATGAGGGATTGCCAAAGAAATATAATATTAACTCTAATGACCAAGGCTAGGCTTTCTGTACTGTCAAAATCTGACTGTCACAAGTGATTTGCTACACAGAAAATGAGTAATGGGGACAATATAGACCAATTGAAAGAGCTAACCTTGTTCACTTGACAAAAAATGGGATCAGTAACCTACCACCATGTCAACTGGGATTTAAGCGGAAAGATATTTTGAATATGTTGCATATTTAAACCAATGAAAATAAGTGGTTGGTAAAAGCAAATTTGACATTTACATGATTTACATTTCTTACACAGAGATAAAATGTAATTACTGTGTTTTCTATATATATATATACGTATATTAATAACACTATATATAATTAAAAGCAGAAGTTCTTTCACACTGCAAAATCATCAATATGTCTCTAAAAAGCTGCCGCTGAGTTCAGCATTTTCTCAGAGGTGTGGCACAGGATTGACATCCACCCTTCAGCAGCCTCCACCCAGGGGTGCTGGTAAGATAAGAGAATAGTATGTTACCCCATCACCCATCCAGCCTCACCCCACTACCCTAAAGTGCAGGTGAAGTGAGATATGCTGTATATTAAACATTACTCCCTCAATCAAAAATCTTTAATTAGAGCAGCTCAGTATCAGTTACAACAGCCCTCCACAGACGCTTGGGCTCTCCGAGGCTTGGTTACTCTACCTTACTTAATCTGGAAGGGAGGCGAGAGACGACTCGGGATATTAGCCGCCTCTCGACTCTCCTCCAATTACAGAGCCACACAGAGCCAGCCAGGCACATGACCCAGCAGTCTAGTCCTCTCTGATAATCTTTTGTTGCATTATTGTTATTTGCAATTTTTTTTTTCCTACCCTCCGTTCTCTACTCTCCCTCCCAAGGATATAGCTGGCATGTGCTGTGCACCTAAAGACGCTATAAAAATTGCTGAGGTATAAAATCGAAAGTGCTCAAACTGTCGGTGCAGAAATATCTGGCCACCCCGGCCTGTTCAGTGGTTAGGGAATGACAGGCCAGACCCAGGAGCACTGTAAATCATATCAAGTTCCAGCCTGTTTGTTTACATATTACAGCCTGTACAATGGTCCTAGTAAGTTGGAAACCCTTCTCTCCTAGAGCTATTGTATGGATCATAAAATGGAAGAACACAATGATTGTGCAGGTACCCTTCTTCTGCTTGTTTGCTTGTGGGACTATAATGGTCTGTCGAGCAAAGTCTTGAAAATAGCGTTCATGGTACAAAGAAGCCGTTGCATTATTGCATGGCATTTACAGAGCAGTGTCACTAAAAGTTGACATTCAAAACACCATGTTCTTTAATGTGTCAAATTATCTTAAAACTTCTTGCTGCATAGTTTTATTGAAAAGCATCAAAGCTTTTTTTTTCTTTTTCCCCACAATTGGGTTTCCATTGCTAACACAGTGTAGGCCGAGCTTTTGAAGGGTAAATAGCAAAAGGGTTGCTATTTACGAGGGCTTTCCAAAAAAACAGAATGATAGGCACTAATAAATTTATAGAATGATGTGGAATTTGCCCTATTGCCACCTTCTTTTTTTACACTGAGCATTAAGATTTATGAAAGCATCTCTAGTTTCTGTGATTGTTTACTTTACTAAAATACTTGCCTTTATTTTTTCACCAGTTGGGTGAAATGTTTTATATAGTGCATCTGCTGGTGTTGGGTTACTCCATCCAGTCTATGGGTACTATACATCTTAGTGACAGGATATTTTTTGTGGTAGAAAATAGACACCAAGGGTCAATTTTCCTAGTCAGCCTTTATTTATATACAGTATACGTAACATGCTTATTTTTAGTGAGTATATAACTTTAGGTCCTATTTGGTCCAATACTGGTCAGAATAGAAGTCTGCATACTGGTGAAAATGTGACATGAATGTGTCTCTCTCGGACTGCACCTTGATGTTCCCTCTAACAAAAAGAAGCTTTCCGTAATGCACAGCTAAGCACTGGAAAGTATAAAGAATGAAAACAGAACTTATGTCTTGGTCCAGTTACAGAACAGACTAAAGGTTTTATCGTTCCACTCAGCAACTGTGTGCATTGCTCTTGGGTTCTGTGCTGACTGATAAGCTGAGATGTTCATGTTTGATGGTTAAGATAGTGCTTCATGAGAGGACAGTGATGTGGCACTGGTCTTGGATTTAAAGCATGGGCCATTCTTGCAGACTTATTGATTCCTACATGGGACATCCAAGAGCAATGAAAAAACAATATAAAAAGATTGTTTTTCTTTCTTTCTTTTTATATTTTACCCCCAAGTCTAAATAATAAGCAGAGAATCTAAATAAAGTGTGTAAGCTTGTTTTGTGCCTTAAGCACTTGAGTTCCTTGGATCTTTTGATATCCACTATAACAGGATCAGATGCTGCAAAACTGACAACGAGAAGGACACATAAAAAACGAATGGTGGAGGTGAAAAGCAGGACAGGTAAACAAATTCCTTGTCATATTGCGTTGTTGTCTTCACTGTGCCACTTGGCATTTTAATGGAAGAGAATCTGATGTAACACAGAGTGGTGAGGAGGCAGCAGCATTGTACAAGCCCAGAAAGCTTAACTCCACAGACCTATGCATTAAACATATTGTAGAATAGAGTGTAACATTTATCACTGTCAATGGCAGGGAGTTTGTATAAATTTAAATGCAGTCAAGCGAGATGATTTTTCCCCCACTATATATGCTCAGAAAGACCTTTTTCCATCTTTCCTCTTGTTCCACAGCATTAGGCCAAAAATGCAGCTTTACCATTTTAGGGCTGTATAAAACCATTTTGCCATGTATATAAGCAACTTTCTATGTATGTGGTGTTTAGCCTAACATTTCCACATAACCTTTGTATAAGAATTGAATTTATTTTTCAGTAGTATATAATGAAGTGTGTATGTATATATATATATACATATATATGATTGTTTTTTCTAAATCAACCCACATTTCTCGAAAAAAAAAAAATGCTCACCACAAATTACCTTCACATCCTAATTTGGTGGTCCTCATTGTTCAACCATGAGAGTTTGCAACTAGAGGTTTAAAAAAAAAAAAAAAATTATATATATATATATATATATATATATATATATATATATATATATATATATATATATATATATATATATATATATATATATATATATATATATATATGAGAGTTTGCAACTAGAGGTTTAATATATATATATATATATATATATATATATATATATATATATATATATATATATATATATATAATTTTTTTTTTTTTTTTAAACCTCTAGTTGCAAACTCTCATGGTTGAACAATGAGGACCACCAAATTAGGATGTGAAGGTAATTTGTGGTGAGCATTTTTTTTTTTTTCGAGAAATGTGGGTTGATTTAGAAAAAACAATCATGCCTGTAAGTGTAGAATTTGCCGGAGACTAGTGCATGGAAGTGGTGCTGTCTGACACTTTGCACATTAAAATAAATTACCTAACCTTTCCAACTTGCAGTGACAAAAACAGGAAAAATGAAAGATAATGGGTTATTATTCATGGCGAGATCCTATACATAATAATGATATCATCAATAATGGCCATGATACCATAGCTCCTGCGGCTTTTAAAAAACATTTAATGGAATTACTTTTTGGAATCATCAGTCCTAGTCCAGTCGCCAGCTATTCAGCTGGAAAGAAGCAGGGAAAGAGTAAAGTGTGGTGTGTGGCACAGAGAGCGAGAGAGCGAGAGAGAGAGAGAGAGAGAGAGAGAGAGAGAGAGAGAGAGAGAGAGAGAGAGAGAGAAGAAAAATTGAACACATTATATTTATAGAAGCCTGTTACCAACCGGCATTCATGAGTCAATTTGGCAAATAATGCAAGCAGAACCAGCAAAAACACGCCACATCAGAACCCGCTTAACATAGCCATCATCAAACATATCCAGCACACATCATTGTATAGATGAGTACAGTTAACTGTTTGGCTGTCAGCTGGTCTGAGGGGTTTGTGTTGTCTTTTGTTTTTAAGTAGCATACACACCGGGATTATTATTGGAAGGCATGGGGTGCAGCTTGGCACATTTGAGGTCAGGAGGCAAGACTGGCACAGATACCCAGGGGTTTTGGATGCTTGGTTGCTTGGTCACTCTTCACTGTTGTCCATCTTAATGAGAATAAGCCCTCAGAGTGAAGCACACACATCTTCCCTAAGCTGCTGGTTACTGATCAGACTTTGTCAGTGGTTTGATAAGGACAAAGCAAGAAAAGATTTTGAGAGCTGATATTTGATCAGTACTCACACACACACGCACACATGCACAAAGTTACTTTGCCTTGTTGCTGGGATGAGTACCTTAACGTATGTATCTTCAATATGAATAATTCACCTGTAACTATGGACTAAGCCTTGAGGAATTCTATATGCACCATTCTTTTAAAGCTACAGAAGATGTACACTTAAGTGTACAACTCCAGCTGAATTTACATTTGGACTACAGAGGCTTTACAAAGTTATCATTAATGAAAAGGTGAAATCGTTCATACAAGATCCTTGAGTTTAGATCATATCTCAGCAAGTCAGTATTCACAACTAGTCTGTGGGGGACTGCTGTCCTCATGTCCAATGTTTGCTTCAGGGTCTTATTTAGTCATTGTATTGATTGTCCTGATATGATGCAGACACAAAAATACATACTTGTGTAACTTTCATGCATATGTGAGCATGTATGTTACTTTTACGTACAAGATATTCAGAACACTCTTCTCTAAAGAATAACTGTGATTAGCTGTTTTAATTAACATTAGCATTATGGCATATGTGCTGTGACTGAATACCTTTATTTCACCGCTCATGAAGAGGGGAGCAGTACACTGTGCCTCTGCAGAATATTCACTAAAGTAAGTTTAACTGTCTGCATCCAATATAGACCACCGGAGATTGCTTTATGCATTTGACTTCATAATTAACAGGTTTCAAACCCATAAACTTAAATCACTGAACACAGCTGGCGACCAGTAATTAAATGCATTAAATATTTGAATGAACATCTCCCACATAACAAGGCGCTAAAGCCGTTCCTGTGACAGAACTTAAAGTTTGGGCTTTAATTTGGAGGAAGTTTGTCATTAGACTGATGGCCCTTTTACTCTAAGAGTTTAAGTGTTTAAATCTTCTGACCTTTTGGAAATAATGACACCTGAGTGAAAGGTTCCACTAGATCTACTTTCTAGACTAGGTTGATCAAAATCACATACTGTATGCATACTCGGTATGAATGATTAACAGCTATTATTCAATATTATTTTTTATTTTTTAAACCTGGTGTTTATAATATTCTCTTAGCTCTTCTATGATATTTTTTGTTTATTACATATTTTAACATTTCTCATTTTTAGTTGTATTAGTTGACATCTTAGCCAAGAAATATACAGTAATGGATTTTGTATTTCCTTTGAATAACAAGCCCCCCACAGAAACCATGCTACTTTGTTTGTGAGATTTTTTTTTTTTCTTCAACCCATCATTGATGCAGGACTCAATGAGATGTGTCTTGGATGCTGTGTGAAATTGGTTAATACAAACACTTTTTTGGTGAAAACAATGTCCTCTCTGTGGTGACAGAGACAAAGTAGCTGTGTTTGGGCAACGCACAGGCTGAAGACAGGTGATGGCTGCTAGGGAGACTTTGCCGAGAATTTAAATTTCATGTGCAAGAAGAGGCAGCTCATCATTAAAAAACCCTAATTTCTGTGTCAGGTAGACTTACAGGTAATCGATCATCTTGTCACATAGATTGTTTTTTTTTTCTTTCCCGCTCTCCTTCAAAGCAGCCTCGACTACTTTCCAATTAAACTTAGAGGTGAAATGGGAAAAATGTCTTTTGCTATTAGGAACAAATACTGAGAATTGGAAGGTGCATTATAATATAAATGCACTGATATAATTTATATAATTTATCAGTCAGTACTTTACAAAACTGAGATGTCTAGTTGAAGATTGTGCTGTGTAATTCTGAGTTAGCATTAGGCAATACTGATAAAAAATATTCTGTATATGTAAAAAAAAACTTGACAAATGTTTTATTAACTGCATGTTATTATGTATCCTCATGTTATTGTATAGGCTGTATGTGATATTGTTCATTCAGTATGGGTGGGCAGCAATTGTTGAATTAGGCTGTTATTGCTTCTTTGATTCCAACCCAGCTTACATTTCTGGGACAAAGACACACAAGGTGCACCAACAAAGCCTAGCATATTTGCACATAAAAGCCATTTATCGGTACATTTCTAAATGTTAACGCTTGTCAGCTCCAATTTCATTCCCAGACCCTTTTGTACCTGGGGGTTAAATGCCCATGGCTTCTTACTGAAGCTTCCCACTTCCCAAGGCACACATTAGGCCTGACAAGCAATGACAAAAAACACTGATCCTGATAGCATAACTTACACCCTCCGAATGGAAGCCATTTATTTCTTTAGTTAATCAATAGGAAGAAAGGTGTAACATTAAGAAGAGGTCAGCATTGATGTATGTTATTCCATACACAGCATATGCATATTTGTTTTTGCTGTTACAGTATATTTTCAACAAGTGAGCCATTGATTCTATTTATTCATTCTCATATAAGTTTAATTTACTGTTGGTCTTTTTTTTATGTATATACTCTTGATTAGTTTTAAAATGAAAATGTTAAAGATACATTCTGTGGTCTCTTAGAACATAATGCCTGAATGAACAAAAATGCTAAGACAGTAAGGGGGAAAAAAAACTTATTAAAATTGAGTTGATTAGCAGACCTTTCCCAGCATGCCATGCAATGACAAGTGATTGACTTGGAACAATATCTAAGGCGATCAGGATAAAGCACCGACCATTTCAAGGCTCAGCAAAATTCAAATTCTAATTAGACTTTGCACCATATTCCAAATAAAAATTGTTCCCTTGGTATTTTACCCTATCAGGTATCTCTCCCTGAGCACTGAAACAAAACGAATAAAGAAAATGATTAAAGTGATAACAAAGGCATAAAATTTAAATGATTGCGGCATCACATCTGGGATCTGTATGTGACTGCACTGCCATTTTAGCCCCCCTCACCCTACTCTCTGTTCTTTCTGCATGAGGGCAACTGGCGAACGGTGTGTGCAGAGGAAAGAAGAGAGGGAGCAGAAACAGGGAAAAAAGAGTATGAAATTAAAAGGTAGAAAGCGAGAACGCAAATAGGCTTTCAGCTTTAGCGTTATTAATGACTCTTCAAAAATCTCCGGCTTTTCCAATCTCTGTGAGAAGCGCTTGAAGGAGCTTGCAGATGAAGCTGACCTTCAAAATGTTCTTTGGTCTTTAGTTAAGAAATTCACTCACCATTATGGTGTCATTAGGGAAACAAGGATAAAATTACTCCATGGTTAATGACCTATAGGATCCCCCACCAAAATTTGTTTCAGATCTAATAAAACTGCGCTTAACACAGTCGAATGAATTATGAAGACTGTTATGTGGGGTATTAAAATGTGGAAAATAGATTTTCTGAAGCTAGGAGGACTGGACTTTTCAAATCAGATAGTAGAATGGAATTTTCTGGGCAATAAATTCTACCATGTCTCAATTTCATTTTTTTTTTCCACCCAGAATTTCTGAGGCAGTGATTGAATCTGTGAATGGACTGGCCTCTAAAATCATTGGCAACTGCATTCCATTGCTATAAGGTGATGAGTGATAGATAGCATCACTAAAGGTATTGTATATTTATTAGTAGCCAGTGATAAATAATGTTGTGCAAAATATAATTATGATTAAGCATGCACATAAAAAGCTATTGTATTGAATAAATATCGTTGTTGCCTTTAGTAAATTTAGCAGTCAAACTGGGATGTGGGATTTTCTCTAACTGAAAAGTAACTGTGAAATCTAAAAATAAATAGGCCTAAAATAAAATGCAGAAAACATACACAGTTTAATTAAGAGAATATGGGTTATTGAGCTTGATAATTTACCATGAAGTCCTTTTATTAAATTGAATTTGTATGTGCATTTACTCAGCATGCTGGCCAGATTAACGAATGCCAAGATACTAATTAGCAAAACCTGTCCTCGAAGTGAAAAAGCATGCAAAAAGCTGTTAGGAAGAAAAAAAATCGGCTGCAGGCTATTGGATCTGGACACACTTTCACAGATAGCAGGTATTATTTTATTCTCTGCAGTCTTAATGTCAACTGGTTTTGAGGAAAGGGAGGAGAAGCAGCAGGTTTGGTTTACTGAGAGCTGGTTATAGCCATGGAGAGGTGGTTTGTGCGGTAATGGCATTTGCTCTCTTTAAACTTTAATCTTTCCTATTAATTCCCTGCAACTGGAGAATGTGCAAGAGTTAATGTTCCATGAACGTGTTGCTCACTCTGCAATCTCTTCAAGCTAATTACCTTCAGGTGCTAAATGGAGGAAAATTGCAATCCATTTGGATGAGAGAAATTTCACCTCCCTGTCCCCTGTGCAGGATTTTTGGGTGCTTTATTGAAAGCGAATAAAGATAGGGGGTTGGAAAGAAATTAAGTTTAAGTAGTCTGGCCTTCTCGATGATCTATTTTCATAAGTAAACAGTTTAGGACTGCCTGTCTTGGGAGCCTTGAGAAATAGCCACGTTATTTTACCATGCTCACCTATGGAGGTCACACAAAGGTCAACAGGTGCTGCTGGTAACACGTGGATAGCTTAACAGATGTTTGATTGACATGAATCATTTTGATGGACCATTAAAATTTTGTGATGGGAGAGGATTGATTCTATGATTATTGGAAAGGGTAAACAATGGAAGAGCTGCAAAGGTGAAAAGATTCTGTGTCCTGTTTTTTAACTTGGTGGTGCCTGATAAACCTATAAGTGACATATTACATATCTCGGTTAAGCTTGCTTTGAGCAGTCGAAAGCGAAATAAGACATCCTTCCTCAAAATATTCATGAATTATTAGCCAATTTTATTATAGTAATAAGGGGATTTACATTATGAAATGAATAGAATTATGACCTGAACAAGGGAAGTGTTTTAAAAAAACCCTCAAACCTCTTTGAAACTTTTGGAAAATCATGGAATAGGTTTAGACTAAGGACTTATTAGTTGGTTCGTCTAATTTTTAAACAAACAAACAAAAAAATGCTCATTTTTTTAAACAATTAAATTTTAAATAACACCTATTTTTGGTGCATACTGTATGTGGGTTTTATTGTTCATATTTATGTGTTACTTTTCCATCAAAAGCTGTAAGCTTCATCATTAAATGACTGTAAGACCACCAAAAATAAATATGCTTAGTCTGGCATGTCCAAACTTTTGACTGGTAATGTAAATTAAATGTAGACCTATGTAGTATATATATACATTTAAATGTATTAAATTTAGTTGTTAATTAACAAAAAAGCACTTGGCTATTTGAAGGAATTTCATTTATTGCTAAAACAATCTTGTCTCATATGTATAAGTGCATGTTTAAACCTATTTCACTTTCTTAGGCTTGCTTTAAAATTTTTTGCAAGTAAGTAAATTTGACAGCTACCAACACAATACAGATGTGGCAATTTAATCGACAGGCCCTGTACCTAGCCTCCTCCAAAATGCATCACCAGTTTGTTAGTTTGTTTGTTTTGTTTTCAATTTATCAACATACACACACACACGCATGTAATCTTCTAATAATTATTATTATTCCATCCATCTGCAATTATTCCATACATGCACCCTGCAATGGACACCACAACACCACATGGGACCCTGTACAGAGTAAGCGGTATATAGAAAACATGTTTAAAATATCTATTTTATTTCCTTAAAATGAAAGCAATTACTATACTTTAAAAAAAAACACAGGACATAAGACATTACTGTAATTTAACTATGACCTCTAACACTCTTCCCCAATACATTCTGGTACCCACTAGTTCATCAGGATGGGAATAAGTCAAGAAGAAATATCATATTAGGAGTGTGCAAGGGCCAGCTGGGGAGGGCTGGACACATTGTGATCACTCACCTTCATCCTTAATTTGTTGTCATTACATTTACAAGCATTTCAAGATCAAAATCACCTAGAGAGGGAGGACAGCCATGTGACAGTCTGGGACAAAGTGGTTTAGAATGACTGTCAGAGAATATTATTCATACTACACATTTTATTAATCATTACCTCATATGAAGTTTTCATTAAACACTATCCTGTCTAGATCTGTTCGTCTACATGTTATGTGTACTTTACACAATGGTAGAAACCTGTATCCTAACACATATCCTTTTGTAGCCCATCAAAAGATTTTCATGTTGCTTTTGGAGCCTGGGAGGTGAAGTGAGGTGGGGTGCAAATTGGCTTTCTTGTGCCGGACATAAACCCCAACTGTTTGCTATTGACAGACCTTCCTAAATGTTTGTGTGCAGGAGGGGAAATTTAATTATCTTTCATCAACCTTTTTTTTTCCTTTCACCTTGCGGGAGGGTCCTCAGGAGGGGGGTAAAGGGAGAGGAAGTGAGGAGATAAGAGTAGGGGGAGGGGGGTCATTATCTGTAATGGGGGAGCATGGAGGGCCACTTTGTCCCCTGTTTGATCTGTCTCTCTAGATGACACAGCAGGAAATTAAAGATGAAAGAGCTCTGCGACTACTGTCTAATAAACAGCGGGAACCCACAGACTCATTTTCAGGATGTGTACAACTCCTATAGGGATTTTAGCCTGCTCTATATCCACTTTATTTCAAAGTAATGAAATGCCTCTGGCCATGCTTGCATACGTTAAGTGAAAGTTTTCATTAAACCATTTGTTAAATACCTATTAAGCCGTTACTCTATTTTATGCTAAATACAATAGAACATAATAGCGTGAATTTTCAACAATAAATTCCTACTTGATGAAACGATAGAGATAAAATTATGTGCAAATTAAAATTTTTAATTTTAAGCCTAAATTTTTTTAGAAAATTTGCCTCTTGATTGTGGATCTGCCTGATTTATTATGCTCAATACATTATTTTAACCAAACGAATAATATATGGTGTTCAGAGAAACCCTCACATTTTTCCTTGGTCATATGTCTTGTGTTTAAAAGTAAATGAATTAGTGTTGAGGAGGTCTCTAAATAGCTGGTAACTTACATAAACACTTTGAATGACAGTGCACAACCCCCACTGTGGCAAAGAATCTACCTCAATTAACACTCCCTACCATATTTTTCCGTGTTTGAGAAAAAAAGGTTAAGCAGACTGCCGGCCCACATCAAAAGTAAAGGAGTCCAACCTCCTCAACTCCTAGGACATCCTATACCTTCAATTAATCTTATAACAATAAGCATATGGGAATAGATGAGCTGACCATGTGCTAATTTAAAAAATAAAAACCATTAAATACAATTCATCAGTAAATTAAGGTGCTTGTTTGCTTAAATTGTATGTTTTATAAATTGTTTATTTATTAACATTAATAAGACAAACTCTAATAACGTGAGTCTCACTCTTTGTCTCTGATATGCAAGTTATGTTTGTCATTTATTCCATGAAGCCTATCGTCTGTAGGGTTGCAGGGGGTCTGGACTCAATCCTAGAGAACACAGGGCACAGGGCCACCCTGGATGGGGTGCCACAGGAACAGGTGCACATACACTCACACAACCAATCATACATGATGAGCAATTTGGAAACACTAGTCAGCCTGCATGTTGTCAAAATCAGCATGTTTTTGAAAAGTAGGGAAACTAGAACACCTGGAGGAAACACACAAAAAGTTCAGAAAGAACAAGCTCCACAAATACAGGCCAAAGGCAAGATTAAAAAAACTTATTATTATTATTATTATTATTAGTAGTAGTAGTAGTAGTAGTAGTAGTAGTAGTAATAGTAAGTTTTCTTGGTTTTAAATTAACAATAATAAACCTCATTATTATTATTATTATTATTATTATTATTATTATTATTATTATTATTATTATTATTATGTGCTTTAAATGTGGAACAGGTGAAATGGAATTAATTCAGTTTGGTTTGTAACTGACCTTAACCTTATGATGCTGTAAAGGCAAACTGAAGATGCAGGTGTATACCCTAGAGCAGCACTTATCTTCCAGTGTACCATGAAATATCAACATTGGGCCTTTTTGTCTAAATAAAAAAATTAAAAAATAAGGCAAATTATGTATTTGTTGGATATTTATTTTTGTTAGGAATTCATTTATTATTTTTTTCTTTTCAAATGCATTGTAATTGAAATCCAAAGTGGAAAAAAATATCAATAACTTCTACATTCATGTAGAGCCTAAAACTACTTATATACTTTTAAGTGCTGTAACATTTGGCAACAGTTTCTCTTTGTCAAGAATCCTGTGCACATAAGAACAAGTTCTATTTAGTCTTCTATTGTTAGTTTTGGAGTTTTTGACTTTTGAGCCACTCTGTATATTTACTTTACACTTTTCAGTTGTAACTGCCCGAAACCATATTAGGATATGATAAATGTTCATAATGACAGCGATCTGTCATTAAATAATAATAATAACAAAGAAATGTAATTGTTATAAATAGGTAAATACAGTATAGTATATTGTTTTATTTTGTACCAATTGACCATGAGAAGAAATTCCATGTAAATAAAGGTGCTTGTAGATGAATGTGACTTTTGCGGTCATGGCAGAGGTGGTTCTCAGCACTTAGAAACATAGATTTACTATTTCACGCTCCAGAGTCCTTGCTGTCCTTAAAGACTGAAAAGTATTTCACTCCAGGATTACAATTTTACATTCGCAGTGACCTATCAGTCACTCACAGTTCCCTGGTGCTCTCGTTAAATCACTCGGTTCTTTCTTTTAAATGTAATCCCGCAAGATTATATGCATTTGTGTTGATTTTACAAATTTGCCATAACTTTTTTAAAAGTTATCAGCAATTTTCTATTTCTCAATTGTTTGCAAGCCACAAACGTGATAAAGACATGTTATTCCACTTGTTTTCCTTCATAACTGTACAAACATCTGGATTGTAAAACATCTATAGATGTAAAAATCTAGGGAAATAATGTTTTTTGATATATTTAATCTGCACAATAGTTTCTTTGACTGTTACAGTTTGGTCTTTTGTTTGTTATTTAAAAACAAAAGAAACATGTGACATTCAATGCGGTTTGCATTTTTTTTAAAAAGGAAAAAAATGGTCTAAAAAGGAAAATGTCAAGCCTTTGCCACTGAGTATGTTTTACCGAGCATGCTACTGTGCTATGTAAAACAGCGCACTCAGGTGGCCTGGGCAGGTAGGTGGGTTTCTTCGCTGAGCTCTGACCATTTAGCTCCCGATAACAGAGGTAATTGCATTTCTGGAAGAGCAGGAGCAGATGAAACATGGCGCATACAGATACGACTAGCACATCAGCTCCTTCTGTTGGAAAATTTCATTTCTTTCCATGTGGAAGACATGAATCCAAATCCATTCCCTCTGCACGTTTATCAAGCCTGGCCCACCAAGTGGGGAGATGGAGGTAATTCACTCAGCTGTAACTCACCACTTTAATCCAATTTACAGCCACCCCCAGGAAGAGATAATTACAAGTCTTAAACCAGTTAGTAGAGGAGTAAAGGGGGAGACGAAGAAACCCTCACTCTCTCTCAAACCATGCTTGTGGCTCAGCGTAGGATCAACAGAGGGAAGGTTTCTGCTGACAGGACTTAAGCAATGTATTGTTCAAGTTAAGAAACGGTAAATTGAATTGAGCAAAGAACAAAAATCCAGACTATGGAAGCATGGATGATGTTATGGGATACATCCTAAGTGTATTAACACAGTGATCATATCTCTGAAAAAAGTAAAGCTGGGTCAATGCTCAGCATTTTAGCTCAATTCTGTGGAGAGGATTCAGTGCATCTGCAGTAAAAAGCTAGATGAGTTATCTACAATAAATGTAATGATTTCTGGCTTCACATTATACCTCATGTTTCCTGCACTGGCTATTTAACTTAAAGCATGAAGTGGAGTATATGAGGCAATTTCTACAAAATAAAAAAGATTCTCCTGTGGTAGCAAAGTGCTACATACATACAAGTTTGAGTTATTTTTTCTGTTTTTAATCAAATTGAACCACAATAGTCTCATTCATTCAGAACCATCTCTTCATCCAAGCAATTTTAACTGAGAAAAAAAAAAAAAATTCCCTCATGTTAAAGAAAGGACCATGATAAAAAAGGCTATTATACCTTCAGAAATACGCAGCTCCAGGAAATTCTAGTGATTTTGTCTATTTGTTTTGTTTCCTTTCTGCTTTGTTTAAATGAGTGAAATTAAGCTTGCTGTATCAGCTTTTCTCCAGCATGCCTCAAATGTAGTCTGTTCAATTTTTCCAGCTTGTGATGTGTTCATGCCATTGCATCCCTCTGCAAAAAAAAAAAAAAAAATCGTTCTCTATATACTGTATATTCAATTTCCAATGAAGTGTATCCCACTAGCATCTCAAAAATGTCTTTGTAGTGTGCGTCATCGATTTTCAAAAAGATGCTATAACAAAGAAAGGGCAGTCATTGATTTTTCTCCCATTGGATGTAATATAACACTTAGCCTTTTGTAAACAGTATTAGCCTTGTATCACTGGTCTTTGCAGGGGAAGTGACACTTGGACTATCACATTAATAACTATTTCGACAGAGTGTCATTGTGTGATCCCAATGTCACGGGAATTGTCATTAGTTTTCAGCACTCGGGAATGAGACTCTGCGTGTTTGTGTGTACGCGAGATGAAATTGATTGAGTGGGTCCTCTATTTCTTGATCATTTATGTTGTGTCATACATTGCTGTGTAATCAGTTTGTAATCAGAATTTATCTCTTGAATGCGTTCATCGATTCGTTAGATCCTTCTTTGCATAAACCTACATTAAGCTGCATTCAACACTACAGAAAATGTTTGCTTTTTGATTATGTCTTGGTTTATTTTTAGTCTCTGTTCAATGCATGTTTCTCATGGCAACAACGTGTGGGCTAATTACTATACGTAGAACTTTACTGTCACGTGGTGTGAGATACCCACTGACCTTCTGTCATGATATTACATATGCAAATTTTTTTCTTTACATCCTGGATTTGAGAAAGAGGACCTTTTTTTGAAGAGTCATGAATGGTCAGTATCCAAAGATTTGTAGAATTAAATTTTGATTTTGTCTGTCTGTCTGTCTGTCTGTCTGTCTGTCTGTATCTATTTAGAAAGACATCTTGGATCATAGTAGAGGACACCATTTAAAACAAGACCAGACTGAGGCATGTTGCATATTGTGTACTTCTCCTTTAGTGCTTGAGCTGAGGAATGGGGTTAAGTTGTGCTAAAGAATGTGAGGAAATCATAATGAGGTGCTCTCTTGGGAAGCGGAAACAGCAGTGAGCCCTAATTAATGAAAGCAGAGACACCCATTCAGTCTCCTATTCAGCATTGCACAATGGCTATCTCTCTGAAGCAGAACCTTCTGTGGAATATTAAAGAAATGAATGAAAACAGGCGCAAACGGCAGACCCTTGGCCTCCCCCTTGGACGTTCAGCTCCTCAGTTCTCATTGTATGCCTGCTCTAGAAAGTCTCCTTCACTCTTCCGAGGGAGTCCCATTCAGCACAATGCACTTCAGAAGATCCTGCCACGCCGTTTTGTAAATATGTCCGCGGACAATATGAACAAAGAGAAGGCACATTGCCAACAAGTATCCAATTTAGCCCTTAAAACATGCTAACTCCTCAAGCCTCCTTCTTCTTACTCAGGTGGCTGAGAAGAGGTTGAGGGTCATGGGGAAGAGGTTGGGAAGTGGGGGGCAATCATGCAGACACAAGTCAAGTCATGGCATATGATGGGAGAAGTGTGGACCCACCTGACACTGACTGTCGGTCCTGTTAAAGGATTTAGCGCTGAACTCTTCTCTGAGCTGCCGCTAATCTGTTCATTAACTGCCAGCAAATAAGGCCAAGAGCTTTGAAGGGGTTTGGTAAGGTGTTGTGTGTGTGCGATTGCGTGCGTGCGTGCGTGCGTGCGTGTGTGTGTGCCTGTGTATGTCCTGAGTACATAGCAAAACCATAAAATAGGACTTAGATAGGGCAAGCATGACAGATCCAAAGATAGGAAGAATAGGGTTAGGTTTAGGATATATGTGCATATATACTATGTATATCCTCTATCAAGCAGAAGGGAAAGAAAAATTGTTTTAATGCTTAAGAATGAATAAGGAGGCTGGTTGCTTATGTGGTTTTGTTACCATGTTGCCAGCCCTTTTGCCATTGATCCATACTGTATTGAGACAGATCCGTGCTAAAAGAAGGCTTTCAATCTCTCTCACACAACAAGAGACCTGAGTGTGTGAAGTTCACTGATAAAATCTGCATCCAATAAAACACTGTTCTTATGTGTTTCTTCTTTTGTAATACAGAATGTTAACATCATAGTGTGTGAACCCTTGGGTTTTTCCATTTTATTCCCTTCGCCTGCGGTTTCATTTCATATTTATTAGTATCTATGTATATTCGTAATTTTTTTATTTCTGCATTATACATCTTATACATCTTTAGAACGACATAGTATATTTTACTGCATTCATATATATATGATGTGCAAATATATCACATAGTTAAAATAGTATATATCAAATACTTCAAACACTGGTATTTCAATTCTTGTTTGATAAACATATGAAAAGCAGTTTGCAGCAACAAAGTGTTTCTTTAAGCAGCCATGGTGTGAATGGGTTTTGAGGGGGTTTCACTGTGTGTGTGTGTGTGTGTGTGTGTGTGTGTGTGTGTGTGTGTGTGTGTGTGTGTGTGTGTGTGTGTGTGTGTGTGTTCGTGTGTGTGTGTGGAGAAAGGGGGGGCATGCAAAGTCAATTAGTTGTGTGTTTATTAGTTTGTGACAGGCGTGAGGGCATGTAGATTAATTCATGACCCCAAGAAGGATTGGACAGGAATTACTGCCAAGCACATCTGTCAGAGCTGAAAAGTAAAGGTAGCATTATAGCGGCAACAATTTGTGCTCATTTAATTATGTGTATTAATGAAGTTATGCTTGATTACACGTAGATGACATCAAACAGATTTTTTTTTACTTCATAGAGCTCAGTTGCACTAATATGTAAATAATTGAAATGTCCACAATTAAGTGTACTAATCATGGTTTAGTTTTATTTATAAACTAAACTCTTCTTCTCTGTAAGCGGTGCAGTAATTAAACACAATGTAGCCACCTGTGATAATTAAACTATAAGAGATCACAAGGTTTGACCTTTTCCTCTCTGACCCTCACTTAAAGCAAAGGCAATCATTCAGAGATTGATTTAATAGGCGCTGTGGCCTCTTCATGGTGTGTGTTTATAAGGTTACTTCTTGTAATTTCAGGTTAACAACCAGCAACCTGGTTCATCCAGTCTAAACAGAAACTGTGTTTGATGAATTATTTGAGTGTTTAGCAGTACGGGAAATGCTAATGTGCTAACTGTTGAGCAAAATAATAATAAAAAAAAGGAAGGATTAACACACAATACACACATTGTAGCATATAAAAAGAAAGGGCATTGCAATTTGAAGTTCTAAAGGTAAATATATACATCCTGTGACTTCTATAGCATCGACTTCTTAAGACCTTATTTCTCATTCAACAGTCCAGTAAACAACATCTGCTGCTCCATTTGCACACCTTCCATGCTAACCTCTGTCTATAGTTAAGTGAATACACAACGAGAGGTAATGATCTTCTACTAATGTGTCCTATTACCACCACACTCGCATTGATGGATTGAAATAGATTTAAATACATTGTACATAGGTCTTGGCTTTCCAGTGCTGTGGCATTAGTGAGTATGGGGTCATATATATATATATATATCTTTGCTCCATTCAATTTTTCTTCCTAATTTGTTATGATCTTATTTTATTACACTTGAAATATTTTAAACTAAACTAATGCTTCTACTTAATTTGGGTTAAGTTGTTTGATCTACATAAATAATTACCCTCTACCCTCTAACTGCCATTGGTTTGTTTCTCTGTGACTCTTACTAGATTATAGATCAGCCTCTTACATGCAGATCAGAGCTAGATCAATGCTGCTGTTCATCCCAACTTGTTCAATACTCCCAAAATCAATGACTCAGAGTTAACCATCAGCTTCTGCTGGCCCAATTAATGGAGACACCACATCCACATTTATAAACTGCCTTTGCAGACAGACCCAGGGATTCTCGGTTCAGTTATTGTGGTCTGGAAGACCCAAAGCTAGATCACTGAATGCCTAATGAAAATTTATGTCAGGTACTGTTTTTATGGGTTTCACTATCATCATGGGAATTTCATTTAAATGACCAGTATTCTGCACTTTGTGAACTTGTTTTCATGGTTAATGTTTAATCTGTAAGCTTTAATTTACATTGGCAAGTAGGAGCTGTCTTCAAAATATTGTTTCTTTTAGGGGATCATTGACTAAAGGGAACAGACTGCATTCCATTCACTGTATGTAAATCATTTTCTGAGGTTATGACCTCCCAGAGCTAAACACTCTTACCTATTCTTATGATTTGCCTCTTAAAAGCAGCTAAACTATCCAAACCAACAGTTATTTGTTTTCCTGTTGGATGTTCTTGCGGTATTTATTTTTATGGGATTTATTACTGTAGTAAGTAAAAAAGATACTTCATTACCATTGTGTGTGTGTGTGTGTGTTTGTGTACATTTATGTAATTAAAATGCACTCTTTTATGAAATTATATACAAATACAACAGGAGAAAACAACAGGTCTAAAATATGTCACTGCTAGATAGGAGTGTTAAACAATCTCTGGGTAATTACTTTCTCTTAACCACCAGATTTTCCTTAAGGGGCACAAGTTTCAGATCAGGTAAAAACTTAAAGTCAGCACAGGCAAGCGGCCCACCATACAGGCTTTAACTGAGCAGCACAAACTGTTTTCTCAACAAAGGGATTGACTCTAACAAATGTCATAAGCCTTTAATGAGAGAACTGATCTCACTAAACCCCACTTCTATTCACCACTCCTCTGGCCACTGGAGTCTCGGAATCTAAACAAGGGATCTCTCTTAGAAACCCACTGCAGCCAGGCAACATGACAATGCAGGTCAATTAATTGGTTAAAAAAGTGGGAATCCAATTAATGTGTATCAAGCTGGCATTTTTGCATGATGATAGCTCATTAGTGGGGGAGTTTTGCCGGATTACCCCCCACCCCCCTCGTTAAAAGGCTGTCTCACTCAGTAGGGCTTTAGGCAGCAGGGAGGGATCCTTTATGCAACAGGTCTGAAACAAAAACTCTGTGTTATCCTCACTTAATGGGTTTAATGGTGTTGAATTTTTAAATAGCTTGGGCAGATGCCTTTTGAGTTCCCGGGCTTGACTCACCACAGTAGGCCTGGCAAGTTTTGGCTATTCACAGGCTCCTCCAGTCATCAGTCGTCGGTTAATGGACAATTTTATAGTCATTATTTGCGCAAGATAATATGTTTACATTTTTATGTATAAGTATTTTAAGCACTCCAAAGCAGATATACTTACCTTTTGACAGCTGGTGAATTAAACATTTAGTTCATTATAGAAACAGAAAATAAATTACATAAACTCAAAAACATTTTTAGACGTTAAACATTGCATAACGTTTCTTAAAGAATTTTCATCTGCAATCCAACACAATGTTCACTGTCTTAACATTACTTTTCTAAATGACTTTCCTGAAGGTGATTGCACAACTGCGGTGTTATTTGTATATTTGTTTATATTTATAACACTACAATCTACTAAGATCCCATCTAAATTTACCTACCTTGTGACTAGTGATCCTGGTATAGTTTCCAGATCCACCAAGACCCTGACCAGGATAAAGTGATTAAGTTAGATGAATAAATGACTAAACAGTTACGGAAAATAGCCATAGGTGAGTGTCACTCACTAAATCCTATGTGTATACTTCACATAAATAAATTACAACATTTATAAAGATCTAGCTAAGACACTTCAAAAATCATTATTTACCATCTTTTTCTCATCATCTTAATAATACCACTTTATCCTGTAACAGGTTACCTGGACACTATCCCGGGAGACCTAGAGCACGAACGGGGTTTCAATCCCATCCATTATCTACTATAAAAAAATTATTTTACATGTATATTTCCCCCCAATATTCACTCAATTCTGTCCTTTAAGCATTCAATTATAGTAAATATTTAACATATTTTACATGTCACATGCTCCACAGGATGTTACATCATTCACAATTGTTAAGGATCATGAGAATAATTAAAGCAATTTCTTCCATTATTTTTCTTTATTTCTGGTGATGTTATGACCGATGAGGTCGCTTTAAAATTACAACTTGTTTTTAAAGTAAATTCATTTAAAGTGATTTTTTTTTTTTGTGGAAAATTCATTAGAATGTCCTTAATGTCCTCATGTCTTTAGCAAGAACCTAGTTACCCACATCTTGTGTATTGGCTACATTTGTACATGTGGAACAAACTGAGATTGCTGACTAACATGACTTTTTGCTTTTAAATTCTTAACTCTACGTTTTCATATAGATATATAAAAAGTTTTATTTTTAGTAGTTAAAAGGTGTAAGTGGAGTTATACTTACCAAAATCACCCCAACAATTTCAAATTATTTTCATATAGAATATATAATTATTATATATCATGTACTTTCATATAGATTTAAATTTCCCCTCATTTTCTTTTGAAATTAATATATTAACAGAATTTAATGTTCAGCAGAGGGTTTGTTATTCCAAAGCGAGCATGAAGAATACCACAGTACAACTACAGATTCAAGCACAAAGACCTGCCAAGTGAGTTTTTTTGTTGTGTGTGTGTGTGTGTGTGTGTGTGTGTGTGTGTGTGTGTGTGTGTGTGTGTGTGTGTGTGTGTGTGTGTGTGTGTGTGTGTGTGTGTGTGTGTGCGCTTGTGTTTTTTTTCTTCTTCTGCTTCTGTTTCTGAGCGGAAGATTGATACCCCTGCCATACTCATGTAGAATAACTTCACTTAAATCTTGTTTGGGGCAAAATTCCAAGTGGAGTGTGTCTAGTTGCTTCCGAGATTACTTCATCTTTCTCTGTGCACCCACTTCCTCCTGTGTCCTCTGGCATTCGATGTCCCATTACCCTTCACAAGCAGCAACTTTCTGCTGTTTGCACAGTGCTTTCCACAGGGGCCAAGAGAGGACCATCACAGCACAACTGCATGTAGTGATTGCTTTCCTTACCCTCAACCCCACTATTTTTTAATACACTCTACTGGCCAGTGGCTTAGATATTGCAGAACTAGAGTGATTAATTAATGTTCCACTATTGTATAGGCTGTCTGGCACTGTTGAATGTTCTCTCTGCTCCAACCCTGCTTAAGGCAAATAAGAAATTAGATTTCTTTCAAATCTCACTGAAATGTAAGTTAATCTTGATATTTGTCTTGATCAAGGTTTTAGCAGATATACTGTAGAACTGAAGAATCTTCGTGTTTCTGTTGCACATATTTATCAAATTAGTCATGTGTCATTGTAAAAAGAAGTCATTTTGTGCAAATGAATACTGTAAGTGTAATGTGTCAGGTGTGCCATCTAATGGTGCCATGGTCTCAAAGAGCATGCTTATATAATTAACCCCTTTTGTTTAAACCTTGGATTCAAACCAAGCGTTTGTGTTATAATTTATAATAAAAAAATCCACTGAATAACCTGTGTAGTCTGTTGACTGTTTCCCTATGCCTCTAGACCCCATTCCGAACATCATTTTCCATCCTTGTATTTCACAGTTTTGTTTAATTAGTCTGAATTTTTTAATATTTTTCCCATCAAGCTTCACAAACAATCAGTGCTCGAATTAAATTGCTTTCAATGTTTTATAATTGACGTTCGTAATTATAGCCTTAAAACATTCAAAAATGATTTTGTGCATTTGATAGTTGCTCCACACACAATACAAACTACAAAACAGTGTCAAAGTTTAGATTAATTCACCCCCAAGTCATGATGAATGTTAATTGTTGCTGAATAATGATGAAGTGAAGAAAATAATTAGGAATATGGTAATATACAGACTGGTGACAAATTAAGGGGGAAAAACAACATAAAGTGTTTTAGGAAGATGTTGGACCACTACAACTCTCCAATACAAATTGGCATCAATACCATAACACTATGGTACTATATTTCTACTATATTTCTATATAGATGGTATTTCTTCCATTGTTATTTCTATGTTGAAGATAAAGTATTTCTATTTTGATATTTCTATTTTTATATTGAAGATCTTTCCTCTGATGTTATTTTGGTAATAGTGGTGAAGTGCAGTCTAATATATTGCTCCGAAAAAAACAACCATAGATGTTCAATTGGGTTGACTGTACAAGCTGTAGCGTGGGATTTAAACCATTTTGCAGTAATTCTTCTATCTATCTAAGAAGTCAAATGGACACAAACTGCTCCAGCAAAATTCTTTCATGACTTAACATAGTTGCTAGATTTGTATTGTAATTTGTCACCTATATGCATAAAAAATAATATGGAGATCATAGTTTACTTTCACCCAATATGTAAAACTCCTTCTTAATAGATAATTAAATATATATCACAGAAGTTAATATTCGTGTGACCCTTTTTCGGCTTAATAATGCCACTTTAGGTGTGTCATCATGTCAGCTTTAGGAAATATATAAATTATATTTTTATTGTCTCCTTTAATCAGACATTAAAGCAGAGAGAGTACAGTATGTGTCCTTCCAGATGTAAAAATACCTGCAGCTATGTTGGTTGCCCTGTATTGCAAAGCTATACAATGGTATATACTTCAGTAATTAATTAATATTTACAAAATTAATTTAGTATTTAAAGTAATTGCAAGTGATAAAGTTATCTATGATATATTGATTGGGTTGAATAGTTTAATTTAATACTTGAAAATGTTTCCTAACAAAATCTTTACATTAGCTGGATTGATAGAATGTATGCTAACTGTATTATTACATTCTTAGAACTTATTACCTCTGTTTATTATTTAAATCACTTATGAAGATTTTGCTCAATTTTTAATTTGATTTAGGAGAAGTTACATCGATTAATAACAAGCATGAACTTTTTCAGTGTAACAATGTTATGTATATGGAGATTCCTTGTGCTATCACTTAGGTCTTTATAAAGGAGAGGGTAATAGTTGCAAAAAGTTCAGAATTCCATTTTGCATTAGCTTTGAGTGTACAGTACTATGAAACCAACAAGAGTGAAGTTATTATGATGAGAAACACTCTGCTCTGTGTTTTCTTAAGAGTGAATGTTTAAAGCAGGGGTTGCTAACATCTCACCAACTGATCCAGTCACCCACTGATCAGCAAATCTATCCAGTAGAAAATTGGCTGTTTTTTAATGTTTTTTTTTTTTTTTTTTTTTTCAGAAGTCTTAACTTAAACATGGAATCTTGTGGAACGCCATAAATACCAGTTTTGTTGTGAACTCCATCCATTTAAGAAATACAGAGGAGGCTTTTGCACACGGTTCACAAACATTTATTATCAGTTTATGACAGTTTCTTCATTGTTTTGGTTGTTTTGGTTGTAAAAGCACTTCTGGGAGCATTTGTGGCCCTGCACTTGGCTTGACATTGTGATAGACATGTAGTTTTAATAGGCTTTATCCCTAAGGCTTAGAGATTTAGCCTGGTCCCTCAGGACTTCGTCTAAGATCAATTAGAGTTCAGGGCAAAAATAATGTCTCCAGGGCATGTGAATATGGAGTGCCTGTTTTAGCCACAAATTGAAACAACACCTACTCCAAAAACAGGACACTGTCCATGAAGTTAACGGCACCACGAATTCAGTCGTCTATAATTACATTTATCAGTAAAATTGACAACACTAACAGGGGTAAATGGCTTTCATTTACATGTAGTAATAAGCTAAAACACAGTGTAGTGCATCAGGGTACCCAGGAGTTCGATTTTCGTGCAGATACTGACGATAACAATGAAAAGATTTAATCTGACGGCAAAGTGCAGTCTCTGTACAGCAGAGTGCTTGTGCAGGACCAGTCAGCGAGTTTAACCACTCATGCCATCTGTTAAGAGGCTGCTCCAAAGTTCAGCTTGGATTCACAAGCCCCGGGAGTTCTACCAGGCTGCTTACTACTCCTGACCGCTGGATTTTGTGTGTGTGTGTGTGTGTGTGTGTGTGTGTGTGTGTGTGTGTGTGTGTGTGTGTGTGTGTGTGTGTGTGTGTGTGTGTGTGTGTGTGTGTGTGTGTGTGTGTGTGAGCCTTCATCTTAAATCTTTTGATCCAAATACCGACTCCTGCCTCCAGCACACACACAGGCAGGTAGGACACTTGCTGTATATAAAATACGGTGAACCTCCTGGAACCCTTCACCTTAAGAATTAGCATACTAACTTAGCACACTTAGTATTGCAATTGTATTTTTTTAATTTTTATTTATTTATTTATTTTTTTTGCACATACAGTATTACCCACTTTTTTAAGCCTTCACAAAGAGTATCTCTCTCTCTCTCTCTCACACACACACACACACACACACACACACACACACACACACACACATACGCTCTCTCTGATTTATAGCGCCGCCAGCATGGTCAGACTGGCTAATGAAATCTGTGACAGTGCATTAACGAGGCCGTTTGTTTCAGCTCAAGTTCGGTTTCTGTTTTTTTTTGTGTGTTTTTTTTTTCACTCTTGCCTCAGCCACCTCTATGTTTGCATATTATTTTTCTCCCTCTTTACTTCCCTGTTACTATTTAAAACTCTCATTTATGTAGCATTCAATTTACACCAGTCGATACCAGTCAACCCAAACAGTAACAGCAGCTGAAAACTGCTATGTGTTTGAAAACAATATATAACATACAGTTTAAAATAAAAAATTACAACTATAGTTTATTATTACAAAAGTTTTCTGTGTGTAACATAGAGAAATATTAAGGTTCCGTTTTTGTAAAAACTAAACTGTTGCCTTTTAGACTTTGTGTCTGATAGTGTTGGAGCTGTAAATGCAATTTTGGTAGATGCACCAAGAGGAAGTTTAACGGCACCATGTTTAATATTTAATCTTAAAATTTGTAATGATCACTTTTGAACTAATTAAACAAATAAATGTAAGAAAATAAAGAAAGAACTAAATAACTATCTACTCAACAAACAAACAAACAAGGAAGGAAGGAAGAAAATAAATAGATAAATATATAAAAACAAGGAAACTGCTTTAAAAAAGTTTAATAAAGATAATGAAATCAAGATGTGTTTTTTTTTCACATTTACTATTTACTATCTAATTCAAACAACAAAACTAGTTTGCGGAAGAATTCAGCAAATCATTATAAAGTCAGAAACTGAGTTGCTTGTATATACTTTATTAGTGAAATACTTCAGGGCAGTGTGATTGAATTTCTGACCTTTACGTGAAATGAGCGTGTGCGTCTTTCAATTTCTGTTCTGACATTTTTTATATTGCTGTGTAGACAAAGGTCGCGTGTGGAGTTGCCAGTGTGGAGGCTAAGGGTGGACTGCACAAATTCTCTAGGAGTTAAAATAATCATTTAAGGAAGTGCTATCCAGAAAGAAACCTGTTCTAAAATGACTAAAGAATCAGACCATCTTTGTTAAGATATGTTTTTTTTTTTCCCTGAATCATATATTCTTTGTTCTGGAATGTTTTTCTTCCTTTTGTTGTATTATTGGTATTATTATAATAATTTTTTTGTATTGTATTTGTATTGTAGAATATTTTCATTAGAGTGTAGATTGATCACATTAAAAATTCTTGATACATATGTCACTCAGTTGTTGGTGAGTGTTTGCCGCCTTCATTTGGAAGGGGAGTGTTAGCACTATTAATACTGGATGGGAGAGTACTGGATGGGTGGAAGGGTGTAGCTGACATGCAGGCTGGGAAAGTTTGGGGAAAACCTGGCCAGAGCCGCCAATCAATCGCAAAGTTCACATTAAAAAGTGCTGACAGCAGTGGGAGAGAGAGTTCCCACTTTCATCTAGAGGGAGACCTCCAGCTAACCTTCACGTCACACTTTTTCTCTCAAGACCTCCTCTCTTTATTAAATTGTGTTGCATCCCACAGTGGAATTCGAGGCAGTGCCCGCTTTGTCACTTATCGCAAAACTTCTGACTCATTCCATTTTTTTTATATGAACAACAATTCACATGATAGCCTTGAACTACAGCATGTCTTTGTGCCTTTGTATAGAGCCCACACACACACACTCGCCCATATCTGTCCTCCTTCACTTAATCGAGTTTGCTGAAAGAATAAGAAAGTCCCTGCTGTTGATATATACTAGTTTATGAATGTCCATGCATATGTATGTGTGCCCTGTTGCTGTTTTAGACATTATCAGACTATATTATTATTATTATTATTATTATTATTATACAACTTTAACTTTATATGATGTAAACTCATTGACTTAAATATGCATAACTAAATCATTAAAAAAAATCTACATCCAAGAGCCATCCACAGAATATAGCAAATTATTTGTACTGTTGATTTCATCCTCTTGAAACTCGAATGTCTTCATATGAGGACATGACCTTTCCTCCAAACTACTTTGTTTGTATAGCCTTGTGTGATTCTCACATGAGGAGCATTGAGAATAATTATTTTGCCGCATTCTTTCTGTTTAAAGAAATTAAGTTCATAGTTATCAGGTGCTAATAAAGAGACACACTCAGGAGAAATTACAATGTACAGTACACTAGTCCAGGTCTTAGAAGGTTAAGGCATATGCACACTATGAGATGTATGTCATATTACATCAGTTTGTGCAGTTTGTGCTTTCAGCACAGCTGTCCTTAAGCATGTGGTATTCAACAAACCCCAAAACATCAGGCCTGACTACAAACTCTGTAGCCTTGCTGTTATTTGCATTGAAACCTAGTGAATGATCAGTACACTATGACTTGAATGGAAATGGTTTTAAGGGAAGTGCAGGGTGGACTGCAGAGACCTCAATTGCACAGTCGTCTGCTGCCCCTTAGGGGTGTGGAGAAGACTCGGAGTGCACTTACCCTATCTCACACATTTCGACTCAACAAGAAGCTTTAACACACAGCATCCGGAGACTGGTCTGGCATGTATATGCAGCGATTGATATTTATTCAGCGCAAACAACCAGTGACATTTTATAGGTCCGGTAACAAAATGAATGTGGTGATTATTAATCATTTGTAAAATCATTAACAATTATTTTTGTCATTTTGTTTTTAATAAATTGTGGAGAATGAGTGATTTTATTCGACACAAGTAGAAGTTGTAAAAATAGTTTAGTGTTATAATTTTCCAGCAAACACTGCCATCAGGAGGTTGCAGTATTAAATCTTTATATAAGTATATAAAAGCATTATTAATGACTGGAATGTAAACTTGGAAATTTGGAAATGTAAGTAATAATAATAATAATACTTACAATTATGTATGTTTATTTAGGGATATTTATTAAAAATTCTAATGTTGCAGTTATTCATTTATATGTATTTATCTTATATATTCATTCTTTATGTTTATTCATTTGCTACGCTAATTAGTAAAGATACCTCTAACAATATATGACCGTCAGATGTTAATATCAGAGTAATTATGAATCGGGACGTTTTTCAAGTGTTAGATGTCAGATTCATCATGTAGATGTTGAATTGAGTTTCATTGTGAAGTTTCTTGAGTTTCATTTGTCAGAGACAAGCCTCTGTGCACTTAACCTGTGTGACATCTCCACAAAGCATCCACTTTTGTCCTGTTACTTGTAAAAAAGGTTCTTTTTCAGGTGAGCTGCACTAATGCCTGTCAGCTACACACAAAGGAAGGAAGTGGGATATTGAGTTGCTGGTTTTAACTGTGCGTTGTGTTTATTTGCTGTGTCAGAAACTAAGAGATTACACTGCTTATAAGCACTGGGACTGGAATTTGGTTAGGTGTCTCCCCAGGGCTAAAGTCGCAGGTAGGGAAGTAAAGATGCACAGTTGACCCTGGCATTAAGAATGAAAGTTCAGTCTGGCTACTATTCACTTGTGAAGTGCTGCCATCAATCATGTCTTGAAAAGTCGACACCTATGTATGTGTATGTGGGGTGTTGGACAGCAAAACCCTATACGTTTCACTAAGAAGAGAGGTAGAATGTCATGTAGGATATCTGTTTCCATAACATTCTCGCTTATGTGTTAGTGTTGTCTAAGTGGTTTTGATTACCAGAAGGTTTCCGTAAAAATATGGTTGGCATATATTATACATATATTTCATATACATATATTTATATACATGTTTAAATCAAATATATATTTTTTGTGAGATATATATTTTATTTAAATATGTATATAAATATATGTATATGAAATAATATTTACAAACCAAATATTATATATTTATGTTTCTCCTTTAATTAGTGATGATTCCTCTTGAAAAGAAGAAAACAAATGGTCAGGCTTGCTGTCAGTGAACTGTGATTGAACACAATGAAATAAATATCTCTGCTGACAGTGTAGAAACTCTCTGTGACCAAATTCACTTGCACCTCTGACCTCTCATCTATATAAACAAAAAAATTTCAGATGCAGAACTGGAAAGAACTGGATGAGATTTATATAGAGACAGAGTAGAGAGCCTTGTTTGGGTTGGTCCTGTCTAACCTGAAGCACTATAAATAGACGAAGTGCTGAATTATTCGCCTCTTGTGCCATTCCAAGCAGAGACTCCTGTGTCTCACTGATAAGAACAGATGGGGGTTTTTTTCCTTATGATAGTTATTGAGTATGGAGTGAAAATTCAAATATTTGTCTGCTACTGTGGGTGTAAATCCAGAAGGTCATCTTATTTTAGGAAAAACTCTGAAGTTGACTGTTGAATTATTGTACCAGAATGGGAAATATTCCACATAGGCAATCCCCTGTGAAAGAATTAGAAGGTTTATTTTGCTTGGAGGAGATTTCCCCTGTCACCCTGCCAGTGTATTTCCTCATTAATTAAAGTCTCGATAAACGAAATATCAAAGCCTGCAACACTGAGAAATGGCTCTGGCCGGGTTTTGTTTTCTAAATGTGTCAAAGAAACTTTCTGACTTACACTCAGACATTTGCTCTGGCAGAAATGAAAAAGAATTAAGCTTCTAGTATTGCCATTATCAATCCCCCAGGAGTGCTAATTACTATTTGTCTGTGTGCAAACTAATGAGGGAGGGATCTAGCCTTGAAAAAAAAAAAAAAAAAACAAGTCTGCTTATGAGTTACCATTGCCATGTTGAAGGCAAAGATGACACAATTCTGCTTGTCATAGTGAAATTAACATTGTATTGGTTCTACAGTCATTAAAGATAAACTAGAAAGAAAGAAAGAAAGAAAGGAAGAAAGAAAGAAAGGAAGGAAGAAAGAAAGGTTTACTTTGCATTATGACTGCAAAAGTCAAAAGACAAAATTTAATAAAACACTACAGTTCCCTAATTTGACATAAAGGTTCTTTAAACAACTGGTGCAACAAAAAAAAATTTAACATGCAGGAGGAAACCATTTAAGCGAAGACTTGTTTACCAAGCACATATTATCTTGGACTTTCCATACCACTTCATTTGCTGGCCTATTCAAGAGAAAGGCTCCACCTATTACTACTGATTCTGCTGAAATATACATGAACCAGTGGTTGAATAATTAAAATTTCAAGGGCTTTCTTACAGAGCTCATAGACGTTCTCTTGGGATGGCCAAAGTGGGATTCCCCTAACACATTCACATGGGAAAATAAACACCCTGTTATGATATATCTATTACAGAGGGCATGAATATTGCAGAAGCAGAACGAATAGTCATGAAATGACTAATCATAGCTCAGGAAACCTAAGATGGCACTCCCACATAAATGACTGACAGGTCGGCAGATACACACAGCTTACGGATAGTGTGACATGTCAGACATTTACAAAAAAAAAATGTATTATTTATGAGAGCAAAATGTTGACCTCACTGAATAACACGAGAAAGTTCACTGGTACCTTCTGCTTCTGGAAAAAGATCTGCAAATGTTTAACTGATATCCTTGTTTCTTTACTTTTGTTTAGCAGTTTTTGTGTTTAATAGCATAACGCTAGGTGTACATTATTTAACAGCCTGTAAACATCCTATGAGATATGAAGTACAACTAGCTGATTTCATTGATTGATCATGTGTGTAAGTGTATGCCCTGTGGCAATGCCTTAAAATATCTTGGTGGACACAAACAAATTTTGGTAATCAAACCAGAGGCTTTCAACAGAATCAGATGATCATTTTTCATGAGAGCCTAATAAATGTTGAATGGCTTAATGGGCCATATAAGCCTGTGGGCTGTGGTGATGTGAGTTTGACACCTTTTACACTGCCAAAATGTATACAAATTGCTCCTAATTAGCTGGCACTCTTTCCTGACTACTCATCTTCCTCATGCATGTTCTTTTTTAACAAGGTATATATTAAATATTCATTGCAATCATTGGTGCTCTTTTACTTATCCCAAATGTTCCTGGATACAAAGGGAACAAAGACGTGTCATTCATTTCAAAGAGCAAAACGGTATACCGAGTACCAAGAGTTTCCACCAGTGCATCATATACAATTAAGATATTTTCCCAACTTGTGGCTGTCCAGTTTTTTCTTATCAACATCATCCATTCAGCTTCCAGTATAGTCTAAACATTAAAATATAAAGCATTAAATCATTAATATAGATATACAGTATATGATATACATGATATATACTGTATATCAGTGGCTCTGACCATGGCACGGATGTTGGTGGCAGGCAGGCAAGTGTGGGTAATGCAAAACCTGCTGATCTCGAGGATATTTTACTATGAACAGACTCCAGAGTTTATCATGAAAAAAATAAATCAATAAACAATTTTTGCTGCAATTTACATGTAGACATTTGGCAGATGCCTTATCTAGAGCAACTTACATTTTTATCTCATTATACATCTGAGTAGGGTTAAGGGCCTTGCTCAAGGGCCCAACAGGGACAACTTGGTGGTCGTGGGATGTTTTTATTTGATTTTGTAATTGATTAGAGTCAAAAGATCAGAGCCAGTCCTGACTGCCCTTGGGCCCAAAGCAAAATACATGAGTGGGCCCTCCTACCTGACCAGTGAGCCATGGGAACCACTTGACAATGCCACATTGCCTGTAAATTATAGATAATAACACTTAGTTATTTTATCAACTGCATGTAGTCAACTAAAACTGAATTCCCTTTGTTTTTCTTTTATCCTGTTTCCATAATTCTATACTGAATACTTTATTGTTATTATTTATAGTGAGATATGTATGCTTGCAAATTAAATCTTGTATACATCAAAAAATATCCACTTCATCCTCCCCATCACTGACACACTATGAGACTTAGATAACTTAGATAAAATAACTAGTTAAATCTTTAAGTAGGTTGGCTATAACAGCAGAAGACGGGTTAAAAACAAAAATCTGATTGTAAAAACATCTGTGCTTTTTATTATCTTCAGTTATCAAGGATCAGTAAAACTTCGCGCATGATGACCTCAGACTCCTGTCCTTGCCTAACAGGAATGGAATGCAATATGGACCTTTGCTGTTGCAGCCCATTCACCTCAGGGTTTGGCATGTTATGCATTCTGAGATGGTTTTCTGCTCACCACAGTTGTAAAGTGTTGTAGTATTTTCTGTGAAAACTTTCTTAACTTTTAAAATAACTGTAAAATCACAGAAGATTTGTAGAAATAAATATTATATACACACACTGTATATAGTAATGCATACTATATATAATGTTGTATATTTTTTTTTATTTGAAATATACAACCACAATAAATTGCAATGCAGAAATTGTTTTTTATTTCAACATTTTTTTGTTCAGTTCAAGTAATTCAACATGCTATTTTCTGCAATGTTATACTTCCATGAAAAAAGTACACACAGCAGGTTCAGGCTTTGGCATAACCCCGTTTCTGTGCTTTGTCTAGTAACATATGAATGTGGAAGTATATGTAACAATTATGGTCTACATGTAGCAGGTCAAGCAATGCTATACATATTTCTTTGTCCGCACCATTGTGGAAAGAATTGAGAGTGTAAGCAGGCCTCCCTGGGGGCCCACAAGTGTAGGGCAGCTGCTGGTCTGCAGTACAATGGTGGGTGCAGGCGTGTGTAAATGATAGGGTCTATGTGAAGTGCTGCCTCATTCAGACACACGCAGATGTACGGCTTCTCACATTACAGAAAAAAAAATTGCAAGACAAGTTGTCACTGCTCTGAAACAACATAATGGATCAGAAATGTCAATTTCCTATGGGGATGCCAGTTTTCAGCTCTCCTTTAATTCTATAATAAAAAATTTGATATGAATCTAGATATAAGTAAAAACATGAGCTTTAATAACTTTTTTAATACCTCTAAGTTAATATAATGTATGTATGTGTGTGTGTGTGTGTGCACGCATGTAGGTATAGACACATACACAAAATATACTAAATTGAAGGGTCAAATTATTTGTGGGCTCCAAGGAACCAAAACAACTAAAGACATTTGAAATGACTAAAATTGGATTTAGAAATTTAGAACTGTCCAACACATTATTAAAACCTGAAGGAATTGTGGTGCGCCATCAACTTTGTGGATGAAATGTGGTCTGAAAAAAAAAGAAGAAAAAAAAAAGACTAAGATCACTTGGAGAAGTTGCATCATAAAGAATTCAACATAAGAAATCACAGTTATGCTTAATAGAGAAACTAGAAGCATTTTCACACACAACATAATGCAACATGAACTCACAGAATTAACAGGAATTAAACAGCTCGGTGGCCATAAGAAAACCACTTGCTAGTGAGGCTAAATCAGAAAAAAAAAAGTAAGAGGTTAGGCTTCGGTTTGCTAGGAACAATCAAGATTGGACTCAGGAGCTGCGGAAAAAGGACATCTGGTCTGATGAGTTTAGAGCGACCCTACAATGGGCCCGTCAGGGTAGGAATTAATCACATGAAGCGACGCACCCATCATGCATAGTGGCCACTGTACAAGCCTCTGGAAGAAGAGTGATGTGGGGTTGCTTCAGTTGGTCAGGTCTAGGCTCAGCACATTATGTGGCAATAACATGAGGTCAGCTGACTTACAGTATACACCTGAATGTACTGAATAACCAGATTATCACATCAATGATGCAATAAGCAGATTCCAGGAGAGTAGAACAGAGTATGAGAAATCATTTTCACACAGGAATTGGTCACCACATTTTATTTCATAATCAAAGCTAAAGGCTATCGAATGAAACATTAGAGTGCACAACTTTGTTTTTCAGGACATTCCAAATAGTTGTACTGGCTATGGCCAATGCTTGTGCAATTACTCTGACCAATGTTCTCCCTTTCATTAGCTTCAAATACGATTGCTTTCTGATGTTTGAAATGGCCTTCATCATGGATAATCATGCTGGATTAAATGCAGTTTTATTAAGTGAAACCCAGGGCTCAAACAAATTGGAGAAATTCAGAGCTATTAATTGTTTAATTAATCTAACAGTTTCAAAGTTGTGGACATGTAATATAAGGAAATGTAAGTTAAAAAATATTGTTCTTGCCATACACATTCCCTTTCAAAATTCTAGCTTTAATTTCTTTATATTTACATTTAGACTTGACATCAGCACCTACCTTTGAAGTTACCTTTGAACTTTGTAACTGGTACCTTTGTAACTTAAAAAGTTAAGACGATATGGTATATATTCTCTAATTTAAATGATGCATTCATTCAAAAGTAAAAAAAAAAACCCACAAAATGTACACAAATTCTGATACACATAAAGGGTCAAAAATATAAGTAAGGACTATACTTGTAGGCTCGGCCTGCATACTGACCTGATTTGAAGCATGGCTGACCTCTCAGTGCCCGGTTTCTTATCTGTGTTTGAAATATTCATAAGAGTCGTCCCCCGGATGTGCTGTAGTGGGAGGGTTTGTAGGTGGAGCGTGGCAGCTTGGGAAAGCACTGAGGTCTGATGGGAGTGGATGGCCTCCCATCAGCATTCACATGGCAAATCTGCTTTCACGCAGCACCTAATTCTCTGTTTACCCCCTCTGAAAATGGTCATTTCATAACAGTTTATCTTCACTATGTATTAGAAACCATTTTTTAATATGCTCAACTACTTAAGGTACAGGGTGGCCTAGACTTTAGATCTGTAGTTATTTTTCATTATAGGAAATTATATATTTTTATTTTTATTTTAAACCCAGGGTGGACTCAAAACTAATAATACAAGCTCAAAGGAGGAAATCATCTCTGCTTATTCTAATACAATGTTCACCATTCATGTATTCTCAAGTCTCAAGAAGGCCTTTACATTTGCTGTAATTTATCATTTTAGAATAAGTTTTAGCCTACACAATAAATCCTCAGTTTTAATGAAATGCTTTTAGAGTTCATATACAAGTATATAAGTTCATGTAGACCTGTACCAACACGGTCGGGTGTAATTCAGCTCTCTGTGTGTTAATTTAACTGGGATTTTTGCTGGGTATAGAGCCAGACATTTGGACCACCTCAGCAAAAAAATCCCTAAGAAGGCATGAAACCTATTTTATATTTGTTTATTATTCAGAAACGAAAAGTTATTTAAAAGGAAAGTCATTCATATCGGTTGCTTTTGATAATATTCAATATAAAAGAGGAGGAGGTCACTGAGAATAAATCAGAGAGACAAATTTTTGCCACTGTTGTAAACAGTTCAAAGCAACAGTGCAAGTAATTTATGTATCAGTGAGTTCAGATGTGAGTGAAATATTTGACAAATGCTGGTTTTGGCAGACTCACACATGTACTCCTCTGCATGTTCTCCATTTCCTTTGATACCAAGTCACTCCTCAAAGATCACACACACATGTGATTGTTCTCCGAAATCATTGGCCACAGGCATATAGGATATTGCTAGGAAGTAATAACTCTTTCAAGAAAAGAGGGAATGAAATCACATCCGAAACAAGTGCTCTGTTGTTCTTTTAATGTTTTATCAGATATTTTGCACTATGCGAATATCCACTTATCAATAAAATTCATTGTGTGTGGGATATTTACAGTATCTAGTGAACAGTGTTTAAGTGTGTGGTCCACAGTTAGAAACAGGGTGAAAGTAGAGGTCAGGTCTGTGTGGATTAGTGCTGGGCCCAACGCTCATTAAAGACAGGATTCTCCTTATATTCTCACACACACACACACACACACACACACACACACACACACACACACACACACACACACACACACACAGAAATCCTAGGACATACTGCCATAGAGGGATTAAGTAGTGCAAAAGTGACGCTTCATAAATACAGGTCACATGTATATATTTTATAAATGGTTAATAATTAACCTGATCTAAAACCTTTTTTTATATTTATTCCTCACTGATAATGTTGAAATGTTGATTTTTCTTTTAAATCTATTATATATGAATGATGTTGTGGGGGAAATTAACCCAACCCCTTGCCTTAACCTCAGTCATTCATAATTTGTCATGATTTTGAGCTCCTGTGCTGGAAAATAAGAACCAAGTTGTAGTTCTTTGAAAGGCAGACAAGAAGAATGCCACTACCCTCTGCTGGTCGATTGCAGGTACTGATTATAACTCTATAACGGCTCCTTGTGTTGTTTTTCAAAGGGCCAAAAATAGATTTTGACAGGTAGGAGAAATATCATTTTAACAGCCCAGCTGCTCAGTACATGCATCAATAAGGATGTAGCAAACCTACGCATAACATCCTCTTTCTCATAAAACAGTATATTTCAGATGGAAACTTCAGACGTTTCAGAAGTTAAAGAACATATACCAAACTGATCAGAAACATAACACCAGTGGGATTTGTAATGCTTCAAAAGAGCAGTCTTATTAATTTTCTGACAGTAGAACATCAATGGCAGCAGTGATGTCACTGACTTTAGGGCCACAGCTTTTAGCGCCTCACCACTGAAACATACTGTATAGAACTCCCTAATTCAGTTAAATAAAATGAACAAAAAATTGCCTTCATTTACATTGGATTTCGATTTTTTGTTTGAAGACACAGTAAATACCTCCCGTGGTAATGTACTGTACTTAGTATACAGTCAGCCCTAAAATTATTTGCACACTTCATAAATTAAGGGGGTAATTCAATCCTGAAGGTTAAGGGAAACACATTAAGGGAAACCCTGTTGTACAGTAGGTTCCTACATCAAAGTGTTTCTCCAAATGGGCAACTAAACAACCCTTAAGCATTTTTCCAACCCCCACCTTGTTTTCTCTACTCAAATTCTCTCCCTAATTAAGTCATGTCCAATTCCCACCTGTCTCATCGGGGCACTCATCCATCACCAACCACTACCAGCCAGGAAAGGCACAGGCTAACACGTGCTTCCTACGAGGCATCATGTGAAGCTACCCACCACAACTTTTCAAATTCATGCACCATTAGAGAGCAGTGTTACACACTCAGTGAAAAGTGCCATCTTGCTCCATTCTGCTTAACACCCATGATTGACTTGTATAGCTATGATTGATGTAAGAATAGATATAGGCCACTCCTCCTTACCAACAGAGAGAGAGAGAGAGAGAGAGAGAGAGAGAGAGAGAGAGCGAGCACAGTCAGAGGGCTAAATAAATAAATAAATGAAAAAGTATATGCAGAGTGATATCTTAAGCTTAACCATTTTGCTTTGTTTTAACAAACACATTTAGTGAAAAAGTGACATTTATGTTTCAGCGATGTGACTTCAAAAGTTATTAGTACTTCAACAAGGCTTAAATACATGTATGTATGTATTATAATCTGTATGTACTGTTTTTTTTTTTTAGTTTTTTTTTTTAAAGAGAGTCCATCATTGTGTCGTTGTTATGTTTAGTTATTTTGCATCAGTGGGTATGTCTGTGGTATTTCTGATGCAAATCAAAAGGACAAGGTTTCTTTATACTGGCAGCAGAGGCAGCAGGGTAATGCGAACTGAATGTTCTCTCCTCCTCCTTTAGATAGGCCAGTGTTACTCAGCTAAAGCTCACAAAAGCTCAGCAAAAAACACTGAAGTTCAAAATTTATATACACGTACTGCCAGATACAGTATGAACAAAATATTAGCATTATTAATAAAACCCACTGTTAGACTTGAGACCTGTCCTTTACTTGCACATAAACTATGTAATAAAGATAACTGTTTTTTTTTTTTTTCACCACAATTTCTTTTAAAAATCTGTTACTGAACTAGTTTGATGCAATACATTTATGCGGCACCTTCCATGTCACGATGCCATTCATTAATACTCTACTTACTTATAAACTGTAATTCCATTGACTGTGCAGGAATGTCTTTTTCACAGACTGCCACTTTGTATACCACAGGTTTTTGGTGCTGCTGAGTGTTGAATAAGCAGGTCTGTGTGCTGAGGAGCCGGGGGGAGAGGGGCTGTATGAAAGAGGCGTTCAGCAGCTGGGTGAGCCACAATTTGCTCTAAGCAGCTCTGAGCAGAGAGGGCAAACACATCGAGAGAACACAGCACACGCACACACGCGAGGAGCCATGTGTCCTGCGAGTCTGCCTGCTAACACAATGCTGCCTTATAAGGTAGTGAGCCGAAGTGCACTCTGAGGCAGCACGGAATGAGTTGAGGAAAAACACCCATGGAAAGGAAAATAAAAACAGTAAGTGATGCCTGACTGAACTGGTCTCCCCATCTTTGATTACACATGCTCCTTTATGAGGTCAGTGCTTAACACAGAATGATTCATGCTTTATTGCTTCATGGGGAATTTGTGACACAGCTAGCTTCTGATTTTACAAGTTCCTTAAGGTGAGGCACAACATAAAAATCTTGCTACTTATTCAACAGCGTTGCATCATCATGGCACCCACCTTCAACCCTCTCTTCACAGTACTCCACTTTCAAAGTCTCCTCTTTTAAAACCTAAGTGTTTCAGGGCTCCTTTGTAACTCTCCTCACCTGGAATCATTCAGTCCCGCATAATTTCCCCAGTTATGGTGCCCCAGGTCTGTGAGAGACTGTGTGCTACACACTGTTGTGCTTTTCCTCAATCAAACACAACTAATCAGCTCATTAACAAACCATTTCCTGAAATCACTTGGTGTTTTAGAGGAGTAAAAACACAACCTGTATTGCATGACATATTTCTAGGACTGAGATTAAGAACTACTGTAGGACTCCGACAATTAAGAATTTACTTAAAATTCTAATAAGAGTTTAATAAGAGTTCAGTAGCGAATGTGATACAGAATATTGATACATACTGCATGATACATACACACATGAAGAAATTCCTTCTCTCCGTTTTTTACAAGCACACCCAAAATTTCTCCTGATTCAACACAACTTTTTTACACTCACAGGACAGTTCATAATGCTGAATCACTTTCATTTTATTTGTAAACAACAGTCAAAAGTACTTAAGTACTTTTTTTTACGTTCAGTTCAAGTCAATAAAAGTTTATTTGTATAGCGCCTTTAACAATAGTCGTTGTCGCAAAGCAGCTTTACACAATCAAAGGAAAATTATGGAAATTTGTATGATATGTGAAAAATGTGTATTACGTTAGGTTTTTGGCCTATTTAGTATATTGTATGACTTGTATTACAATTTACTCTGTAATGTAATTAAAATAGATAGTATTATATTAAAAGTCACATTTTTTTTTACTTCACCTAACTGTTAACACACTCTCTGATTTGCCTTAAACAAATAATAAAGGTAAATGTTCTTAAGAGTTCAGGTTTTGAAATTGTATGTAGTATCTGTTCATCTTGTGCACAAACCTCATTTTCTGGTTTTGAATTATTTTGTGTTCAAACCACAAGCAATGAAAATGCATTCCTATATACACACACACACACACACACACACACACACACACACACACACACACACACACACACACACAGTTCAGTAACAACACTAACGCCACCACCAGGGTATTTGAATAGCATTGACTATCAATTATACTGTATATGGTGACTGGATCATGAGCTTCCACAGCTCATCTACGCCTGTAAGGACCAAAGGCCAGCTTGTCTGGTCTAGAAAAGCCAATGCAGCACACTGTCCGTGCTGGCTATGATAGAAGGGTATCAGAACACTCAGTGCATCACAGCATGCTGTGTATGGGGCTTAGCAGCCAAAAAGTTCAAGGCCTCCAAAATTCCCAAACAGCAATCTGACAGAGCATCCATTTAATGCGCTGGACAAACAAGTTTAATCCATGGAGGCCCCACCTCGTAATCCACAGCATCTGCCCCTAGCGTCCTGGTGCCAGACCTAGGTCTTATGGAGTTACGCCCTGAGGAGCCAGTGCTGACAGTATTGGGCTTCATGTTTTGCATTTTAATGCTATGGCTGATCGGTGTGTGCTTGAGATTTTTTTATATTTTTAGCCAAACATCCTTATCGAAGTTGTGTTCACGTTTTTCAGTTTTTTTATATAGATATTAAATTTAACATTATAAAACACAAAAACAAAAAACCTAATTTGTTAAGGATGTTTGGCTAAAACGTCTCCAGGACTTAAAAACAACAAACAACTTATTTACTTACTCAGATAAAATTCCTTGTCAAGCACAAGCAGCAAATACAATTAATCAATCATACAATATCTTAATTAGTCAAACCAAACTGAATGCATTTTGATTAACGCTAAACCATAAGGTAACCGCTAAAGGCATACAACATCTGTGCTCCAGTGTGGTACATATGCGTTCAAAATACATTCACAGCTCTGTTTAAAATCTATAACGCTAGTTTTTTGCTACTAAAACTATCAATTGAAATCTGTAACATATGATATATTAAACTGTTTTTCTTCAAGCAAACTAATAGACTTGTTAACCAGTGTCTCCTCACTGTCAACAAATCTATATCCAAATAGTTCCATAGTCGGCCCACAGACCTCTTGTACAGCTTGGGCTAATTTGAAGGGTATACTGAAACGCCATTTTTCTACCTGCTCTGAAGAGTTCTTCTGTGTAGAGTACACTCCACTCACAACCTCTGAAGCATGCGTGTTCTTAATGATCCATTCCCTTGCCTGTGATGTGAATGGGATCCCGATAAACTTGTACATTTCAGCTGCTTTCTGCATGGGGTATCTTGCGATGTCCTCATAGCGCACAAGCATGTAGCGACTTTCCAGCCAATCCGGTTGGCTCAGGCCCAGCTCTGCAGACTCACGGATTTGATTGCAGTTTCCCTGAAGCCGTTTCACTTCTTCATCATCAATGGGTACCTCTCCATGTGCTGCCCAACTTTTCCAAGTTTGGTATTTGCTAGAGAAAGCTATCATTCTTGAGGCCAGGACAGCACGGGGGTCTCTCACCAGCTGTATGACCTTAATATCCAGTCTAGGATCTTCAACTAACAAACGGAGGGAGTCCAGCTGCCGAACCCTAACTGTCTTGATGGCCCGATGTTTCTTCCTCAGACAGGACTGTGTGGCCAAGGTGAAGTTGAGTGGGCCACAGCGGCGTGTTCTGCAGCGATATCGCTCAAAAACATGCTTTTGGACTGGCGTGCACACCTGCTCCTCACACAGAGCTATGCTAGACTCACGTCGAAACAGCGCTGGAGTAACATGCTCTAGAGGAGGTGGGCTGATGTAGTTCTCCAGCAGGGAGAAGTTGCACAAGAACAGGCTCAGAAGCACTTCCCGATATGCAATGGATGAGATGTTGGAATTAGGGACCCCTGTGTCCTCTGAAAGCATCCTCTCAACATGCCACAGTGGCTCAAATAAGTAGAACATGTTGTTTCCAAGCTGGTTAAAAAACTCACCTACAAAGGAGGATCCAGTTCGAGTGGTGGCCAATAAAAGAATATGCTTTTGACCAGCCTGGACTGGATCCAAAAACTGTGTCAAATTAAAACTCATCTCACCATCATCCAAACTGGAGTCATTTAAGAATGAAAGAGGCTCTGAGGTTTGTGTCTGTCTGTGTGTGAACTTGCCAGAGACCCTGAAAGAGACAGAAAGTTTTATTCCAAAATAACATCCGTAACTCATTCAAGCATTTTCACTTTCATAACTGCACACTCCCCCTATTTAGTTGCAATGTAGTCACAAAATAATTATACATAATACCCGAGAGCTCACCTTGAAATAATATTGTTTTCCTTTTCAATGATGACGAGGGCCACAATGCAGATGATGAAGATAACATATTTATTCCTCATTCTTGAATAGAATTCTGTTAGAAAATTCCTCCACAGTCTGTATGAGTCGCTATTCAGGTTCATCTCATGTCAAGACATGGCTTAGAGTTGACCTGCAGTAAGCCACAACAGAAGAAACTGGTCATATACTAATGTACTACCGTACAGACCAAAAGTTTGGACACATCTCTCATTCAACGAGTTTTCTTTATTGTGTTCTTTATTGTGTTCTTTAGCCCAAACAAGTCTCTTCTGCTTGTTGCCTGTCCTTAGCAGTGGTTTCCTAGCAGATATTCTACCATGAAGGCCTGATTCACACAGTCTCCTCTTAACAGTTGTTCTAGAGATGTGTCTGCTGCTAGAACTCTGTGTGGCATTGACCTGCTCTCTGATCTGAGCTGCTGTTAACCTGCGATTCCTGAGGCTGGTGACTCGGATGAACTTATCCTCCGCAGCAGAGGTGACTCTGGGTCTTCCTTTCCTGGAGCGGTCCGCATGTGAGCCAGTTTCTTTGTAGCGCTTGATGGTCTTTGCACTTGGGGACACTTTCAAAGTTTTCCCAATTTTTCGGACTGACTGACCTTCATTTCTTAAAGTAATGATGGCCACTCGTTTTTCTTTATTTAGCTGCTTTTTTCTTGCCATAATACAAATTCAAACTCTTTGCATGAGAAGGTGTGTCCAAACGTTTGGTCTGTACTGTATATATACACATACTGTATATATGTCTATATTTTTAAACTATATATTGTATTGCATTGTACAAATATGTTCAGAGTACTAGCTATGCAAAATCGGCTAACCAGCCACTTGTTTGTACAAGTTGACTGCCGTCAGTGAGAGATTCTTGACTATTTAGTACAGCTAAGAAAGCCAGCACAGTGAGACAACCTGAGCTTTGTTCCTCCAGATCCAATAAACAGCAACTACTGTCATCACCTTTCCACTAATAGCAGTGAGGACCTGAAAAGTCTTGAGCAGGACACAATGCCTTGTTTAAAGGCCTGAATATTTTCAGCTGAAGACAGTATAACTGTGGCACACCCCACAAGCTCGGTTAATAAAGAACAGGCCCAGGGAACACAAGGCCTTCGATGTGAAGTAAGACTCAGAGGAACATTCAGAGAGAGACTCACCCTACTGTGTGGGAGAATGTGTTGTATGTTTTGCTAGCAATTTTCTTCTCATTTCACAGCTTTTAAATCCAACCACAGGCATTTCTTAACATTTAGTTGAACGCAGCACCATGTTTACTCCTAATTATTGAAGACTTTTGGGAATGAATGAATTTGATCACAGCTGTATTGTTAACCATAAATTGACTTATTACTGTGTTGCTACTACGGTTCCTCTTATGACAAAGCAAAATCAAGTAAGAAAGGAAAGAAACACTTCAAGATGTGCTTTTATGGGTAAATAATCAAAAAAGGGTTGGTGTTATGCAGTTGATTATTTTCCAATCACAACATGTTTCATACTATAATTATTCCACTTACTGTATGCCACATATGCTTCATTTATTACTAGGCTATATTTAATTAGGCTGTTTTTAGCTTTGATTATGGCATCAATCTACCTTACATCACAACATTTATGTTCACCCAGAGTTGCGTAAATTTTTGGCTGAGATCTTGCACCCATGATGGGAGAGTTAAAACCACTCACTTGTCTATAGCACGTTATCATGTATACACGGTCGCTGGGGGCCTGGAGCCTGTCCCAGGAGACTTAGGGCACGGGACGGGGTACAACCTGGACATGGTGCCAACCCATGCACGATTTAAACCACTCCAAAAAAAATTATTCCTTATGCTCCTGAAGCCACTCTTTCACAATTTAGGCCCAATAAATCTTGGCATTGTCTTCATCTGAAGCAACCACCAGATCATAATACATGACAGATCATAACATTGCCATTTTTTGTGGTTGTAAGATATTTTTTTTTTTACCTTATTTTCTAGATGTAACTATCTGTGGCCTGCTGGATCTTGTGAATTTCCTCAAGGAGGATGAATAATGTATCTATCTATCTACAGTATCATTGTTTTCATCTGAAGCAACCATTAGATCATAACACTGCCTCTAGACTCTTGTACAGTGGCCACTATGCATGATGGTCGAGTTGCTTCATGTTATTCCCTTGTTACCCTGATCCGCCATCCCAGAGCGATATTTCATGATCTGAGCTCATCACAAAACATGACCCTTCTCATTGTTCCAAAGTCCAATCTTTATGGTTCCTAGCAAAGTTTAGCTGTGTCCTATTTATTACCTTTACTAAAAAGTGTTAGGGGTTAGAGGTTGAGGTAAGATATAAGTACAAATATTTAGTTTACTAACATACGCAGCTGTGATTTCTACTGTAAATATTTTACAGTGAAACTTTACAACACAATATACAATACATCAAAAAGGGATACATTTTTTAAATATGAGGATTGATTCTTAAAACTCAAACATTAAGGTCTGAAGTATAGATACTTTATACATACTGTTTTGGAAAGTGTCCTTGTTTGTCCTTGGACAATTAACAATAAAAATGAACTGCACAAAAAATAACTATCACTATCGCAACTCATTTAAAAAAACAAATTGTGGGTGAAAACTGCTAAAGTGGGACAATGGGTAAAGTTGGCCATGTAAGCTTGATCCTCAGTATCTCCATATGGTTATACTGTACTGATCTAAACCTGTTTAATTAATCCAGATTAGGACCATAAAATGATGTAAAGCAAAAATACATAACACTGTAATGAGTGTAAATGGTTAAAAATCCAAAGCTTTACTTCGGATTTCTAAATGTTACACTATGAAACATGATTGTGAACTGCATCAGAAAGTCAGAAAAAGTAATTATATATATATTGTAAATTGTGCTTGTTAGGGGTAGATTTTCTTCTGTCCCACTTTATCAGTACGACATTTATAAAGTGTACTTGTCAAGTCAAGTTAAGTAGGCTTTTATTTGACTATTTAGTACAGCTAAGAAGGCCAGCACAGTGAGACAACCTGAGGTTTGTTCCAATAAACAACAACTGTCACTGTACATTATGTCATTACACAGGTATGAACAGTACATTATTATTGCTTACAAAACTAGATTTTACTTCAGCGTTTGTCCACACACAGTATAAAGACATTTAGAGATTTCTTTAGAGATTTTCAGCAATGCTTTACTGATGTGTACTTAAAAATACTGTATTTCCGTAGCTAACATGATAGCCAGATTACCGTTCTAGATTATCATTTATACTTCAGGAGCTGCTATTGTAGACACTGCAATTTCTGTGCAAAACTATGAATTCAGTTAGTTAATTGAGTAGACTTGACATCTGTTGACATCAGCTATGTTTTGAATTAATGAATGTTGTTAACGTTACTATGTATTTATCAAATACAATGTTTTTAATTTGTTTTTAATCGTCAGTGAAGTTATATGGGTTTCTTCTGAGTGCTCCAGGTTATTTCTACAGTCCAAAGGCATGCGAATTAGGCTAATTGTCAATTAAAAATTGCAATGTTTGTGCGTGTTTGTGCCCTTTGATGGATAGACACGCCATCCAGGGAGTACCCTGACTAGTGCCCCGAGTCTCCTAGGATAGGCTCCAGGCCTCTCGTGACTCTGTACAGGATAAGCAGTATAAAGAATGAGTGAAAGAGTGAGTGAAGTTATGCGTTTGGATAATGACTCATTCTCATATGATTTAATGTTGAAGTCTATAAGAAAAATAAACAAATTGCATTAGGTCAGTTCACCCCCTGTCCCAATCTGTTTGTTTAAAGCAAAAGAATTGAGACAGTATTTTTACACTTATAAACTTAAAGACAGGTTGGGCTTTTGAAAATTATATTATGGCATTATACTGTATATAACATTAAGTCATTATAGTAAAAAGGTGGCAGAGAACATGAAATTTCTCAAACTGTGCCACTTCACCGATCTTCCCTCCAATTTTATAAGGGCCAAATATATAATTTTCCGAATCGAATTTGCCACAAAAAGGGAGGTTCTTACTACGGCCTGTGTCTTTTAACATCTGTTTGCAACACTATACAAGGTGTGTGTAGTATACTGTCAAATATAACGTGCTTTCAGTCAAACCAACCATCAGATAAAATGTAAGCAGAATCTTATCTCCCCTATTTTGGTCCATCACATAAGTAAATTATCTGCACAAAGTATATCATGTAGAAAAAGACACAATTTTCAGGGTGACAGTGAATGATAGTTTGCACTGCAAGTAAATATAAACCGGTTATGCGAGCTTATTATGTTATAGCAATCAAACTGTCAGCAGTGGTGTCTTGGCTGCAATCTTTACATATTCAAAACCCACTGGAGCATTTGACAAATCTGATGATCTGCTGAAGCAGAAACGGACATCACTCTGTTTATTATTGCCATACAAATTACATTAACTGCTGCTCTCACTTTCTAGACTAAAAGTGGCATGATATGCAAAGGCAAGACTGAATACATGATAAGTCGGTTATTTATTAAACTACACTGTAATATAGCTTCAGTGAAATAAAAACACGTAATGAAATTAGGCTTTATCAAAAATATAACAATTGTAAGTAATTGTTAGCTGATAAATATACTTTTGTACTAATTTTCCAAAGGTGACAAGGTCAATATTAGTCAGATTATGGTCAAGCTCTATTTATTTGTTATTTTGTTTAATTTGTTATTATATAAGTCATTGCTATTACATGTCAAAAAACATGCAACACAGTGCAGAAGCAAGAATCATTATCACAGATGTGTAAGCTCTATGAGTGTGAAAAGCATGTTTCAGCCCTTTGTTTTTGTCTTGTTTCATTACTGAGTGCTTTGTGGTTCAGCAGTGCGTGATGGCACATCCTGGGAGACAGGCACTGTTTAGAGGGAGTTCTCATGCAATATAAATCCACAATCAGCAATGACAGGCTCTCTGTTGCTGCTTGAGCCCACAAGGTGCAGCTGTGCCAGGGGAACACTATGGCAAAGAAGGTAAGGAGAGAGATAGCAATAAGCCTAAATAAACAGAAGCAGACTGGTTCAAACAACATTAGGATTTCCTGCATATGCTGTATTCATGGTTGGCTTTTTGTTGTTTTATTTAGTTCATAATTTACAGATATATACATTTATATTTAGACATTTGGCAGACGCTCTTATCCAGAGCGACTTACAAAAAGTGCTTTGGAGTTTGGATAGATCCTTACACTGGGTTACTGGCTTACTAACTATGTACTGTACCATCAGTCAAACACTGTTGGGATGCGCTTTTTTATAGTTTTTTTTTAGCAGGGAGGGGAGAGAGATTAACCCGAATATTGAAGAAATACCATGCATTTATTAACTAGAGTGGAGATATGTTGGATACTTATTGTTAATATTCATTCATTTATTAATTTCAGTAAGCAGCTTATAATGGATAGGATCACAGTAGATCCAGAACCTATCCAGAGAATATTAGACACACATAGGAAATACATCCTGGATGGGACAACATCTTAGGGCAGTGTGCATGTGCATGACACATACTGTACATATGTACACATGTATTTATACCTAGTGCAGATTAGAATAGCCAAAATGTACAGTATCCAAAACGGAAACCAAACGTTTACATACGCCTCAGCCAAATAAATTTAAAATCAGTTGTTCACATTTCTTGACCTTAACCCTGGTAAACATTCCCTGACTGAGGTCAGTTAGGATTACTGCTTTATTCTAACAATGTGAAATGTCAGAATAATAGTAGGGAGAAAGATCTAGTTCAGGTTTTATTTATTTCATTACATTCCCAGTGGGTCCCAGTGAGTTTAGAACACTGAGTTGGTATTTGGTAATAATGCCTTTAAATTAACTTAAATTACTTAAATTTAAATTAACTTAAATTAATTTAAAGGCAATGTCACATTTTGGGTCAACTAAATTTGGGGTCAATAAATTGTTTGACCTGCAATTGTTTTTTTGCACAGTATTGCACAATAACTCTTTTCTTTGCTGCTTCTTCAACAAGAAATGTTCACTGTATTTATCTTCTCATTGACAATTTATTTTCACTACCTAAACTGAGCCTTGTGTACTGGCCAGCGCTACATTATCACAGAGTATTGCATTGTGTTGTATTGTTGCTCTTGTTTGCACATTTGCATGTGCACTTTTTGTCTTTTTGTATAGTTCTTAGATAGTTTTGTTAATTTATGTTGTTAATTTATATTGCATGTACCACCTTGGTCGTGGAAGAATGTTATTAGTTTTACTGTGTACTGTATATGGTTAAAATGACAATAAAAAGCCTACTTGACTTAAGTTGACTTGACCTTTCAGGTGGCCTTTCATAAGCGTTTTACAGTAAGCTACTGGAATTTTTGCCAATTCCAAATAGAAATGTGTAACTGCGTCAGGTTTGTAGGCCTCCAGACTCACACACACTTTCATTTCTGCCCTCAAATGTTCTACTGGATTGTGGTCAGAGCCACTCCAATACCTCTTGCACAACAACTTTCTTGTCCTTAAATTCATTTTGCTACAACTTTGGAAGTATGCTTAGGCTCATTTTCGATTTGGAAGACCCATTTACAGACAAGCTTTAACTTCCTGGCTGATGGCTTCAATATATCCTCATAATCTTCCTTCCACATGATGGCATCTATTTTGTAAAGTACACCAGTAAAGCAAAGCACACCCACAACATAATGCTGCCACCTCTGTGCTTCACATTTGGGAAGGTGTCCTTTGGCTGGGAAGCCTCACCCTTTTTCCTCCAGTTCAAGATTTGTTTCATCACATGTCAGTGATATTTCTCAAAAAAAGTAAGATCTTTGTCATCCCTGTCCAGCTGCAAACAGCCCCCTCAGTCTTGCTTTTTTATGGTGGGTTTGGAGAAGTGTCTTCTTCCTTGATGAGCTTTATGTCAATATCGGTCTTGTTTTAATGTGGATATGGATACTTTTTCTTTCTGTTCCCTCCAGTGTACTCACAAGGTTCTTTGCTGCTGTTCTGGGATTGATTTGGGTGTCCTTCCTGAGAGATATGATGCCTGCGGGGTCCAGTGGTGTTTATACTTATGTAGTATTGTTTGTACAGATGAACATGGTACCTTCAGTCATGTGGAAATTGTTCAAGGATGAACCAGATTTTGTCTTTTGATTTTCCCATGATGCCAGACAAAGAGCAGAGGTGGGTAGAGTAGCCAAAGAAATTACTAATTTTAAAATTCTATACTCACCACAAGACTGTACACTAATCGCAAGATCCCACTAGTAGCAGCATGGATTTACGGGCGTTCCGCAAAATTAGAGAAAGATGCGGAAACTTTTTTGCGCATGCGCAGTGAGCGTCTATAGGACGGATTCACAGGTAGGATGAATTTACTGTGCAGAACCGCTTGAAGACGTGGTTATTGCGGCTGATTGGTCAAACGGAGTCATGTTATTATTTGTACTGCGTCTGATTGGTGAAACAGTCAGGTGATCGATCAACTGGCTGCATGTATAGAATAAATGGTTAGAAAAGTAGCGAGTCGAGTGTAGCCGGATGTAGCGTTTCTTCTTCACAAATCTACTGAAGTAAAACCTAAAATGTTTGAAAAAAATAATAATGTAGATGTCCTAACCAACTTGCCAACACGATAGTTTAACAAAAAATCTGTTTTAACGACTTTAACCTAAATAGGTATATGTAAACTTTCAACTTCAACTATAGGTTTGAAAAACATGGGGGACCCCATATGGAAGATCATACAAACTAACCCTGTGACTAAATGATAACACTAATAATAATAATAATAATAATAATAATAATAATTGTTAATACTGTATTTCATAACGAATGCACTGGGAGAATCAGTAGCTGGGTGCTTGGGTCCACACATTGTTGCACTCAATTATATTATTATTATTATTATTATTATTAGAGCACCTAGTGCAAATCATGTAACTTGTAGCTGTATGGGCATATATGGACTTTAACTGACTTTAAACACATCATCATTATTTAAAAAAAAGAATCTAAGCAAAATTAAACAAAGAAAGTACAAGCAAACTCAGTAACGCAAGTGATTTTCATTAACTTCTTAATATAGAATTCTGTTTTCAACAACTTGAATACGTTTTCACAAAAGCGTGTCTATGAATTAAGATTTAAGCCTAAGCGATTTAAAGCTACCCCCCCTATTTGAGGTGAGGCGGTTGCCTGTGCATTCATACCTCTCTCCATTCAGAGCCTCTGGTCCCTGTAAGATGTTTCATGGCTCATCGCGCTGCCGCACGCTTGCTCTCCGCACAGTTAGACTCCACGTGTGCCCACACCAGTGAAACGTGGAAGCACGGTTCGATTTATACCGGCACAATTATTAAATAAATAAATAAAGTTTTCTAAAAGAAACCTGATTGAGAGGTATGGAGATATTATTTATCCAAGTAAGCTTGAAAGTAATTCCGAGCTTCCGACATCCTTGTAGGGAAAACACATGACCTCTGTGTAAATCAGTTCTCTAATACATGTTCCTGCGGATTGTAGAATCGTCTCGGTGCTGAGATGGTTTACGCAGCTGTCACGTGATGTGGAGTCCTTCGTGGCGCAGCTCACAAACGATGCTCTGTTTCTCTTTCACGTATAGATTCTTGGGGAGCAGGAGGGGCAAAGGGGGCTGGACTTGCACCACGCGCATATCCACCCCCACCTCAGTAAATTTAAAATGTTCATGTGTTCATTTTCTAAATGTCATTCAACTCTTTTCTTTGTCAGTGGAACAGCCCAAACTACCAACGTTCTCTCTTTGCTCAATCACCCTCATAGACACCTCATAGAACTTGACTATATGCAATCTGCTGTATAAAAGCACCAACATGCTTTTTAAAAACTTCTAACACCCTACTGTACATTACTGCTGTTAGCACTAATCCAACATCTTGCTCTGTATATTGTGTAAATGTACTAATATGATTCTCACAAATTTGTTACATCCTTCTGCATATTACTATTGCTTGCACTACTTGTGATGCACATCATGGTTACTTGCAGTACCTTGAACACTGACTTTATGCACACTTTATGTACATCTGTTACATGCATGATTTTCCCCCCATTCTTTATTTAATATGTACATTTATGGAATGTTGTGTACTTATTGTGTATATTGTCTTTTCTATAACAAATGTACAGTGTTTTATGTTGGTATGTACTTTGAGAGCCTCAAACAGCCAGAATCAAATTCCTTGCGTGTGTCAACTTGGCGAATGAAACCCAATTCTGATTATTTACACATTACTAGTAGTAATACCTTATTGCTGCAGTATTATTATTAAGGCATTGCCACATACACCAATGGGCCAAAACTAAGTAAAGACCTGACCATCATCTGTGATTGTTGAACATTCCATTCCCAAACAAGGTTTCAGTGAAGTCCTTCTGCAATATTTTGAAATGCATCTGTGGGAATTTGTAGCCTTCAGTCAAAAGCATGTTTGTGAAGTCAGGTACTGGTGTTGGACCAAAAGGCTTGGCTTGCAATCAACGTTGCAATTCATCCTAAAGCTGTTCAGTTGAGTTGAGTGGGTTCAGGGCTCTATGCAGGCCAATGGTGCTCTTCTACACAAAACTTATAACCCTATCTGAGCTCACTTTATGCACAGGGGCCCAATCATGCTGCTGGAATAGGAAAGCTCCATCCAACAACAGCTGTAACAATGTTGGAAGCATACAAATGTCAAAAATGTTGTTGGTATGTACTTTGAGAGCCTCAAACAGCCAGAATCAAATCCCTTGTGTGTGTCAATAATCAGAATTGGGTTTCATTCGCCAAGTTTATTCGCCATACACATTGTATGCTTTATAGCATTAAAATTACTTTTCCCTGGACCTACAGTAACTGACATTGGCAAAACTCTGTAAAACAGCTTAAGACCATTTTCCTCCCTAGTGCTAGACAATTATTTCACTTAATTTGCATACATTTTATAATTCAATTTTCAAATGTCATATTTTTTATTAATACATCCATGAATGTTGTTTAAAAGTTTAAACCACAGCAAAGAAAAAACACAGAGCTTGATGTTTGTATATCACTCCTTAATTTGAAATGAACATACACTGTAAAAAATGATTGTAAGGCTTTGTAAATGAAACACAAAAAAGTGTATATATATTTTTTTTACAAATAATAATTTTGTTAAAGTGAAAACTTTAGAGTATTAAGTCAAATCTATACATTTACTTAATTTAGACTTGCAAACATTAAACGTTCAGTCAGTAAACGTTACTTATGATTCTTTGACAAATCTAAACGAAGTAATAGAGTACTTATATACTGTACCTCTAGAAAATCAAGTAGAATTTAAGCTGACACTAGGTAATCTGCGCATGCGCGAAAAAGAAGCTCACTCGCGAGGATCACTTTCTCAAAAGTGCTTCTCCATTTTCTTCGACAGGTAAGTAACAGTTGAAAATGCATAATATCTTGGAGTTTTTGGCTCAGAGTGTTTGGTAATTGTGTTAACGCTGACCCATTGAGTTGTCATCACTTAATTCTGTATATTTTCTGCACATTTGGAAACTCGAGTTGATTATCTTTAGTCTCCGCCATATTAAAATCTCCGTGTTTTACATAAAGACGCGTTAGTCTTAGATGTGTTACTTTATCCGTGATATATGTTTTTGTTTAATTACATTTTGTTTAGATACAATTTTGTGCAGTTGTTCGGGGATTCTTACCATATATACACGACATTTTAGAACCTCTAAAAAGACGCCTAAAACCCTTGAACGCGTGACTTGCCCCGTGATACTCTATATGTTTTGTTCGGTATGTGTAATTTTGTATGGTTGTACAGTGATTCTTAAATGACGAAACGTGACAAAAGTTTCAACTTTCACACAGTGACATGACAAAAGGGGTATACCTGACTGTATCTGAGAGATGAGAATCCATTAAGGGATGGGGGGAGCAAGATGGCGCTGTTCCGAGTAGACATGCGCGCTCTTAATCCTCAGACATCCTCGAGATTTGAGTGCAATACATTAAGGAAAACTACTTTTTCCTTAACATTTCATGTCACTATTTTTTAGGGACTAATATTAACGTTATTTGAAAACTTGGTTATATGCGAAACACCACTCCGAAGTGAGCATGGAGAAAAACGAGAATGTCGTGCCTTCACAACTATTCGCCTCATATCCCGATGCAATGCAGACAGACTGTGCCAGTGACTCAGTTAATACAGTCTATATTAAATGCTCCCATGTTAAGTTTTTTTTTTTACCTTATCAAAATCTTTTTCTTCAAAATATATTGAGTGAAAGTATTTGTAAATGGTCTTTTGCAGATTACTAATTACTACTTTTTATGTTTTCTATATTGCAGAATATATTTCTTATGTGGATCCTGTCAGCTGTATTATCTTTGCTACAGAGCACGTGACCATGAACTTGCTGAATTTACTTGAAAGACAGGATTTATTTGTAAAAGCAGCCTGTTAATATTTGGTCTTGCTCTAGTTAAGATTCTTTCCAGTTTTTGTATAGACATACAAGTTAAGATGGCTTGAATAAGTAAAAGTTTTATAATCAAAAATGTAATTGCACTTTACTGCTGCTTGAGCTGTTTAAATATTAAGCGTTGATTTTGTTTATATATGGGCATATTCTTTAAATAAAGATCTTAATAAATGTGCAATCGAGAGTTATTTATTGTCACAGTACTATTTTGTCATATTGTAACAGTGATTAATTTTATTTATTTAAAATAATTAACATTGACTGAATAAAACGTGTAAAATTTACTTAAAATAGAAAATAGTTTCTGTAGTGAACAGTGAAAACATTTGAACCACTGTAGTGCTGGAAGGGATTTGGACACATCTTGCTCATTATCCTATAACCCGTGGGGAGATTAGGATAATTAAACAAGTAAAATAGGAAATCAATGACTAAATATGTACTGAAGTCGATAAAATAAAAAACAAAAACGATAACGTTATTTTAAATTAATTGTAGTTTTTTTGTATTCAGGTGTCTAACTGGATAGCCTTTTTTTTTTCTTTTTTTTTTTTTACAGATCCCATAAAAGGATAAGAGTTTAGTGTACTTTGGATATCTGTACACTAGGTGGTGGTGTACACCTAAAATGCAAACAGCAGTCTATCCATCACCTCAAAGTAGTGTACAATATTCAGACTCCCAGGATGCATCCCAATACTTAATTTTGATTATTTCTTCCAATGTTTAATCCTACTTGCGATGTACTGTATATCTTTGCTCCTCTCTAAGCACAGTTTAAAAAATGCTGTGTCCTAAAGAGACGATCTTGCTTGATTTCTGGTTAACTAGCAGCAGCAGGGCATAAGATTCAGAAAATCTCAATTTAGTTTATACCTTTCAAACAGTGTTAGATTTGGAGGTATACTTATGTTCTGTCAGTCATTCTTATATATGTGTGTGTGTGTGTGTGTGTGTTTACTGCCTGGCCAAAAATAAATAAAATGTCTGTTACTCAACTGTACTGTAGATGCTAAACTGAAATAGTATATTACATGTTTTAGACTGACACTGCCATGAAATTAAATTATTAATAAATTGTCATTGTATGGCATTTGATTAGCAGGCTAAATATGCTGTGTGTGCACATTTTAGATTCACTGAAGAGCTAACCAATCATGCAGAAGGTGAAAAAAGCTATGGTGAGAAATCTGTAATAACTTCACAGATGCATTTTCCCCTAATGTTATGGGAACATTCTCCAGACCTATTTAAGAAAAATTTAAGACAAGAAAATATTTGCTGAAACCATTGTAGGAATGTTATGGGAATGCTCACCGGAAACTTTAGGAAATAAGGTTTCTTCTGATTATATAAGCATATTCTAATGTGCATATGCATCCTAAAGTATGAGAAACAAGAAAGAGAAGCTAACAGTCTGATGTGTCACGCTAGAAGTGTATCAAAGTTTCTTCTCCTTAGGAAACTGTAGCTTGTCCGTTTATGCCCATCTCTACGTAGGTAGAAAAACCCAGGAGAAGAACTTTGCGCTATAATGACATTTTTTTCCTTAAAAATAAAATATTAGTCTACATGACTGTCACAAGCGTGTCAAACCAACAACAAACCTTATATATATATATATATATATATAAATCTCTAATGTTTTCTTGCATGAAGGGAAACCTATGGGGCACTGCATTATGTATTCCTTATTGGAAGAGTACCCTAAGGGATTGATGAGAATTTGTGAATGACAACTGAATTCAATTTAATTGAATTTAATTTGTATAGCACTTTTAACAATATACATTGTTACAAAGCAGCTTTATAGTAATATATAAATTCTGTAAATACATTATATGTTTCTACATTTATCCCCAATAAGCAAGCAAGAGACAAAAACCCTGAAAAGAAGGAATCCCTTCCTCATCTGGGCCACATATACAGTACATAATTCCCTTCTATAACTGTGTGTAGTCAAAAGATGCAATTTTGTAACTATAACCTTCGTAAAAGTTTGAACATAAAGTCCATTTGGCTTAACTTATCAACTGCTCACTGATGGTGACAGGAGTGAAAAACTGTTTGGACTAAAGCTATCAGGACAGGTGTAGTCCTAAGCCATCATAGCTTTACTGCTAACTGCTATTATCATTTGCTGTCCTAAGGTCTACTGAATTTGTATCTGGAAAGAACAATTGTGGGTAACGGTATACATTTAGGACATAGCACCTTGGCTATGTTTGCACTGCAAGCCTAAGTGCTTAAATCCATTTTCTTGCGTATATATTTATCTCTGTTTATTTGTCCCAGTAGACTGGCTCTGAGCACTGTGAGATGATAAAGGATTAAACTTGGTTAATCTGCTTCCCTGCCATCTGCCTGCTCCATTCAATTTTAACCTGAAAGCAAAGCAATAGTCAAATATTTACTGAGGTAAATTCACAAATTTCATCTTTTATTTGAATATAAGTTTTCTGTAAAAAAAAAAAAAACGTAAATGCTATAAAATGTTAAATGTGAGTGCAATGTGTAATATCTAAGACATAACGTTTTTTACAATAGTATATATATATATACACACACACACATTATATATATATGTGTGTGCGTGTGTATATATATTACACACACACACATATATATATACACACACACACATATATATATACACATATATACATATATATATACACATATATACATATATATATACACATATATACATATATATATACACATATATACACATATATACACATATATACACATATATATATATATATATATATATATATATATATATATATATATATATATATATATATATATATACACATATACACACACATACACACACATACACATGTATATATATACATACACACACACACATACACATATATACACACACATGTACAAAATTGTTGGGACCCTTCAGTCGATGAAAGAAAAACTCACAATGGTCACAAACTTTAATCTGACAAAAGTAATAATTAAAAAAATTCTATGAATGTTAACCAATGAAAGTCAGACATTGCTTTTCAACCATGCTTCAACAGAATTATTTAAAAAAATAAACTCATGGAACAGGCCTGGACAAAAATGATGGTACCCCTAGAAAATACTGAAAATAATGTGACCAAAGGGACATGTTAATTCAAGGGGTGTCCACTAATTAGCATCACAGGTGTCTACAATCTTGTAATCAGTCAGTGGGCCTATATATAGGGCTCCAGGTAGTCACTGTGTTGTTTGGTGACATGGTATGTACCACACTCAACATGGACCAGAGGAAGCGAAGGAAAGAGTTGTCTCAGGAGATTCGAAAGAAAATTATAGACAAGCATGTTAAAGGTAAAGGCTAGAAGACCATTTCCAAGCAGCTAGATGTTCCTGTGACTACAGTTGCACATATTATTCAGAAATTTAAGATCCATGGGACTGTAGCCAACCTCCCTGGAAGTGGCCGCAGGAGGAAAATTGATGACAAATCAAAGAGATTTGTCATCAATTTCCAGACATCCATGCTGTCTGGAAATAATTCGAATGGTAACAAAAGAGCCCAGAAAGACTGCTAAAGAGATCCAAGGTGAACTTCCTGCTCAAGGAACATCAGTGTCCGATCGCACCATCCGTCGTTGTTTGAGCCAAAGTGGACTACATGGGAGACGACCAAGGAGGACACCATTGTTGAAAACAAATCATAAAAAAGCCAGACTGGAATATGCCAAACTACATTTTGACAAGCCACAAAGCTTCTGGGAGAATGTCCTATGGACAGATGAGACAAAAATGGAACTTTTTGCCAAGGCACATCAGCTCTATGTTCACAGACGGAAAATGAAGCATATCAAGAAAAGAACACTGTCCCTACTGTGAAACATGAGGAGGCTCTGTTATGTTCTGGGGCTGCTTTGCTGCATCTGGCACAGGGTGTCTTGAATCTGTGCAGGGTACAATGAAATCTCAAGACTATCAAGGGATTCTAGAGAGAAATGTGCTGGCCAGTGTCAGAAAGCTGGGTCTCAGTCGCAGGTCATGGGTCTTGCAACAGGACATTGACCCAAAACACACCCAAGAATGGCTACGAGGAAAACATTGGACTATTCTTAAGTGGCCTTCTATGAGCCCTGACCTCAATCCTATTGAGCATCTTTGGAAGGAGCTGAAACATGCTGTCTGGAAAAGGCACCCTTCAAACCAGGAAACAACTGGAGCAGCTTGCTCATGAGGAGTGGGCCAAAATACCTGCAGAGAGGTGCAGAAGTCTCATTGACAGTTACAGGAATCGTTTGATTGCAGTGATTGCCTGTGCAACAAACTATTAAGTTAGGGGTACCATCATTTTTGTCCAGGCCTGTTCCATGAGTTAATTTTTTTTAAATAATTCTGATGAAGCATGGTTGAAAAGCAATGTCTGATTGTCATTGGTTAACATTCATAGAATATTTTTAAATGATTACTTTTGCCAGATTAAAGTTATTTTGGTGACCATTGTGAGTTTTTCTTTCATTGACCAAAGGGTACCAACAATTTTGTCCACGTGTGTATGTATATATATAATAGTAAATACCCCTAATACTAAGTACTGTACTGCTTTCAGCCAGGTGCTGCTAATCATCAACCTTGATTAATTGATCATCAGCAGGTGTGTAGACCTCTAAAAGCTGCAGTTTGGGTAGTTTGCTGGCCTGGAACATTCAGGTGTGAACACAAGAGGGAAAGATAATAAGCATAAGCAATGCTCTTAGAGAAGCAAAAGCTGGAAAGGATTATAAACCATTTCCAAACAATTTGGAGTACATCATTCTACAGTATGAAAAGATTGTTCACAAATGATGAATATTATTGCCAAAATTCCTAGCACATTCACATCAAGGTCTGTCCATGTAGTGCTCTGAGAAATCCAACAATAATAAAAAACAAACAAACAAAAAAGAGCTACATCTCAGACAATAATGATTTGGGCTTATTTTGCAGCCACATGACCTAGGCACCTTGCAGCCAATAACTCAACCATGAATTTCTTTATAATCCAGAGTATTCTAAAAGCAAAAATTCAAGCTTGGTCATGCAACAAGACAATGATCTGAGGCATAGCTGTAAATCTACAGTATGACTGAAAATAAAAGAATCAAGGTTTTGGAATAGCCTAGTCAAAGTCCAGACATCAACTCTATTGAAATGCTGTGGTAGGACCTTAATTTACAAAAAAATGCAATGAACTGAAGCAATGTTGTTAAAAAAAAAATCCACAGTCATGTGAGAGACTGAAAGTAATATAGGAGACAGTTACTTCATTCTAAGGTAGATCTAGAAGCTATTTAATCATTGGGTACTTATTGCCCGCATGTTCTTTTTTTTTTCTTCTTTTCATTTTGGATTTGTTTTTACACAAACGCACATAGAATTACAAGTTGGGTGTACTACAATAACCTTTGAACATGACATGTAAACCAACGTTGAAGGAGTCCAAACTTTGCAATAATTTGCCATGTGTGTTCTGTAAAGCCTTCATAATTCCTCAGATTGTGTTAACTGGTATTGTTTGAGGCTGGTAACACTAAATGAACTTGTCCTTGGACTTTTTTTTCCTGGGCTGGTCTTCATGAGAGCCAGTTTAAATCATGGATTGATGGTTTTTGCAAATGCACTTGACAATACTGTTCTTAAAAGCACTGTTTCTTCATGTCTTAAAATTACAATTGACCATCAATTGTTAGAGCAAGCTCTTGTTGCTGTTACATAATTTTATAATTCCATATGCATAATTTAATAGTTTTGAAGTCTCTAACATTGTTCTAGAATGGAAAAAATAAATCAATAAACAAAAAATATTAAATTAGAAGCTGTGTCCAAACTTTTGAGCAGTTTGTATAATGTAAAAAATATGCAGAAATGCAATAATTCTCAAGTTATACATACAATAAATTTAACAATAAAAATAATTAAATTCCAATCTGTTCCTATTAATTCACTTCAGATCAATTAGATTTTGGCCTAATATGAGAATTTCCTAAGTAGCAATATAAATCCACATTTATGTAATATTTTGACTCTATAACTTATAAGCAGAAAATGTGTTTATAATCATAAAATTCACACTTTTTGAGGAAAGAAGTTCCATATCATACTGTTGAGGCAGACTCTTGAATAAACAAAGAAATGAACTGGGCCCTTTTTTTTTTTTATCTCTTATGAGAGGTATGTTTAACTAAAGCATTCTGATTTAGACCATTTGTGGTAATATATACTGTATTTACACCCCAAGTTTTTTTATATACATTATGGGACAATAGAAATTCTTCTTGTATTAAATAAAGTTGATTACAGTATGCCTTTTGACATTTCAGGAAAATGTGACATTTTGTTGGGTAACAGAAAAGTGCAGAGGGGAAATAAAGAAATTTGTCTCTTCTTGTAAATTGTGATCGCAATGATTACTGCAAGCAAAACAAATACAGGACATGTATTTTACTATTTTGGTTCCAGCCACAGATTGAGGCTGTTCCAGTGCTGTTGTAGAATGTAGAAAATAAATCCCAATACCAAAAATATAAAATTAGAAAGTGTGTCCAAACTTTTAAAAGAATTAGTCTTATTATAAATGTTATATAATAAATTTAGTGTAAATATTGAAACACCTTGATGTGTCATAAAGTACATGGCATGGAGCAGCAGCTCAGAAGCCTACTTGTGTGTTGATGTAGTCGAAAAGGGGGTTAAAAATGGCCCTGGTCTAAGACTCATCATTGGATTAGCTTTAGCTCTCCTCAGTCTACAAAAAACAGCTTGCTTAGATCCAACCAGGGATACTTATCTTGGACTGTAAGGTTTTTAGGATGAATATTTATACAAGGATACTATCATGTCTTTTTTTATTGGTACACTTTCATTTTGGTGAGTAGGTCAAATAAGACTATCTTCACCTGAAATAATAATTAGTATAATGCTGCTTATACAATGTGTATGTATTTCTTTCTTCTCTGCATTATCTGCACATCTGCGTAAATAGTAGCAAGTGAGTATGGGTCGACTTTTGAACATAACAATAAGAAACTGTAATGCATCTGCAAATTAAAAATATAATAAGGAATAGGGTGAATTCATGAATATACTCAGTAGTAGTGTCAAGTAACAGTAAGGTCTGGCAAGTGAATAAGCTAAAGACAGGTAGTGTTTAAGCAGTCATTTGCATTAATATTTGTTTACGATTTTTACGTGTCTAGTATGTGAGACAGAAAAAAAAATATTGTTTCAACATTCACAGCACAGAGTGACTTCGCACCATATTTCTATGACAATGGTAATCTGGCATTATTCAGTCTTTCAGAGGACACATCAAAGGGTAAGACAACCGCACTATAACATTATTATATGCCAAACAGGAAAGACAGTAGATTTGTACTTGATAAAAAGCAAACTGAACAGACATGCTCACAATCTCACCTAAATAAAAGAATGTAAGTTTTAATTAAATTCCCAACCACTAAGTAGCTCCAAGCACTTTTTTTGTTTTTTGTTTTTTTTAATGCTGTTCATGCTGTATTACGTCAGTGTAGCAACTCAGTGAAAATCACTATCCGAGTTTACATGCATGAAATTAAAGGCTATTCTGGATTTCCAAGTTTCATAGTGTTCATAGTGTTTTGTAGGGGAGAGAGAGCCTTTCGTCCCTGCCACCCAGAAAGTACAGAGACTTTTGCTCCCTTAATCTTATTAAAACATTTCTCAGAACATTAGCTAAACTGTTACCAGAGTACTAGTCAAAGTATTCACAGAATGTTGCCCAAACATTCTTAAAGCATTAATGAAAAATTTCCTAGAATATTCTCAAAAAATTCTCTCAGAAAACGGGACAGTTTAATATTATGGGAAAAGAGTACATCATGCTAACCAAATCCCATGCCAATCTAAATCCCAATTCAAAACTTTTTGATATCATGCAGGGCTATATTTGTTTTCTGATAGTTTAGGGATTTGAGTTGGAGTGTCCCATGTAGTCCATAAATTACTAATGATACAAGATACCAGATAAGTTCTGGTGAAATATAGAAAAGGATTGTGTATTGTCTTTATTTTAAGATGATTTTGATGATCATACTGCTCCTATTTCCTGTACTTCAGGCACACGTATATACGTTCTGAATGGAACTGATCCAGAGGGACAGCCTGTAAGATATGGCCTGGGCTTTGATCCAGGTTCTAAAGAATATTTTAGTGTTGATCCCGTATCTGGAGTAGTTACTCTGATAGAGGAACTTGACAGAGAGGTAGGCCTCTAAATCATACAGTACTAAATAAGATAATATAATCTCAAAAAATGTTAATCAAATTAAATGAGACATCATTTCTGGCCAAAGACACAAGTGACTTGATAAAATTGATAATGTGGTAAATCTTGCAGATACAGGACGAAATTGAGGTCCTTGTCAGTATTTCAGATGGCCTTAATAAAGTAGGTAGACTAAAACCTATTGAACATTTGTTACTGTTCTCTGTGTTCAAAAAGTGGTTGTTAAATATGTTGTTACTGTAATTAATGTGTGTGAAGGTAGTAGAAAAAGTGAGGGTGTTTGTGATGGATGCCAATGATGAAGAGCCGAGGTTTGCGAACCTGCCATCCACTGTGGACGTCCCAGAGGTAAAGGTCATGACATGGGTTCTTTACATTTTAAATAACTAATTGACAATTGAATTAACTGTGCGCATACGTGTGTGTGTGTGTGTGTGTGTGTGTGTGTGTGTGTGTGTGTGTGTGTGTACACAGAGTACACCCTTTGGGAGCAGTATATTTAAAGTGCAGGCTGTGGATAAGGACACAGGCTCAGGTGGATCTGTCACCTACTTTCTTCAAGTAACTACTCATCTTCCAATCCTACAAGAGCTCTAGATTACCATATGGCTCACTGTATCTATGCAAATATTTGACTTACAACTAGATAAATCTGTATTTTAGATTTCACTTTTTGCATTGCTTTTCTGCTTCCAAATCTTTTAGTACAAAATCATTGCAAATGTTGAACATGAGAAGGTTAACTTACTTGCAATAAAAATAATAGTTCATTTCAATTAAAACTAAAATGTCCGACATGGTACATACTATGCACTGGTGCTGTTTGGGATTAGAATATACTGTAATCACAGTTGTGGCAGATACCTACACCCCATGGAAAGTGGTAGTGATTCATGATTGTTTAGAAGTGACATTTCATCTTTATCAATCTGGCAATATAAGCTTAAGCTGCACTCTGTGGGCATAAAGAGCCAATATACAGTAGACACATTTCACTGTAAAGGACTGACAGTAATACTGTTTGTTCAACTTGCATAAAACTGTAATTTGAGCCATAAACTTATACTACATGAACTAAAGTACAAATTAAATTAGACTAGTTTCTGTATTGGATAGATATTTATGCTTAATTAACTGCCTTTTGTTTTAATATGTAGAGCAGTGGCTCAAACACTAAGTTTGCAATTGACCGCAACAGTGGAGTGCTAAGCATAAAAGAGGGTGAGGCTCTTGACTATGAGAGAGTGAGAACACATTTCGTTACTGTATTGGCAAAGGTGAGTGACATTTTTTACGTTAATAAGAAATGAACCATGTCCAATATCCTTCTTGTGAAGAAACTTGTGAAACATAAAAATAAAGATTAACATGTTCATTTGGCCCAGAAAGCAACATTAAGCAGTGCTGTTACTATTAAAGTAAACCCTTTAAATCCTTCTGCTACCTTCAAAAAGCAATTTAATCTGCCGTTAGACTTCAATAAACTCAATCTAAAGGATAAATATATATTTTGTATATATATATATATATATATATATATATATGATGCAGTTAGTAGGAATTAAACTTTTTTGCAGTATTTCATCGTGTATATGTAAATTTTTTCTTTCTTTCTTTCTTTCTTTTTTTTTCTAAGCAATGCAAATATGTGAAAAACACTGATATAATTTGTCACTAGTCTGTTTTGTTTATCTTAATAAAGGGAACCAACAGTTTTGTGCTTCAATACCAAATTTGAAATATTTATAATACATATGATCACTCTCACCATTTTAAGGATGGAGGTGGAAATTATAATGGAAAGGAACAGGTGATGTCATCTACTGCCACCTTGACAATTAATGTGATTGACAGTCAGGATTCTCCTCCCAGTTTTGTTGGTACACCATACTTTGGCTATGTTTATGAAGTCTCTTCACCCGTGAGTGCTTTTTTCAAATTTTATCATCATAATAATAACAGTAGTAATAATAATAAACAACAACAACAGTACAACAGTATCAGCTATTCGATCATGTAAATATTTACAATCAAAATTAAAAATAATCAAAACAATTGTCCAGAACAATTACAGCAATCCGGTTCAACAATTAAAATCATAAAATCATAAATTCATAATTACCAACGTTGTAATGCACGTAACAAAGTCCTTTGAGAAAAAAGTTTATTTCCATTATTACAGTAATGCAATATTCATTAACTTCTAGTCTGCTGTGTATGGAATGGCCCAAACCTATACATTATGTCTTCTCTTTCAGTGTTTTTCATTAATAAATGAGTTTAGCAAAGTTTAGCTATATATAAATAAAACTTTTATTTTAATTTCTTTTATATTTTTTAGGGATCTGAAATATTTACTGTTTTTGCCAAAGACGGGGATGTAGAAACTCCTAATTCTATAATTTATTCAATTGAAAGTGGTATGTATCCGCTGCTCTATATAAATTCATGTTAAATCACATTTGGTATGTTGAGTTCCTCATGTTACTGCTGTGTACATTTTTATGTTTTTGTAGGAGCCGATGGTGTATTTGGCATCAATCAATCAAGTGGCTGCATCACCCTCTTAGCCTATCCAGATAATTTAAGGAAGGAAGTGTTTAATATCCAGGTCAAGGTCAGAATTTATTCAAATGGATTTGTAAAATATGTTCTCACTAGACTATCTACATATTGACTTTTATACTAGTTTTATGCTTTGGGATTGGATTTGTTATGCCGTACATATTTGCTAAGCAGTGCCAATTTTGCTTATTGTCAGGCTTCAGAGATGAATTTACAGGGAATTGTCATGGACTTTGCCATCACCACTGTAATGATTCAAGTAGTGGACTTAAACAATCATTCCCCTACCTTTTATGGAGAGACTGGCCCACAGGAGACTTTTGAGTTGACCATGTACGAACATCCTCCAGAGGGAGAGATACTGAGGGGCTTGAGGATTACAGTCAATGACTCAGACCAGGTAAGATTTTCATTCAGTATTATCCAAAAAAGACACACACGCGCACACACTCTGCATGGACACTGTTTTTTCAGAATGTATTAAACACGATTATTTGACCTTTGAACTTGTACTCATTCTGGAAAATTATTTCCCTCCCCCTACAAGGTATAATAAAACATTTAATCTGAAAACTGCTGCATATACAGTACAGTGCATCTTGAAAATGTTAGCTTCATTACATATAGAGTTAAATATCTTTTTTTTTTATGTTGTTGATTATGGCCTAGAGCTCATGAAATCTTTTTTTTTTTTAATGCAAGGTTATGTTGTTTTATGACTCAATAAGTAAAAATATTCTAATATTTTTAGATAATGTATTTTTTTTTCTTTTTACAAGCAGTAAGCTGCAATAATCAAAATGAAATACTTTAAACATAGAATATATGAGACTTTCACATTTTAAATTAAATAGCAAAAGAACATTTTATTTTTCATGACTAATTTTCATTATCATTTTTCGAGACTTCGAAATTCCACATTTTAGGCAAACTACAACATTGAGCAACCTGTATTAAGTTGGCTTCCGACATGATCATAAAATTAACAAAACCATGGTCGTTGTTTGCATCATTTGTTTTGTGCACACTAAATAAACAATTGTGCTCAATCCATTTTTTAGATATTTATTTAGATAATTGCTGTTCCCAAATTGCCCTGCGATGGATTGGCAGCCCATCCAGGTCCCTCCATGACCCTGTATACAGGATAAAGCAGTATAAACAATGCGTGAGTGAGTGAGTGAGTGAGTGAAAAACCAGCCCATATGGAACCACAATCCTGAGATGTTTAAAGTCACTCATGCATTGTTAAATGCATAAATGTGCTGGTACAGATGTTCCTTTTAAAGTGGATTGTGATTGTATGTACTACAGATTAAGGGGCAGTTTTTGAATGACAGAACATTTTGTCCGCTTCTAGCTTGTTCGTAATCTGAATAGACTTATAAGAATATCCATTAGTTTAATGCATCACTCTCATTTGTTTGGCATAAATGGTTTTCCACAATGACACTGCATTTTTATTATTCTTACATCAGCAATACAAGTGTAAACAAACATTTATATTTGTTGTTATTATTTTTCAATCTTCTAATATACAGTATTATGTAATACTTTCTAGCTTTTGCTTGTTTACTATTGCAATACTAGTTATACAAGAAGCATTATATATAGAATATTATAAAATCGAGTTTACCTTGAATGAAAGCTATCTCCATTTCTTTCTTTGTAAGAACAAAACTCATACATTATATGCAATAAAAATGCTGTACACACTTTTAATAACAGCACACATGATGGTAATCAACACAGGATCATCACCACATCACCACTGGAAGCACATCACCATGGATCACAGCTGGACTAATTTTCAGACTGCACACAGAAATTCAACAAAATGATTTACTTTTTTTTAAACTGGGCTAGACAGTGGCACACCTGTGGCAGTTGTTCACATCTTGGATCAGCACAGTCAAACATATTATATATAGTACAGTTTTCGAATATAATCAAACTTGTTGTAAGAAGTTCCCTATTGTATAGTTGTGATCACAAGAGAGTGTGTCATTTACCCTTGTGAATGAACTACTTGCCTGGATTTGGTATTATGTAAAGCCGCAGCTACAGTTTTAATCCCCCTCCCGTTCTCTTCTATGTTTTTTTTTTTTTTTTACTTCACCTCCACCTGACTGACTAGCCTGTGGCAAAAGGCCACTGGGGTATGGAATTGGTTCTCACACAATACTCCACAACGCACTATGTGATTAAACAAGCCAAGCTACAAGAGTCACATTTGTCCATCCACTGTCTGAATTCCCTAGAAACTGCAGCCAGACTGATACTGAGCCACTTAAACCAATATATTCACCATTTGAATTTTCTATATTCAAACCATGCATTACTTAACTAAATGAGTTTATATCAGTTTTTCTTTCCACTACTACTTTCACTAGTGGTCTGAATATAGAGGGCAGTGGTAGCCCAGTTGTTTAGTTATTGGACCACACTGATTGGAATGACCATAGAACACAAATATAAGGCATGCGATCAATATGCCCTGATCAGCTCAGCTGTGCAGCTACCAACGTGACTTCACTGCCCATCTTCTTGCATACTGCTTGCACTTGACTGTTTGGTACCTCTCCCGTCATATTGTGTGAGCAATTTTGAGCAGGCACCTGAGATGAAACTAATCTAGCCTGATTGATGTGGTGATGACGTGATGTCTATATTTCACAGTTTAACCACAGTGTTGCCACTATGAATGATGTGTTACTTTTGTGTAAAAGTAACACATCATTCCCATACCCATTCACAATCTCCAAATGCAAAGCCAGCTTGAGGAAGATAGGCATGGATCTCATCATGTTGAGCATCTTGTGAAATAATATTTTCCACAAAAATAATGCCACCAGAGGAACACTGTTGCAGTATATTTTAGTACTGATCGAAGTGTTCTTTGGATAGAATTGATGCAAAGGCTTAGTTTTTGTTCTGGCTGACTGTTACACAAAAAGTATTGCGTTGCTCTGGCAATGATTAGCTATTGAGCATGCTGAATAAATTTGGGCATCAGGGCACAATCATCAACAAAGAAGAGGTCTTATCAATTTGCAGATGTCATTATCAGCATGACGTGTACCAAAACACCAGGTTCCAAATCCTTGAATGGTACAGTCAGTATCATTGAGACCATTACTTAGTGTCATTTTATAAGAGCAAACACCTTAGAGTAGTCTTTTTCATTGAGTACACTATACATGATCTTTATCTGCAGTACATTGTATGATCTTGATAAAGTTATCAAACGTACAGGTGACTATTGGCTCAGAACATTATGGAAGTGTTTGCCCAGCAGTCAAGGATCTTGGTGTGGTTACTAAGAAGGGTTGCTATTGTTGGTCAGAACTAGTACAATGCCAGTGTTGCATTGACCATAGACTGCTATAAAGGTATAAAGTTTATCATGATAGTCATCGCCCATTTATAGCTGAGTCCAGTCTTCAGCAAAGGTTATATTCTGCACTTAGATGCCACTGCTTTACCAAAGAGGTTGTGAAGTCTACCATGAAGATTGAGCTGCAGTAAATTATCTGCATCAAGTCTGTCATAATTCAACATTGCTGACGAAACTTGAAAAAGTGATTTGTCTTGATAGCCTACTGGAAGATTGTGTTGCTCAACACCAATAATGAGAGGAAAGCAGGGGCCATTACTGTTTTAGTTAATTCCATGGTGACCATTACTCCATAACTGCCAGAGCAGGAGGAGTACCTGCTCTGCATTTTTGACATTTATGTGTATTGTGATTAGATGATCGTAGCAGTATCCTGTCTGAACCTAAACTCCTAAACCATCACTTCCTCACCATGATGAGGTGTAGAACAGGCATGGAAAATAACAATTGATTATAAATGTTCTGCCATACGTGTGCATTTGTACAAAAAGATATTCTGGTGATTCTAACTGCCACTAACCCTAGGCAGTTATACAGTATTTAAAGAACAGTTACATACAGTATAATATATTATATATACACACACTGTATATATATGCATAATCATGTACACATTGAATAATCCTGTTCCTCAGCATGTTGGAGCTTATGGATTTATTTCTTCAGGCATTTGTTTTTTTTTTATGGTTAATTCCTGGATCCTATGAACTTGTCACCAGTCCAATCAAGTAATCTGAATAATTTACATATAATGAATGGAGCCCAGGGCTAAAAATAGCAAGGATTCATACTGTAACTTTATTTGTGTTTTTTTTCTTTCTCAGGGGACAAATGCAAAGTTCAGCCTAAGGCTGGTGGGGCCAGGTCGTATGTTGCGAGTGGTCCCACAGACTGTGCTTAATGAAGCTCAAGTCACTTTATTAGTAGAAGATCCAACTGCAATAGACTACGAGAAATTCCAGTTTCTGACATTCAAGGTGATCTAACCTATTATGACAAAATAAACCAGAATTATAAACATAGTACAGAAACAGTAGGAATAAACTGTAGGAATACGCTAGTTAAATAAGTAATAAAACATTATTGGGTGTGCTATGAAAAGAATCAGCTGTGGAATGGCATGAGGCCATTCCCATTGCATGGTTGTTGATTATGTTTCTGTAATTGCACACCAGCACTAACACATTTTTAGTTTTACATGTTTTAAGATGTCATTTGACTATGGCTATTCCTTATATTTAAACATGTTCAAAGGTTATCATGTGTCTGATGTATTTGTATTACATTATTTGGTTTATAATTTGTAAAGTCTGCTATTAATTATGACTTAATTCCAACCAGCTTAATTCCAACCTATGTAAATATGGCATGTTTGAGAAGAATGATGTTAAAATTTTACATATTTTTTTTGCTCGTCTATTTATATCGTCTATTAATATATTTATATATAATATATATGTATATAACTACATATGTTTCTTTTTTAGATTCTTGCAGTGGAAATTGACACCCCTGAGAGATTCAGTGCCACTGCTGATTTGGTCATACACTTGCTTGACACTAATGATAATGCTCCAAAGTTCTCCTCTGATATCTATATTGCCCGAATCCCTGAGAATTCACCAGCTGGCTCCAATGTTGTCTCTGTGACAGTAAGTGTAATCAAACTATGTTCCTTTGCTAAACCAATAATTATCATGTGATAGTTTTATATAAGTTTTACATATGGTATACATAATTTCTCCATGGAAGTACAAGGCATGACAAAAATATAATGAACTGCAAGATATATATTTATCATGACTAGCTTACTTGTAAAAGTTTAGGCCAGCTGCCAATATGTAACTTTGCTGCAAAACAGCAAAAGCAATTATTTAATTTATACAATACAGAGAATATACAATTAGCATTGGTGCTGATCAACTCCATTCAACTACATACATTTTAATCTTGACCACAAAACCACTATAAATTTACAAGTAGAGGTAAATTGATGGTACAATCTGATTAGCATGTCTTCAATACCATTCTAATGATTAGAGCAGTAAACTATACAGTAAGTTCTCCAGTATCATCAATGTCATGTTTAATGCTTCTTGTTTTAAACTTTGAATATAACATTCACTTCACCTTCATAATTACCTTCTTCTGCTTGTTTTAGGCTAAAGATCCAGACTCTGGTTTGTGGGGTGTTGTCAAATATTCCATCTATGGCTCAGGATCAGATCTGTGAGTTGAATTGTTCTCACTATACAACATATCTTCAGCTCTGTGTGCTGTATGCAGTGGACATGTACACAAAATCCATGGGTTTATAAACGCACTCGAATCCGGCAAAACGAAGCGCGTTGGTTTTAAAGTTGTGGAGAAATTAAGAAGCTTTGTTTAATATTGTGTTTTGGGTTAAAATACAATGTAGTTGTTCAATGAGTTTTTTGAGGCTGATGAATATTAATACAAATCCAACAATGTGTAATATTTAGTCCAGCAGCTGTAGGATATGTGAACTTGGTTATTTTTCCCTTTAAACCCTGGTTAAAATATTATGATATTCAGGGCATATTACGTGGTGCGGTAAGGCACGCCGCACCATGAGATTAATGTTTGTAAGAGTCCTAAAACAGGAGTTTGGGAGAACATACTGTACACACGGGAAGACCTTTCCATTTGGAGATAACGTGGAATGATTAATTTGGATAATAACAAACAGACCTCCGCCGTCTATGATGTCTGGATGATGCGTGCCGCTCCCTCTCTCTCGTCAGCATCTTAGTGAGGACGAGGCTTGGGTTTTGCCTCGGTCTTTCGACAGCGCGTCTGTCTGTCTGTCTGTCTGTCTCTTTTTTTTTTTTTTTTTCTTTCGCCCTAATACCTTACCGGTGCTACTCAAATAATCGCACGAAGTGCCGAGGTATCAGGACCCTTAAATAGACCCGCCGCCAGGTGTGTCGTATCCAGGCTGATTGCCTTATGGCGGCGTTTCCTGCCAACGTGTCTCTATGTGGCCGCGCCTCTGCAGAGTATTTTTGAGCGGTTCCGCCCCGCGCGAGACCCACGTCGTTACAGGGCATTAACGTTTTTTAATTAATTTAATGTTGCAGTTAGTTCACTGCAACTTGTTATATATTCTGTTAGTCTCATAGTTGCAATAAATTATATGGTCTAATATGTTTATTGCAACAACAACAACAACAACAACAAAAAAAGAGAAAGGAAACCATTTTTTTACTTAAGCAATAATAAAATAAGTGTCTATGTCTCTGTTAATGGGATGTTAAGAGGAAAAATTAGCATTACAGCATTCTAAAGATGCTCAAAATGTTCATGCAAGAGACATGAGGTGCTTTTGTTCATTACTCTTGCTCTAAATTGTGATTTCTAATAACCTTAGGTGACCGCATATGTGTGTGCAATCAGAAAATGCAATCAACAACCTAAGCGGAACTGAAACTGGTAGAGGATGAAGCTGAAAAAAAAGTGGACGTTTTTGTATGGTTTCTCATGAACTTCAACAATCTTTGTAATTCCGATATACTCAACACTTTTTCCTTTATCTAATTTGATGACTCTACTTTCCTATATACATGGTTTCCTACATTTTTTAAAAAATTAAAACTCAACCAACATTAACAAACCACCACAGACAACTGCAGACAGATATATCCATTGTGCTATCCATTATAGTTTTTGAAAAATTAGTATATCACTATACTAAAACTTGTATAATTAAAACAAATTTGCCATGACATTTTGGCATTTGTGCTTTTTAAAATGCTTGTGACTAAATTGTGTGTACGTCTTGCACCATTTGAGAATTTTTTTTTCTCAAAACTGCAAAAATGAAATTCTTATTTTGCACCATGAACAGTATATATTGTAATATAGCAAATGCATAGAGAACTACAAATTATGTACAAAAGTCAAACACTGTATGTCAATCTCAAAATTCACAAAGCCTATATATATATATATATATATATATATATATATATATATATATGTGTGTAGATTCGTTGTACTGAAGTGTGTATGTAAAATATTTTACATTAATATATTAAAATTATTCAGAACATTCACAAAATGCTACAGAAGGCTTGGCCTGTGTAAGTCTCTTTCCTTTCTGTGCTCATTTCCTGCACTTTTTACTTCTGTAGTTTCATCATCCAGACAGATTCAGGGATAATCTACACCCAGCCCTGGGCCAATCTAGATGCAGAGGTGAAATCCAAGTACAATTTCTTTGTTAAAGCTGAGGACACTGATGGAAAATACAGCATTGCTGAAGTTTTTGTCACAGTTCTGGACCTCAATGATCATCCACCAGAGTTCAATGAAAATATTTTAGAGAAAACAATGATTATTGGTGCACCAGTGAAAATAGAGGTCAGACAGGTTTTTGATTTTAACAAATGAATGGTTCTAAAATACGTTGCCTAAAATATGTCTTGTGTTGTTCAGGCAATAGACGATGATGCAGAGGAGCCAAACAATGTTATTGAGTATTCCATCATGAAAGCAGAACCGGACAATATCTTTGACATCAATGCAGACACAGGAGAAATTAAATTGAAGCCATACATCAAGTCAATGGACATAGTGCAAAACATCACAAATCAGAAAGACTGCACCTGGTCTGTGGTTGTCCAGGCCAAAGACAGAGGGTCCCCATCTTTCAGTACAACCACACTAGTGAAAATTGATATTACTGAAGCAGTAAGTTACATCTTATGCTTAATCTTTAGAACAAGTTGGAGCACCTTTTGTGAAAAAAATGTTACTAACATTTTAGTTTAAATCAGAGATAAAGAAAAAAAATATTTAAATACTAACCTGTTTTGTTTAAGTTTGTGATACTATTCTATTACTCTTGCAGATCAAATCCAGAATCATTTCCTACTTCTTGAGCCTAAGAACCCAACCCTGGACTGTTTTTGCTATTTGTTTCAGCATTCTCATCCTCATTGTCTCATTGACCATTTTAATTTCTACCATAATTTACTGGAAGTCTGTGAAAAAGTCCCGGGTCTTCCCACAGTGCAAGATCAGAAAGATTACAAGGAGGCCCTAATTATGATTTTCTCTTTCATCTTTGCACAAATGCATTTTGCCATCATCCATGAATTCTTCCTTTTCATTTCACTTTGAGTTGACAAATCACAAATGCTGTTTGTAAAAGTGGGCAAGCGCCAGAGCACTGTAACAATAAGAATTTTGAAATATGACTAAATACATTCTTTAAAGTTCAAATTCATAATAGTTCAGACTTAGCTTATTAGACTGTATGATGTAATTGTGGGTGCCTTTTTCATCCCTTCTGATCTTGTATTACTGTGATGTTCAAAATGCTTTTACATTGAGTTCTATATCATGTTCCCAATTGTAAATTATTACTGGATTAATTACCTTTTTGACCTATCCCTTCTATTCATCCACACATAATATGCTGTGATATTGTTAGCATATGAGTATTAATGCTCAAAGTGTGTGAAATATTTTTTAACACCAGAAGTGTTAGCTGTAGCCTATTTTGTACATGCCTTCAACCCCATGGACTTGATGTTTCTTTGTGCTCTTTTACAGAATCAACTCAATGGCCCATTTACATCCTTTTTAATGAAAACTAGAGAAAATCCCATGCAAATCCTTGGCATGTTGGCAGTTGTCATTATAGCTTTGGTGTTTGTGACAATAATGATTTCTACGGCTATTTTCATGCGTAATAAAAAGTCTAACAAGATCGTGCCTTCTCGGCGGATCATCAGGAAAAAAACTAGGCAAACCAAGCAGTGGAACTTTCATAATCCCTTCAATCAACAGAACAATACTGAAATGTTGAAATCTGAAGCCCCAGAAAATGTCAACTATAACAATAATAGTGTTGTTGTGCATCACTCACTACCTCTGCCACCTCCACTGCCAAGCTATTCTAGACTCAGAGAACGACCTTGGGCAGTGCCAACCATTTCTGCAACAGTGGCAAAGAGGAAATCATTTAAGAACAAACAGATCCACGTCAACACAGCACTGGTTTCTGAGCTTAAATTAAGACTTGAGCAGAAGAAATTGATGAACCAATATTAGTGCTTTGTGTACTTGTGTACAGTGGAACCTCAGATTGCAAGTAATGTTGTTTGCAAGTGTTCTGCAAGACAAGCAAAGATTTTGACTTGAAAAACAAGCAAGTCTTGGTTGACGAGTACCATGTATCATGTAAGCACGTATGCGCTTCTTGTTTTGACGTCAAGCATCACGTGATCACAACTGAGCCAACGGTTTTTCTCTCCCTTGCGTTGCGGAATTGTGGGTAATCGTCTCCCCTGCTGGGTCGTAGTGCACATCTCTTACTGGTATAATCAACATCCGTTCATCAAAATAAACAAATATTTTTTGAGTCATTTAGTTAATTTCGTTCTTTTGATCAGAAAATTTAACATTTTCGATAAACAGACCCCCAACACGTCTACATACACACATTTTGGCTATAGTCCCAGTAATGAAAATATTTAAATGCAGCTAAGGAAACATTATTATAAACAGAATGAGCCGCTCACCTCAACTACTGTGTGTTCCTGTGTTTCTTGTACATAACCTATGGAGGTTTGCGATGATTTGCGCATGCACGCCCAGTAGAAAATGAACAAATCACTCTCCGAGACTACTCGTTCAAGATAGTCATGTTAAATATTTAGTCAAAAAGAACAAATCGTTCATGAACGACCCATCACTAACACACACTCTCTCTGCTCTGCACAGAAACACTGCTCTGTCTCAATTATTTTCAAAAGTAAAGTGCAGGTTAATTTGTTTTATTTTTACTTTACAGCAGTGGTTCCGTCAGTGATTCGTTAAATCTCTCTAACGACGCAATCGGGCATCGTTAGAGAGATCTCTTGTTTAATTTTCCAATTAAACTGTGTTTCCATTGTGTGTGCGTGTGTGTGTGAAAAGAGGGGAGGAAGGGTAACTGTGTAAGATGAGAAGAGGGAGAGGGGAGGGGCTCCTTACTTTAGCTTCACACACAAACACACACACAGCTCCTGCACGCACAAACGGAAACGCTTATTATTTATATGATTTATTTTTACTTTTTTTTTCAAAGGTAAAGTGCAGGTTAATTTGTTTTATTTTTACTTTATATTATGTGTTAATTATTTTTATGTATTTATTTTGGGGGGGCTGTGGAACAAATAATTTGAGTTTCCATTATTTCTTATGGGAAAATTTGATTTGGTTTACGAGTGTTTTGAAATTCTGCCAATCATCTGATAATGCATCATATGATATGAGCAATAGAGGCTTACATATCCCAAGGACAAGATCTCAGCCAAAGGCTATATTCCTGTTTCACTGCCAGTCATGTGGGTTCATTAGTTTTCAATGCTTTCTCAGTTGGTCTCACAATATTAATCTGCCAGTTATTGTAAAACAAAATGCCTCAGATAAAATTATTTTAAAGTTTATAAGGGAAATTTTGATCCAAGTTGAATATTCCTTTTTTAATCTTTTGGATTATAACAATATTGTTTCCAGTGTGTTTTCGTTTTTCCAGCCTTTAATCATTAATATTTGGTCGTTTTTTACATTTTCAAATATTCTAGATAGGTTTCTTAGCTAATGTATTCAGAGCAGTGTTGATAGACATTTATTTACAAAATGGTTTTGTAACTCAAACAGTGTTGTTTTATATGCAACATAAAGTGTCTTAATAATGATTTGGGCCATCATGAGCTCAACAACCTCCATGTATTTTGGCATTGATTCTACAAATTCCTGTAACTGTACTGGCTGATTTATCTAAAGATATTCCTTACTTGGTGTTTTGATGATAATGCTGGTATACACGATCTAACACAGCACTAAATGTCCTATAGGTGTTTAATTGATTTAAGATTGTGCCTCATGCACTGTGGATGAAGTGACATTAAGAGAACACTTCCAGCAGGATAGAAATGTTTTCTTTGCAGTATAAAGCTGGTCACTAAAAAGAAATTTACATTGATTTGTAGTAACTCTTTCTTCTGAGGAAAAAAAAATTCCTTATTTTCTTATACTATTGATAATCTTGTGATTTATATATAAAGGAGTCTTTTTTACGCTATATGTGCTGTATGTTGTTTATACAACAGTTTTGTAATTGTTTGGTGTTTCAGTGTCTTTCTATGTAAAATAAATTAATTTTGTTTCATCTTGACATGTAAAGTATCGAATCCTGTTTAGACTGAGGCATGTCAGAATTGGCAGCAAGGTGGCTTAGTGGTTAGCACTTTTGTCTTGCACCTCCTGGCCCATCAGGTCTGTGTGCATATACACACGTGGACAAAATTGTTGGTACCCTTCGGTCAATGAAAGAAAAACTCACAATGGTCACAGAAATAACTTTAATCTGACAAAAGTAATAATAAATAAGAATTCTATGAATGTTAACCAATGAAAGTCAGACATTGCTTTTCAACCATGCTTCAATGGAATTATAAAAAAAATGAACTCATGGAACAGGCCTGGACAAAAATGATGGTACCCCTAACTTAAAAGTTTGTTGCACAACCTTTTGAGGCAATCACTGCAATACGATTCCTGTAACTGTCAATGAGACTTCTGCACCTCTCTGCAGGTATTTTGGCCCACTCCTCATGAGCAAGCTGCTCCAGTTGTTTCCGGTTTGAAGGGTGCCTTTTCCAGACAGCATGTTTCAGCTCCTTCCAAAGAGGATTGAGGTCAGGGCTCATAGAAGGCCACTTTAGAATAGTACAATGTTTTCCTCTTAGCCATTCTTGGGTGTTTTTAGCTGTGTGTTTTGGGTCATTGTCCTGTTGCAAGACCCATGACCTGCGACTGAGACCCAGCTTTCTGACACTGGCCAGCATATTTCTCTCTAGAATCCCTTGATAGTCTTGAGATTTCATTGTACTGCACAGATTCAAGACACCCTGTGCCAGATGCAGCAAAGCAGCCCCAGAACATAACAGAGCCTCCTCCATGTTTCACAGTAGGGACAGTGTTCTTTTTCCATCTGTGAACATAGAGCTGATGTGCCTTGGCAAAAAGTTCCATTTTTGTCTCATCTGTCCATAGGACATTCTCCCAGAAGCTTTGTGGCTTGTCAACATGTAGTTTGGCATATTCCAGTCTGGCTTTTTTATGATTTGTTTTCAACAACAGTGTCCTCCTTGGTCGTCTCCCATGTAGTCCACTTTGGCTCAAACAACAACGGATGGTGACCATTGTGAGTTTTTCTTTCATTGACCGAAGGGTACCAACAATTTTGTCCACGTGTGTAGGTTGCATGTTCTCCCTGTGCTGGATAAGTTTTGTCCAGGTTCTCCGGTTTCCTCACACAGTTCAAAGACATGCAGATTAGGCTAATTGGCATTCCCAAATTGCCCCTAGTGTGTAAATGTACATTATTAATGTTGGCCAGAGGTCCTACCACCATCATGCAAAATGGGAATTAATACAATGGTCACCACTGGCCTCTCGGGTCCCTGGTTGTACTACAGAGTTTCCTGGATGGATGATGTATGTATGGATGTGAGAATTAGGAAGAGCTGCATTGGTAGGTGCAGACCTCTTTTCATTAACAATGGTAAAATATCCAAACAAACAAGAACAAGAACTCTAGACTATAAACTGTCACTTACAACTCAAGAAGGCTGAGCATTTGTGCACCAGAAAAAAATAAAATACATTTTTAAGGATCTATCTACGTTAAGCTTTAACAAATTCTCGGACGCCATTAGTTAAGATAAAATTCGAGCATGAAATCAACAAACTCGGAACCTCTTAGCACTTATTACATTTAGACAAGGCTTAGGATAAAAACTTCATAAGCATTCCATGAAGATCAGAGTGTATCAGAGTGTCCTGTAGCTACTGTAAGTCTAATCTACAGTTATTGTAGTTAACACAACTGCAACTTCCATTAGTGACAGCTGGAAGTTAAATCTATTGAAAGTCAAAGCTTTTAATGGACCTTTCCTGCATACAGTATGTGCCAGTGGAGTGGGGGATCAGTCAGAGCACTTTTATGAGAGTTGCAGTGAAAATTATACATACAGTATGTATGACTGTTGTAGTTCGTTCAACTGAAGTGGTACATGATTCAAATTTTTCCTATGATAATACTGTACTGTATATGGTTGCAACGGTAATTATTTTAATATATCTGTTCATATGATGGATGCCAAAAATGTGGTTTAGAATTCAAATATAAAATTAATAACCATAAAAACATAGATACAAAGAACATACATAAATATACTAGCATCACTTTAGTACCACTTTTTATATACATTTTTAAAGCAGTGTCATAAAAAGACTATCTTAAAAAGCCTTCTTTAGATGTGACTGTAAGCTGCTTGAAGAATATGTCTAAGTAGATCAGACTAAAATCAGGCACTAAATTTGATCTTTTCCTGTCAAGCCTGGGTTCTGTCAAAATGCCTAATCTTTCCAGACTCATAATATTAATGATAGTGATGCTACTGAAATTTACCGCAAACATGGCTTTTACAAATATAATTCTCAATTCTGATTTTGGAAGATTCCGTTTCTGATTGGAAGATCTGCAGATTGATCCCCAGCTCCAACAGGTTGCCATTGTTGGGCCCTTGGGCAAGGCTCTTAACACTATCTGCTTTATCATGGCTGACCCTGCACTCTGACCTAAGTTACATTGGGATATGCGAAGAAAGAATTTCACTGTGCTATAATGTATATGTGACAAATAAAGGCTCAACTTAACGTAGTTCTGACAGAGTAATCTGATTGGACGAGAGGCTTTCCTTGAGTGGCGATAATGGACAGTTACATCACAGGCATGTTTAACTATATGTATCACTCAGTGTCACAGGTATTCTACAATTGTTAATTACACTAACACTTGCTTGCAGAATATGTAAAAGTAGGCCAGTACTGTCCGCCATAACAAAAAGAGAGCAGCTACATGCCAAAACCCAGATTCAAATCTAGTCAAGGATGCACTTTTAGCAAGTTAACACATCTGTTAATAACGTTGTTATTTTAAACAACACTTTTATCTACTTAATAATTGCTTTTAAGTCACTCCAATATGCCAAGGCTAAATAGCTTCTATCACAATGCTGAATCACAAACATTGTAACCCTTAATCAAGGACACTACTTCATGTGTTGAACAAGTGATTGTGCACTCTAGTGCGCAAGCTTTCCATTTACTGCTACCCTATTAACATAAACTGTGTAGTCTGAAGAAACTGACCTCATATGGTGATTGACATGATGCATTTAAAGAGCCAGTGTGAGCTCGTTCAGCTGACATAATTTGCTGAAAGCAAAATGAAACTCACTATGAATAATATCCATAATCCTGTAAAAGTTACAACCACACTGTGCATAGAGCATATCCACTAGTCATCCAAAGACTATTAACAATAATCTTTGAAAAAACTTAAACAAGGCATAGAGTAATATATATTATTAAATAATATATATCACTATATATTATATACTATAATATATATTAATATATATATTATAAAACTAGTTTAACTGACAAAATGTAATTAAAGGTTTATTTTTATTTTAATCATTTGGATCATTTCATTTATTATTATTGTTGAGAGCAGCAGAGGAAGATGTAGCAATTTGTATTAACAGAACTGGATAAATAGAAAGGTCATAGTTGTTGTAGTGGTAGTTGCACCAATGTTACATTGTACAGTGTGATTGTCAAAGAACTCTTTATAGGAGTCTCTTTAGAGGCTTTATAGGCAGTCATATAAAATATTTATTTTGGGAACACAACACAGAAATCAGTGGCACAAGTCACACATTTGTCAAATAAAAATTATGTAATGCTACTCTATATTTATCAACATAATAATCATCATCACCACCATGGGAGTTAAAGTTTTGGAACTATTGATTTAATCTTTACATAAATGGAACACAAATATGAACACATACTGTATTAAATGTGTACTCTACTCCAAGTAAAGTCCATTTTTAATTAACTGTAGACCAGTAATCAGCAGATCATTAGGGGTGTGTGTGTGTGTGTGTGTGTGTGTGTGTGTGTGTGTGTGTGTGTGTGTGTGTGTGTGTGTGTGTGTGTGTGTGTGTGAGATAGAGAGCATGCTTCTCTCTACAACCTTCCTCAACCACAACTCCATCAACAGCCATAGTGTTTGTTTTATTAATGTTCTATTAAATAGACCATTAATAAGGTGAGAGACTCAAAACCTACTAACTGGAATTGTTGAACAATGCTCAGCAAAGCAGTTTTGGTATAAACTGTGTCCATTCCAGTACTGGTGGTGAGTGTGGATACCTAGGCTGGTTGATGGAGCAGTGATTGAGGAAAATTGTCAGCATAAATACTCATTTGGCTTTTCTTCGATCTTGGTGATAAACTCAGAGTCCAGGCTAGACCTAGCTGATAGCAATCTATTGGACTCCTCTGGGTTCAGTTTGGACAGATGGTCCCCCTCCAGGCCTTTGTCCCTTGTGCTTGGTGAGAGGCTCTCAAATGTTACATATGAATCCTGTATGTCTTTGGACTTTTTGCTCAGAAACTTTTGGATTTTCCTCTTAAGTGCTCCACAACAGACAACCACAGTCAGAGGCACAGCTATCACACAGGCAACTGAGATTACAACTACGTTGATAAGCTTCTGGGTCCCATTAGCACTTGCTGCTGCATCTGTGGAGAAGATTACACACTGCTCTTTTTTAGGGATCAGACCTTTTACACACACACAGGCAATGTATTTGGTTTTAGGAACCAAGCCCTCAATGATGATGCGATTGTTGCCAGGACTGACATTGATTCTGCGCATGTCCCTCTCTCCAAATACCGCATACAGCACACTAAAGACAGTTGTGTTGTTGGCTTTTGGAGCTCTCCAGATTAGACACACTGTATAGTCTGTATCTCCAATGACTTTGACTGAGCGAACAATCCTGCCCAGGTCTTGCTGCAGAGATGATGCATTGGCTGCCAGGTTGCTCATATTATCCTCTAGAAGTCGATCATGGATAGATGATTGTGCCTTTGTCCCACTCTCTGGAGCACTGTCACTCTGCATGCCAGGAAAGGGACCAGAGTCATCTAGAGGACTTGTTATTACAGGAACAGAGGAAGGTATTGGGGAAATATATTTGGTAATAAAATTCTCTTTTTCAATAGGGTTTTGTAAGTCAACTTTGACTTTCTTTATAGTTCCAGTTCCATTGTCTAACTTTTGGGACTTGCTTATGACTAAAGCAATCATAGTTTCTGCAGTCCCAGCATAGTTTATTGCTTTACAAATATATTTTCCAGAGTCATGAAAGGAGACAGCAGGCACATTTAGGACAGACCAAACAATTCCATCTTTAGTGCTCTCTTGATTAACTGGAAAATGACAATAAAAAACAAGATCTACGTAAAAACTCAAGTGAAGTTTAACAGGAACCCAGAAATAAACAGCTGTACAGTATGTACTGTAATCACACATACAGTATTTAATACTATGTGTTTTTAGGCCTTCTCTTTGTAATGTAATTACATTTTATTACTAATGTCTTTTACTGTAACTATCACTGTGTTGACATACCTGTCCCATTCAATATCTTCCCATCTGCCCTTCTCCATGTCAGCTTGGGTATGGGAATGCCAATAGCACCACAGCGCAGTAACACATTGCTGCCCACTGTGCTTCTAATGCGGGATACAGCTGAATGAACCTTGGGCTCCTGGCATTGTCTCAGGTCAGCATTAATGAACAGAACCCCTGAGAGATTCTCAGGAACATTACACCTCAGGCTAGTGTCCATGAAGGTCACAGACAGTGATGGAGATTTTGAAAACTGGACCAGGTCATACAACCGACAGTCACAAAGCCAAGGATTGTCATGGAGTCCTGTGGCAGGAAGACGAAGAATGTTATTCATGAAAAAAATATGAATGGTGACTAGTGTTACACATAATTATACACAATTTTAATACACACACACACACAAAAAAAAAACAGGGTACAGGTAGGTACCTTACAGGTAAGGCAAAGTTTGTTTGTTTGTTTGCAAGGATTTGTAGCAAGCTGCAGAAAACTTAAAGCTAAGCTAAAATTACCCTACATGTTATTAAGTATGTTGGTGTTATTAAGTCAATATCCCAGTCAGAATGTAGAAAGAATGCCTTACCTGACTTGGCCCATTAGATATATACATAAACTACTAAACTTAACTACACTTCCTGTGTCTAGAGTACAACATATTTCATACTTGCTTCTGTAAATAATGTATACCACCACATACAGTAATATTTATTTATTTGCTTTTCATCATTATTACTATTTTTTAACAATACTTGTACGTACCAAGAATAATTTTTGAACTTTCTGCTCTTTGTATGGCTTTGACTGTCATCCAAGTAGTAAGGATTTCGGACGGTATTGTCATCAGGTTATTGCTGGAGAGATCCAGGTATGTTAAAGGTCTTATATACTTTGCTGCCTCTGTAGGGACTGAAGAGAGTTTGTTACCGTGCAAGTCAAGGAGCTTTAGGTTAGGCGTATACTTTAAGGACTCCCAAGGAAAATCCATAAGGGCATTTCCATCAAGCCTGAGCTCTTCCAGACTGTTCAGTCCACGGAAGCTGTCCACATTCACCGATGACAATGCATTGAAGGACATCCACAAAAACTCCAGATTGGGGAGATATTTAAATGCCTCACTAGGTATCCTCTTTATAGCTGTTTTTTCGATGCTAAGTTTGGATGTGTCAGTAGGGAGGCTAGCAGGCACCATGGATATCTCAGGGTCATTACAAATCACACTCCTAGATAAATGAGAGGAAATGAATAATGAATAATCTTTTGACCTTGCAAATGATATGTAATTTATGAATAAAAAATGAAAAGGAAAACGCTACAAAGGGAGGGTTTTCAAGAGTAAGTGCATCAAATGCAGATATTAGCTCTTCAGTCTGCTAATTAAATAATCATTTTAAAAATCATAGAATTTGGTGGTTTGGTTAAGATGATTTTACAAAAATCAAGTTATCCAATCACAGTATATTTTATGTTAGCAATTCAAACACAAATATGCTTTTACACGAATGCTTTTACACAAATATTTTAGAGCACCTACCTTGCCCTGGATCCATCACTTAGGTTGTGATAGAGGCAGCTGCACTGAGAAGGACATGAGGTCTGCGCAGGTGGAAATCCACCTGATGCAAGCAACAGAGCAAAGAAAACAATGACCATCATCTTTAATCCTCTATACTTCCCAGGGATGAGTCTGGCTGAAGAAACTCCACTTTTTCATTTATGGAAATTGCAGTGGCATGTTATAGACAGTCAGTCACCATAATCCATCCTGCTCTGACTAACACTTTTTTCAGATTTAAGAGCAAGTGAGCGAGAGAGAGAGAGAGAGAGAGAGAGAGAGAGAGAGAGAGAGAGAGAGAGAGAGAGGATTAGAGAGCCACATATCCTCATGTTTTTGCATTTGGGAGACTGGTAAAACTGTGTAAGTACATAGTCATGTATTACAAGCCAAAAAAGCACTCATGAATTGGTCATAATGCAGACTGATTCCCCAGACATATTAATCTGTCCCATCATGGCAGTTAAGACCATAATTATGCTACACAATCCCAGAGATTATTTTGGTGAACTGCACTATATACAGATGGGTTGCCTAAAATAGCATGCCCAATACATCTGAAATAGCATAACTTTGTATAAGGCTACTCGTAACTCGTAAGAGTTAGAGATAGACTAAAATAATTGAATTTATGGTTAGTGTTACTATTGTAGTTGACATAACGCTCTTTTTAACATAATTTCTCAACTCGTCTTCAGAAAAGGCACATAGATATTAAAAAAAAGGTTTGTGGTTTAGGTATAGTAAATTTAATTTGATTCAATTTTATTTGAACAGTTTGACAGCAAAATAAGATAACTCGACTTTTGCAGTTTTGAGATTTTTTTTTCCCAAGTGAATGAAGAAGTATTGCAAATAAAGAATTTTTTGTGCATCTTTTCTTTGATTGTTAAAATTCACAAATGGCAAAAAAAAATTCTAAATTGTTTCAAATACATCAGTATGCACTGTTTTTTTATTTAAAAAAAAAAGTAATTTAGTCTTTATTTGTCACATATACATTACTGCACAGGTGAACTTCTTTCTTTGCATATCCCAGCAGAACTGGGGTCAGAACGCAGGGTCAGTCATGATACAGCACCCCTGGAGCAGATGGGGTTGAGGGCCTTGGTCAAGGGCCCATAGTGGCAACCTGGGGCTCAAAACGCTGCCCTTCTGATCAGTAACCCTTTGAACCCTCTGAACCAGCATTAACCCTCTGAGCCACCACTGTTTAACCAACAGCTTCCTAAACAGAGCACATGCATATCATGTCTCATGTACACAAACTGCTCATGCATATTTTCATTCTTGTATTGTTATTTCTCTGCTTCTCCCCAGTGATTATACTACATTATCCCATGGACTTTTGTTAAGTATATAAAATGTTTTTTTTTTAATTGCACAATGTCCTATTTAACAGAATTGTGTACTTTAGATGTTACTGCTTGAGTAATTCATTACTGCTTGGGTGACTGCAAAGGTAGTGAGAAAGCAAAAAAAAAAATTCTTGGCTTCAAAATTCTACAAAAACCATTTGAACACAATTAAATGACTGTGTTGCATAAGTAATCTTAAATGCGATTGGCTTGTAATGATGTCATGTTGGCTTTTACTTGAAAAAATCTGGCAGCTACACTATGTGTCAAGTTTAAAGCTTCTAATATTTAGGTGATAGAGCAGTTTTCAAGTTAAGCTTTTGTTCTAGGCAATCTATGTGTCACAACTATAATCATTTGCCAAAATAAGTAAAAGTCCGAAAAGGGTCAAGCATTTGTTGTGTTTTGCTGTCAGGATGTTCATGTGTGTAGTACAATTATCAGTGGACACTGCCACAAAGAAGGTTTAGAGAAATGTATACATTTGTGATGTGATTTTTTCCCTTCATAAAATTTTCCTTTAATAGAGGTGACAGTGGCATTTGACAGACATGTGGAAGACAACTTGACAAAGCCTAAGAAATAATTGGTTGAATGTTGTAAACTGGTTGTAGTATTAGTCTACTTATAAGCTAAAAAGTTTTTTTTCTCCTTATTCTTTAACAGTATAATGTTATATTCATCCAAAAATTACTTTAAAATGTAAGCGTTTCATCAGTGGCTTCATTGCACTAAACTTTTTATAAATTATTATTTTACAAAAATGTTATTAAAAAATTATTTTACAAATTATTTTATTGAATAAACCAAAAAAAATCAAGTTTTAACAAAATTCATTTGAGAGTATATTAATTTAAATTAATAGTAATGAGATTTTTTTTTTTAAATCCTCAACGTTAATCGCATTTGGCTTCCACAACAAGAATCAGGTCTAATGTATGATACCATGATGAGACTAAAGTAGCCTAAGTTTTATAAAAAGAAATTAATGATCTTATTTTGATTCAAAACTTATTGACTCCTGTAACTGAACATCAGAAAATTATTCAGTTTGTATAGCACATTAGCATGTTTCACATACACTGAGACAATTACTTAATTAATGTGTGATTTGAGTTACGGGGGCCCTGTGCCCCAGTAGAGCTTTATGTCTAGCAACAGCCTTGCTTAGAACTATGTAGTTGCTTAATGAGGTGAGTGCAGACTTACCATAATGCTAAAGCTGATTAGTTCATGTTCTTAGGCAGAAAAAGACGTAGTGAACATGAACAACAAAATGCAAAAAAATAATTAGACTACATTTCAACTTCAGGCTATGAAATGAAACTAAAATTAAAACTAAAATTCTGACTGACAATAATGAAACATTTTGCATTATATATTTCAGTATTAGCGAGAGACAGGGAGAGGGACAGTGAGCCCCTGCATTGTGGAAGCTGACATAGATGGAGGCTAGGATAGAGAGACTACCCCCTCATGCCTAGACCAATCGGATATAAAAAGGAGAGTGTTTTGATGGGCAGAGTCATGTGCCATTCTACACAGTTCAGACAGAAAGGGCCATCGAAAGGCTTGTTGTGTAACTGAATGAGCGCTTTGTGTAAACACGCATTAGTGAGGCCATGCCTGGTATGTTCATTAAGAAATTCTTTGGTGGATTGGGGCTTTTGCATAACGACAATCCTGCCCTTTTCTCACTAAGATTTTTCTTAGTAAGAACCCCTAACATTTTCTGCTCATCACACTCACAGGTTAGGTCTGTGACTTCTGGGTTTTATTTAATTTTCAAAATTTTAAGCAAATATTATATTTAAAAAATAAAAACTTCAATATGGATCCTTCTTCTCATCTGCCGGAGGGATTCTCTGAGCTTGATGTTTTTGCACTGGGATCATGCCTGCTTGTGGAGGGTAAGAAACAATGTTGAGGAGTTGATGTTTCCCCCCTTTTTTCTTGTCTTTCTTTTTGAAAAGATGGTTTGTAACTATGCCATTTAATGTACCACCTTTATGTTTCGCTACATTTGTCCTTTGATGTGTTCCTGGAGGTCTCCTTGGGTTTTTCATGAACGCTGTCACCATTATTGCTTTCCTTACAATAAGAGATGTGCGGACTCCGAGTAACTTTCTGGTTTTCAGTTTGGCTTTAGCAGATATGGGCATTTCTACAAACGCAACCATTGCTGCTTTCTCAAGTTTTCTAAGGTGAGTTTTTTTATTTCAGTTATAAAAAAAAGACAAAGCTGTTGTGTTGCATGCATTTTATGTGATGACTGAATCAGCATCACCAGTTAGAAACTAAAAGAAATTGCGATAGGCAAATATGTATATAATAGCATATTGTATGTCTAATCATTTTGTGATACATAAACCTACAGATACTGGCCCTATGGATCTGAAGGATGCCAAACCCATGGCTTTCAAGGATTCCTAACTGCCCTCTCTAGCATCCATTTCATTGCAGCCATTGCTTGGGACAGATACCACCAATACTGTACCAGTAAGGAAATTAACAACAGTTTGTGTTTATGTACACTAGACTCTCTCTATTTCAGAAGCAATATAAATTAAGCTTATCATACTTCTTTAGCATGTATCTATTTTAAGAACATAATTTAGTGATTTAAATGTTTGGCTTATGATTAAAATTTGTACAATAATTTTTAGCAGTGTATTGACACTAATGAGATACTACCCATTTTGAGATATTAAGATTTGGATTTAACCAATTCAGTCAAACTGGCTTACAGCTATAAGAACTCATAAAAACACTCAGTAACAAATATAAGAATGATTTTGGCAATAGTTGGTTGTGATATCCACCACTGTAGCTACAACAAAACAAAACAAAACAACAAAGGCAAAATGACACTAACTTCTGCTTCATGGATCACTTTGTAGGTCCACTTTAAGAACGACTATGTTGTGGACTTACAATTACAATTACATTTGCAGGGATTTTCTTCAGCTTGGTCAATACTGACAAAAGTCCATCTGCCACAGGTCCTATTCAGTGGACTGGCTATAGAGGCTTAATCCATTCATTCATCACAAAAGCTTCTGAGCTTCAGAGTCCTAATTAGGAACTACAAATTAGGAATATTCAAAAGGGTCACGGTCCACAGAAAACAAAAACAGGGTTTACCATTAAGAAATTCTGACTATGCATATACACCAATGAAACACTTTATTAGGAATACTTAATACATGGAGTCCTTGATTTTGCTAGATGTTGTTAATCACATTCCTAATCTAATCTCAGGTCCAATGAGAGGTGCAATGCCTTTATCCTGCAGTGCTCACTAATATTCGAGCTGCAACCTTCCCAATTTCCATCTGAACAGGCAAAGGTTGCATTTACGGATGTATGTTGTACATACTCTGCAGTGTGACAGCACCTCCTCTCTGAGCATGCTACCCTAAGTGCCTTCATTGAGGCACTGGGCCCACTTTCCATCATCTGTATGCAGCTAGCAGTGTAGTGTCGCCACTCAGTTCTATTCTTCAAGAGGGGCGATCAGTAGCAGATTATACAGTCGAGTTTCATACCCGGACTGCCAGCTCAGGGTAAAGTGACGCAGCCCTTATGGCTGCGTTTGTTAAAGGGCTCTCTAAACGGCTGAAGGATGAGCTAGCCATACGAGCTCCTTCACAGGATCTAGAGGAGTTATATAGGCTAGCCATCCAGGTGGATAACCGCCTTCGTGAGCGTCAGGCCAGACGCTCTGGCAGCTCCAGAAGGGGAACATCGCCTCCACCCCACAAAAACCGCTCCAAGCGCCTAGACGGTTGCTCCCCCAGCTATAGGCCCAAAGCTCCACCTCTGCCACAGAGCCTGAGGCTTCATATCCGGTCCCTGATTCAGAGCCTGAAGAGAGTTGGAAGATATGGGAGAGCCCATGCAGATAGGCGTCGACACACCTATCCCCATGCTATCTCAAACCGGGAGAACAGGTCTTCCCGTACATATCATAAGCACTCTCATTTAGATTTATTCTGTTGGAACCATATTCTGATCCTAGCACCTGTGGGTGGCAGCAGAACAGTCCCCAGACTCATTTATATATAATTTTATATATAATTTACTATAACTCTTTAACAGTCCAGTTTTGGTGAGTCTGTGCCAAATGCAGCCTCTGTATTCTTTTCATGGCTAACAGAAATGGAGCTTGATGTGGTCATCTTCAGCTGTCGTCTTAAGGTTTAACATGTTTTGCATTCTTTTCAATGAATGCATCAGTGCGACAGTGCTAACCACTACACCATTGAAGCTGAGATTCTAAATGAGTAAAAATTAGAGAAGTCTATGGGTCGATTTCTGTTGGTGTTGGTGGTGATGATGTTTGTTTGTTTGGTTCTTTTTTCCAAAGAAACAAAGTTGCAGTGGAGCAGTGCCATCACCATCGCTATTTTCATCTGGCTATTTACTGCATTCTGGGCAGCTATGCCTCTGATTGGTTGGGGAGAGTATGACTATGAGCCGCTACGCACCTGCTGTACTCTGGACTTAAGCAAAGGAGATAGGTAATAAAAACCCTTTTTAGATAAGTTTCTGTTGTTGATCAATTGTCCGAAGCTTTAGCCTCCGCGCCACAATAATTCATACATTGCTATGCAAAGTTTGTTTATTCATACATTACTATGTCAGTGCTGTAATGTTTATATTCAAAACCAAATTGTCATGTGCCAACAGTTTGAACCATTGTATATGTATGCACATGAGAAAGAACAATTACAATAACTTGACCACATGCATTTGACTTAGGAACTATGTCACCTATCTGATCCCAATGGCTATTTGTAACATGGGGATTCAGGTGCTTATTGTGTTCTTCTCATACCAATCCATTGGCAAGAAATTCAAAAAGACTGGCCAACAAAAGGTAAGAAAGTGATACATTTATATTAGTAAATATATTTGTTGTATTTTCATTACTATATATAATTTACAGCACAATGGCTCAGCTACATTTAATGCACCCTGAACTGTCTCCAGCTGCAACCTCTACTGTAATGTAAATTACAACTGAATCTGTCATTTTTGCTTAAGGTGTAATACGTGAACTGTATATTGGGTGAAATATCTGGATACAGTTGCAATCAGAAGTTCACTCCATGAACTTGACTGTTATTGCAATATTGGGTTTACATTGCTCTCAACATTACACATAAAAGTTTAATTAATTAATTCAGTGGGCCCAAAATGTCCCAAAATGTCTTTTAATTTGTCAAACCCATGCTCTAAGCATCCTGTTAGTAATCATGATAGATTACAACTGGTAGCTTCTCTGTGCCAACATATAAAGGGTTAGTATGAATCTTTGGGGCATTGCACAAAGTGAATGGAATAATGAAGATGGAGGACTATAAATACAACCAGAATCCTTCAGTGTCACCTCAAATAATCAGCTAGACAGTTGAAACTGCAGTGACCTCAACCACATATCAAAGCTGGTTGTGGAACAAATAAAGCAGACTAACCTTAGTAACACCATATCAAATAAAGAAAAATATATAGACAGTGTGACAGCGATGTTTTTTTATTGATAAGAGCCCTTATGCTGGGCTATAGAGAGGGTGAATGAAATAGGAGGCTGTGAGAGTGTTTGTGATACGCACGGGAAGACCTTCCCGTTTGGAGATAGCGTGGGATTATTAATTAAGAAACTTAAAAGGAAACAAATGAAAACTGTAAACACAAAGTAAACAGAGCTCCGCCGTCTACGCGAGTACGGACGGGGCTCTGGAAAATAAAACAAAACTTTCATCCTCTTGGGGCGTTCGAAGTGCGCCGGTATCAGGACCCTTAAATAGACACGCTTTCAGATGTGGCTCGTTCAGGCTGATTGGCTGACGGTGGCGTTTGCAGGCAACGTGTGGCGTTTGCAGGCAACGCGTGTATAAATGGCCACGCCTTTGCCTGTTCAGAACTCGCAACCTGCATAACTGCCCGTTCTGAACAGTTTATCGCGGCTCTGCCCCTCGCGTGACCCGCATCGTTACCCAGTGCTTAAAGTGCCAGAAAATCAACAACTAACTAATCACACCACCAGTGACGCCAATAAGAACGGTCAAATATATGACCACAGTTCTGACATAAGTTTGTTGCTGCCATGTTTCATAGTTCGTCCTGTACAAGAAACAGGTGATTTCACTAATTAGTTCTAGCCTACCTGGCTGCAGAGTTGTGCTAATTAACTGAACAAGTGATAAACTGACTACGTGACAATGGTATTCAGCTTCCGGAGCCGGGTCATCACCAGACCAAAACCCAAGAGAAAACTGCTGGATAACGGTGTGGAAGCAACAGCAGTCAAGAAACCTGTACATGACTTTCAGGAAGCAATCAAGCAGGCATGGATTAAGCGAGCGACACCAAAGTACTTCAGATGTCTTTTTGACTTTATGCCCAGTCTGATCCAGTATGTTTTGAAGAATAAAGTATAAAAAAAAATTGGAACGTTCATTTCAATACTTTTGGCCACCACTGTATGGTCAATTAAATTATTCTGAAATAATGTGCAGTTTAATATTATGGAAGTAATTATTTATGCTTATACATAATTGTTTTTGCTTATACGTATATAAGTATTATGCCAATACTTATTTGGACAATATGAGAGAAGATTTAATTACAGTCATCAATTAATTAACTGATTATTTTCTATAATCTCATTTAAAAATATAAATAAAAATTATTATTCCTGTATCTAACAATACAACAGAGACTGAATATATATCTTTCATATTTTCATTTTATGGATTATGGTTGGAATTGGTTTTTAAGACAACTAGAAATAGTAATGTCTGTGCATAGGTTGTGCATTTATTTCTGAATCAAAATGTAACATACACACGTGGACAAAATTGTTGGTACCCTTCGGTCAATGATAGAAAAACTCACAATGGTCACAGAAATAACTTTAATCTGACAAAAGTAATAATAAATAAGAATTCTATGAATGTTAACCAATGAAAGTCAGACATTGCTTTTCAACCATGCTTCAACGGAATTATAAAAAAAAATGAACTCATGGAACAGGCCTGGACAAAAATGATGGTACCCCTAACTTAATAGTTTGTTGCACAACCTTTTGAGGCGATCACTGCAATCAAACGATTCCTGTAACTGTCAATGAGACTTCTGCACCTCTCTGCAGGTATTTTGGCCCACTCCTCATGAGCAAGCTGCTCCAGTTGTTTCCGGTTTGAAGGGTGCCTTTTCCAGACAGCATGTTTCAGCTCCTTCCAAAGATGCTCAATAGGATTGAGGTCAGGGCTCATAGAAGGCCACTTTAGAATAGTCCAATGTTTTCCTCTTAGCCATTCTTGGGTGTTTTTAGCTGTGTTTTGGGTCATTGTCTTGTTGCAAGACCCATGACCTTGCGACTGAGATCCAGCTTTCTGACACTGGCCAGCACATTTCTCTCTAGAATCCCTTTATAGTCTTGAGATTTCATTGTACCCTGCACAGATTCAAGACACCCTGTGCCAGATGCAGCAAAGCAGCCCCAGAACATAACAGAGCCTCCTCCATGTTTCACAGTAGGGACAGTGTTCTTTTCTTCATATGCTTCATTTTTCCGTCTGTGAACATAGAGCTGATGTGCCTTGCCAAAAAGTTCCATTTTTGTCTCATCTGTCCATAGGACATTCTCCCAGAAGCTTTGTGGCTTGTCAACATGTAGTTTGGCATATTCCAGTCTGGCTTTTTTATGATTTGTTTTCAACAATGGTGTGCTCCTTGGTCGTCTCCCATGTAGTCCACTTTGGCTCAAACAACGACGGATGGTGCGATCTGACACTGATGTTCCTTGAGCATGAAGTTCACCTTGGATCTCTTTAGAAATCTTTCTGGGCTCTTTTGTTACCATTCGGATTATCCGGCTCTTTGATTTGTCATCAATTTTCCTCCTGCGGCCACGTCCAGGGAGGTTGGCTACAGTCCCATGGATCTTAAATTTCTGAATATGTGCAACTGTAGTCACAGGAACATCTAGCTGCTTGGAAATGGTCTTATAGCCTTTACCTTTAACATGCTTGTCTATAATTTTCTTTCGAATCTCCTAAGACAACTCTTTCCTTCGCTTCCTCTGGTCCATGTTGAGTGTGGTACATACCATGTCACCAAACAACACAGTGACTACCTGGAGCCCTATATACTGTATAGGCCCACTGACTGATTACAAGATTGTAGACACCTGTGATGCTAATTAGTGGACACACCTTAAATTAACATGTCCCTTTGGTCACATTATTTTCAGTATTTTCTAGGGGTACCATCATTTTTGTCCAGGCCTGTTCCATGAGTTTATTTTTTTGAATAATTCTGTTGAAGCATGGTTGAAAAGCAATGTCTGATTGTCATTGGTTAACATTCATAGAATATTTTTAAATGATCACTTTTGCCAGATTAAAGTTATTTATGTGACCATTGTGAGTTTTTCTTTCATTGACCGAAGGGTACCAACAATTTTGTCCACGTGTGTATATCTATATTATAACTGGTTCAGATAAGGCCAGAATAAAAGTGCTTTTAATGATTTCAAATACACAAAAATATGGTTAATGCACAATTCTATTATATAATGTGTGAATATGTTCAATATAATTATGAAATAAGTTATAGAAGATTGTGAAAAGAAAGAAAAAGTCTTCAGTGATCATGTGAGTGAAAACATTTGACTAGTAACATGACTAGCATGTTCAGACAGGCTCCATGACTAAATTTACTTTCCTGCTCCCCCCAACAGTTCAACTGTGGCACTCCTGTAAAGACCCTGCTGTTCTGCTGGTGCCCTTACGGTATCCTTGCTTTTTATGCTGCTGTGCAAGATGCGAATGCTTTGTCACCTAAACTGAGAATGGTAGGACTATATAATGTCTCTATTTCTTTTATAAAGTCTTGACTTTATAAAAATTTAAGTCATCAAACCCAAGCTATACCCAAGCTATTTTATCAACGATACAAACACACACTGCATGTACTGTAGATTTATTAACTTAATTGTATTATTATAATGAATGTATTATGAAGGTATAACATAATTACAACTCTGTGTTTATGCAGATTGCTCCTATCGTGGCTAAGACATCTCCAACTTTCAATGTCTTTGTTTATGCACTCGGAAATGAAAATTACAGAGGAGGGATTTGGCAGTTGCTCACAGGACAAACGATTGAACCTCCTGCTACTGAAACTAAGTTTAAATAAACCAAGCATATCATAATCATCCATCATCATTCATTCATTCAACATAATCAACTTCTTTATCCTGACCAGGGTCACAGAGAACTGAGCATTGAGCAGTTTTATTTCCTGCAGGAAATAATATCATTAAACTGCAGATTGTAAACCTACTTTGCCATGACATGATGTCCATGTTAAATTTAAAATAGAATTATATACAGTAAGTGTATACATTCCCATTTCTCATGATTAAGAATTAGACAGGAGATGATTATGATGATTAGGATATCTCACTCCCTGTGAACCTGGGTTCACACAACTCCATATTTTTAACTATTAACACTTCATGGCTAAAGGTATCTGGATACCTGAATATCACACTGCTATGTGGATCTTTTCTAAACTATGGCACAAATTAAAAGCATACAATTGTCTAGAATGTTCAACGTGAAAAGTCCCAAACCTGAAAAGATCCATAACCTTGGCTTACTAAGGTTGGTATGGAAGACCATGAGTGGCGTGAACAAAGCCCGGATGTCAACCCCACTGAACACCTTTGGAATGACCTCGAAAGCAGATTGCACACCATTCCTTCTTTCCCCACATTAGTACCTGAACTCATTATTGCTTTTATTGTTGATCGCCACAGGTACTGCCAAAATAATGCAGGTTATTGTTCCAGCATAGAAGAGACTCCATATTAATGCACAGGGTTTTGGAATGAGATGTGCCACACGGATACAGTACTGTACATGTGTATAATGGTGAGAAATCCACATTTGGCCAAATAGTGTAAAAATCAAAGGAGTAGGAGCATAAAAGTTTTAAATCTACCTTATTAGCGTTGCCACTGTTACCATTCGGTCTCATAAATAGTGTTCTTTTATTAAGAGGTTTAGATGATAAAATCAACATAATCCATTATATGATATGCAATGATTTTTAGATTTAGAAATTAAATGTACAGAAAATAAATAATTTAAATATTGAGGGTAAACTAGTCAGAGATACTCACAGAGACCGTTGCTCTTGCTCTTAGGAGATAACAAATTATAATAGCACAACAGATCAATAAGTCTGTAAGTGATCTTTTTTAATGTTTTATTGATTTATTCCTGTGGTAATCTGTGACAGTTAACATTGTATTTTCATGATTTTCTGTGAAGCTTTAACAATGTGTATGTGGACTGGTACTATGCTCTGTTATTATCTGTATTATGGTCATTTGTTTTGTAGCTACTACCGTGCATGGCGATGTAATTTAGGGAATGATTAAGTCATATTAATGCTAGAGATTTAGAGAGAGAGAGAGAGAGAGAGAGACTGAAAGTAAGAGTTTAAACTTTTGTTCATATTTTGCTGATTGCCTTGGAAGATTCAATGGATTACATACAGTATGTTGTTAAGACTTATCACTGTCTTCTGCATTAATCCTTGAGAAGTATGTTAGTAATGCCATATCTGTATCTTCTGTATCATATTAATATTATGTTTCTGCATCATATATTAAATGTTTCAACCTTTCTCTAAATCAGATCACCCCTACCGCCACTTTCCTCATTATTATTTAATAGTGCTACAACTATTGAATAAAGGAATAGGGTTTTTTGTCAAGTCAGTCTTGATTGATCAAAATTGAGGTAAATACCAGTATGGTAATATAAGTCTTGGGTGTTATAAAATTTTTCTCCTCAACACCCTGACTGTGAATTTGGCTCAGCTGAACTTTGCAATATTGTTTTGCATGGAAGGTTGTGGAGTTTGGCCCTGATTACTTACATTGTGCTCATGTTCCGGGTGTCAAACTTCCATGTGCAAAGCAGGAAGACTTCTGACAACTGAGACTTGTGGTAATGTACGTGTATGCACCTGTATTTTGATTTAAGACAGATTTGAAATATATTTTTAAATACAATTGTAGTGTTTGATCCTAAGAACTTGGTTAATACAGGAACAAGAGGTAGTTGTTTATAATTGTCTATGATAGTTTCTGAAATAAATTTTATAAAACATACTTTTTTTAAAAGCATTTTGCAATACAGTGCACTATTAATATTTGTCGTCACTGCAGTCTACTTTATCCTCACATTCTGTTTTGCTCAGACATCATTACTTTCTGAAACAAAAGAATCGGATTATGTGCAGGTCTATAATCACACTGCAATGGCAACAGTCAGGACCCACAGTGGGTGAGCTTGGGCTCACTTTAAAACTTTTTTTTAATCAGTTAATGGCTGTCTTACAAAACTACTAGGATCATTCCCACAGTCCTATACATCAACAACGACAAAAGTGTTTTAGGGACCTCTCTTGGTAAAAAGTTTTTAATTGATATAACTGAGTTGTATGGGATGCTTCTGCAGAGGTTTTATTTCCCAAATGCGATATAATATAACATTTCTAAAGCCAAAGAAAAGTCCGGTTATTTTTATATTATAGCCACACGTATTTCCATTCTTTTAATGTGAGATTTAATTACGCTTTGAATTTGAACTATTGTTGTTCCCAGTATGCAAGAACAATGAACTGTCAGTGTTACACCATGACGTTGAGTTAATGGATTAATTAACTGTTTTAACCGTATATATACACTGTATTTCTAAAATAATAATAATAATAACAACAACAACAACAACAACAACCTCGAGATGTCAGTATTGTCCTTCAAAAGAAGGAGCTGGATTACATCTTTTTGATGTAATTTGCTTAAACACCAGATGGCGCCAAACCCTAATATGTAATTATATACAGTAGTATGGTATACTTAATATGTTTAAGAGAACATGGTAAATTTGTTGAAATCGTATTTTCTGTTGTTTCTGGTTCAATGAATTATTTGGCCGAAACAGCATTGTGTCACTGCTGTAGATACGGGAGATGGTTAGTGTTTGAGGTCCATTATGGGATTAGTCATAACACCTAGCGGAGATTGTAGCTGTCCACTCCACAGTGGTGCTGAAGTTCAGCAGAATCCTTAACCGAGAAACCTTATACAAAATATTGTAGACTGATCTCGCCGGCCTAATTCTGTGATCTATCTTTAGATATTTCACTACCAATGATTGCTCCAATTGAAAAGAACATAACCAAGTATTTTCTACTGTAAACGTTTGAAATAGTCTCGCTTTATCATTTTACAGACAATGAACATTTAAGGTTTAGACTCTTTAAAGCATGAAAGTCTAGAAAAGGTCAATTCTCACCCTTGAAACAACAAACACAATGACTGAATCGTAGTATTACATAGTTATTTAAAGTGTACGTCATATGCAGCGGATCTCAAATGCAGTACGTATAACAGAGACCAGTGTTGTTCAGCTTGTTTGAGTTAATTTTAGTTTTGCTACGTAAAGCGGTTTATCGAGGTTTGCAATAACAGTTGATTTTTTAAAAATAATGTGCAGTTTTGTAGCTTATAAGTGCACTTCAATAATTAGACTAATAAATAAGTAACACAGAAACAAGCACGGCAATTACTGTAATGTGATTTACAGAGCAATTAGCAAAGTGAAAGAATGTCACAGTCTTTAATTAAAGAAATGAAAAGTAATTTACTAAATGGCGTAGTAATGATAATTGCGTTATGCTACAGATAGGAATGCTACTTGAATAAGCAATAGAAGAACTATTTAATCTTTATTTAAGATTGAATATTTATCATCATAGGATCATAGTTTTTAAAAACAACAACATCAATCACTCGTTCTTTTTTAAACGGATGGTAATTTGGCCCTGAATCGCTTTTATTTGCAGGGCGTGGCTTTAATATGCTGTTGCGTTAAATAAGCTTAATAAATAGGGCTGATTGGGGAACCACTGGGGGGCAAGCAAGAAGTGCGTCACATCCCTGGGAAAAAAAAAAGAGTTGAATGGAATCCGCAAGCTCACATGCGAGCGTCTCACCTACAGCAGCACCAGCAGTTGCGAGCTCAGCTGGGTGATGGCACGCCTCATAGTGCTGCTATAGGTTCACAGTCTACATCCGTTCAGGTGTAAAGTCGCACCATTTCGGCTTTGTGCGTCCACGGTCTCCAAAAAGACTATTTATTACACAATGGAACGCGGTCGAGCGAATTTCTAACCTGAGCGCACGTGTTTGAGTTCTCTACATGACCTCAAATGACGGTTCGAGTTACAATGAAACTTTGGCCGCCGACGAAAAAACGCGTTCAGCTCAGCAGAGGAGAAAAGCGAGCGCAATGACGGAACGCAGCGTGCGAAGGTAAAGCAGAAAAGTTCATTAGCTAATCGCGCATTGATAGCTTGTGGAAATCAAGAAGGCAGAATCCATTTTGAGAAAATATAACACAGTGCTCGCTGGAAAGCGCTTATAGCCTACTGTTTTTGTTGAAACAAGAAATCGTGTGAATAATGGCTGAAGAGGGATCCGGTGGTTTGGCGCACTCTGCCGCGGTTAAACTCTCAGAGATGGGTGAAAGAACTAAACAACTAGGCACTGCTATCCAAGAACCTGAAAGACAACGGAGAATTATTCTAGTAATCGTCTGTGTCGCACTTTTGCTAGATAATATGCTTTACATGGTGATCGTGCCAATCGTTCCAGATTATTTAGCCAAACTTGAAAGTGAATCCACCAACTCATCCAACAGCACAAAAAACTTCGACCTGCAGATCGGTGTCCTATTTGCATCCAAAGCCATTTTGCAACTTCTCGTAAATCCTCTGACGGGCACCTTCATAGACCGCGTTGGATATGACATACCACTTTTAATTGGACTTTCCATCATGTTTGTTTCCACGTGCATTTTTGCCTTCGCCGAAAACTATGCGACACTTTTCGTAGCGCGGAGTCTGCAGGGTCTCGGTTCGGCTTTTGCAGACACGTCAGGTATCGCAATGATAGCAGACAAATACACGGAGGAGGCCGAGAGAAGTCGAGCTCTGGGCATTGCCTTGGCTTTTATCTCGTTCGGCAGCCTGGCGGCGCCCCCCTTCGGCGGGGTGCTTTACGAGTTCGCAGGGAAGCGTTTCCCTTTCCTCGCCCTCGCCTGCGTTTGTCTAGTCGACGGTATTTTGTGTTTGACTGTCCTAAAGCCATTTTCCAGCAGAACCAGGGAAAACATGCCAGTTGGCACACCCATTTACAAACTTATGATTGATCCCTTTATAGCAGTGGTGGCAGGTGCACTGACCACGTGTAACATCCCGCTTGCGTTTCTGGAGCCCACCATCGCGAACTGGATGGAGGAGACCATGAATGCGTCCGAGTGGCAAATCGGACTTACGTGGTTGCCAGCTTTTTTCCCCCATATTTTAGGTGTCTACATTACGGTAAAACTGGCAGCACGGCACCCACATTTACAATGGTTTTACGGCGCTCTTGGCATGGTCATAATAGGTGCCAGCTCTTGCACTGTGCCTGCATGCAAAAACTTTGAGCAACTTATAATTCCTCTGTGCGGAATCTGCTTTGGCATTGCGCTGGTGGACACCGCGCTGTTGCCTACACTTGCGTTTCTGGTTGATGTGCGTCATGTCTCTGTGTATGGCAGTGTGTATGCCATTGCGGACATCTCCTACTGCGTCGCCTATGCTCTGGGTCCAGTTGTAGCTGGTAAGATAGTGCACGACCTCGGTTTTGTGCAGCTCAATCTGGGCATGGGCCTCGCCAACATGCTTTACGCGCCAGCCCTGCTCCTGCTGCGCAACGTGTGCCTCATGAAGCCATCTCACTCCGAGAGAAACATGCTGCTGGAGGAAGGGGCCACAGGCCTCTACGACACTATCAAACTAGAAGAGTGCCAAGCCAAGAAAAGGAAGCAGGGCTACAGCACAACGGACAACTGCCTGCCTGTGGACGATAACGGCATATTTGGCGAAAATGTCAGATCATACTCTCAAGAAGAAGCATCTGAACACGAATATGCATAAATGCACACTGCTAATCAGTGCTGCTTTGATTTCCTGGGCACACACATTCATATACACATAGACATTACCCCTGTCTGGAAAAAAAAAATGTCAATGTATAGTCTAGCCATATAATTGCATATACATTCTTTCACACTGGTGCAAAATGTACATAAAAATAATAATAAATAATAAACACGCCGAATATGCTGTGTAATTCTAGGACATACTCAGCCCATGTTTGATAAACATTTAACTGCTTCATGTGTTCTTTTTAAGAATAATACTACAGATTATCAGCATATATTTGAAACATCCTTCTATTTATCTTTCAAGGTATCACTGTGGATTATTTTTCCTTTGATCAAATTCATCACTGTTACAATCACTGTTTTAAAATGCGTTCAGGGATATAAATAAACGCACACGTGAAAATGTGCGTCATTATTCAAAACCGGCTTAAGTTATTGTTGTTTTGCCAGGTCTGTGCTGCTATAACTTATATGCAATGTTACTTGACTATTTGATGGATTAAATGATGGATCTAATGTGTTGCCTATCCTGCGTCTCCACTGTCTCTATGTAGTCTGTTAATATTGTAAGGGTGTGTTTTTTCTGGAATGCGTCAATGTATATTATGAACCACAAAATGTACATAACGTGTATATCACGTGTATATAATTAAAATAATATATTGGGAGCAGCCTTTTTCTCTTTTTTTTCATGCTTTGTATTTCTGTTGGGAAACCGTCTCCAAAGAACAATTAAATACATTTAAATCCCTCCTTAAAAAAAAAAAAAACTTAAGTTTTGTTGCCCATGCTGCACTTTAAAAGAAGGGTATTGTGAGTTAATGTTTTAGCACACACGCGTGCGTTCTAATGCAATGAATAACGTGGTTTATACTGAATCTATTCAATGGCACTGACATTAGCATTAGAAGAGGGAAACAGCCAAGAACACATCCATAACTGTAAAGGCTATTACCTGTCTGATAAACATTCACGAATTAAATTGTGTTTTATCAGTAATTAATAAAGCGTAAATTAGTCACTTCCTGAGTGGTGATCCAAAGAGATCATCCCAGAATCAACAATAATGAAAATCTGTTTTTCATACCGAGAAATTAAGCAATTAATTAACCTTTAATTGTGTTAATACCGGGAGCACTATACCTCTTTATCTCAAAAGACGTCCTTTATAACATGAACGGAAAATACACCTGAATGTCATACTACATCCATACACACTGCAAATGAGTCAAAACATGATTTTGCTATTTTGACCCATGTACGTCGTAAGCGGTTTCGGACGAAGATAAAGAATGCTACACTTGACGCATGAAGGTTGGTGGGAGGAGCCTCGAGCATCTTTCCCGAGTGCACGGTGGAACTCCAAGGCATGGAGCGCAAACAGGGTTCAGAAGAAACGGCAGAGGAACTGCTCTTTCAATTCTAGGAAGAGGACGTCTGCAGGGAAATGAATATGAAACAAACTTTTTAAGGCTTTCCAAGACACGACAGCGCCGTTTTGGTAAGTACAGAGCACTGAAAAACTTTGCTTTATAGGTACATTTTACATCTATCCATGTAGTTCTGCTTGCCATAACGCCCCAGGGCTGCTTATTTGCCAAGTGTATGCTATTATTAATTACACAATAAAATCCTAAATGTTGATTTACCACTTTCAGACAACAGATGAGCACCGATATAAATTCTGTAGGGTGTTCATTCAACATTCTGGGTGTTAATTCAAAATAAGAAATTTTGCCCTGTAAAACTGTGCGTTAATCAAGAGCAAATGTACAGCTTCAAAAACATTTTTATTAATAACCCCGGGGGACTTCATGTATTTCAGAGGGGAACGAGAGAAATGGTATCTGTGACATTTCCTCACGTCTAAATGAGCTCTGGAACTTTAAACATGCCTGTTTTGGACAGAAAGCCATCAAGGGACCAGGAGGATCAAAGAGTAAAGTGCATTTATTAATTAATCAAAGTGCTTTCTATTAATCTATAATTTACTGTAATAATTTGAGTATAAACAGTGCCTGACTTTGGGCAACTTTACTGGGTAGCTTAATTTTAATAAAACTGATTAGGATTTTAAATCATTAAGCAGATCTTACAGAACTGTCTTTATAACCAGTGATGCCCAGAATATTACAGTCATTTCACTGCAGAGCAAGTAAAATATCTTGAATCTATTCAAACTTATCTTAAACAAGTCTATTTATACTGTAGGCAAATTTTTATTCATTTTTCAGCATAAATGCTTAAAGCATAAATGTCTTGTTCTGTTGGCCGATCATTTTGATAGATAACATTTGTAGATAGAAATAGATTTAATCTTACATTTGTTTTGTTATAATAATCTTATTTTAATTAAAAATTTTAGATACATTTCAAGTCAAAATATTTTCACTTTCTACTGTAAGATATCATTTTTTATATCATCTTGATCAAAGTCTTATTTGAAAGTCAGTGACAAAATACCATTAATTAATCATTTAAATGATCTTCATTATGAACTGTAAATGAAAAGATAGGCATGAATAGCATATATTCACTGATGTCTTGAAAATATATAAATGGTTAATTCTGCTCTCTCTCTCTAATGCTATTTTTATAATCTCATACATTCAGGGCCTGCCTAAATTACCTGTCCCACCCTTACAACAAACGTTAGATATGTATTTAAAGTGCACGAAACATCTGATCCCGGAAGAGCAGTTCAAAAGGACCAAGGCAATTACGGAAAAGTTTGGAGCACCTGGTGGACTGGGAGAGAGACTTCAGAGAAAACTACTTCAGAGAAGAGAGGCTAATGCTAACTGGGTACATTTCAGAAGATGTACACTTAATTGTTTTTCTAGTGAAATGTTAAGCTATTTTTTTAAAAGCTTAACTGGGTGTCTTCCATTTGAGTGCAACCTTTTAATGCTTAAAATGCTTAAATATTTAAAATTAATATTTCACACAGATACAGCTTTTGTAAACTCTTTGCAATGACAAAAGTATAAATATATTTTCCTTTTCAGGTATACGACTACTGGGTTGAAGATATGTATTTAAATAACAGACTTGCACTACCTGTCAACTCCAGCCCTGCTATGATATTTCCAAAACAGAACTTCAGAACTCCAAGTGATGTACTCAGGTAATGAATCTTGTGGAGGAAGCAGTACATTCAATAAAGTGTATATCCAGGTCTTGTCATCCCTGTATTTTAATTCTAATACTTAAGACTTCTAAAAAAAAATCTGATCTATCTTCTCATATTAATATTTTTTATTGCAAGCCCAAATATCAAAAGGACAATAATTGTGCTTTATGCTGAACTGCACTGTAGTATTTACATGTAAATGTGTTAAGCAACTAACATCACCACAATGTTGCACTGTTTTTTTTAATGATTTTACAGGCTTTTAGTTTTTTTTTTTCTCCCTCCCTTCAGTCTCCTCTTTAGGAGGTGAAATGCAAGCTCAGCTGGGTTAACGTATGATGATTGACTTGGTCAATCTAAATCGTACCCTTTTCACACAATGAAGCCCTTTTTGTGTTGAGGTGTCATCCTGCTAATTGCATTCGATGCATATTTCTGTAAATTGACAGACTCATTTCTACCCTCACATTCCTTCTGTCATACATCTTACACCTTATCCCACAAGTTTAATAGTAATTAAATACATAAGCTGAAAGACAGCTAACAGTGCTTGTGCATTTTCCAGCTTGTCACAGCTTCAAGATGTCTTGCTTTTCTCCCATAAACAGTTCTCTGATCTTTGTGTCTTGAGCCCAGGCCTCAAACCTAGGTAGATATTCAGAGCTATTATTCATTTAAACAATCAGTCTAATAGGGGCAACAAGAAACATCTGTCAGTCACATTACTACATTTCTGAGTTAACATGCACATGTAAATATCAGGAAATAAAAGCTGAAATTCCGATGTACAGTTTTCATCTCTTTCAGCCCAAACTCAAATGTCTCCATTGCATAAAAAAATTCAAGAATTGGCCTTCCAATTCTTCCAGTTATATTTTTGCAAACTGGATCTTCCACACCTACAGTACTACCTGCACTTGTGGCCCAAGTACGAATATATAAGTATACAAGTATATTGTATATAAGTACACAGTTCCTTATAATATTCAATAAACACACATTACATATCTTAGCTTGACAAGTGAATCGACTAACAATATGCCCATTTCTTAATTTGCTAGTTGTTCAACATTTTTATCATCTTAATCTAGACATCTGCATCATTATCACTGTGTATTTAGATTCATATAACACCAAGGACATAATTTTGTTTATTTTAACCTAAATTACCATCTAAATATAATTTAAACTTTTTATTTTCCAGTAATAATTGTAAAGGTCTGCGCAAGTTATGTCGAAAAATTAGAATATTGTGCAAAAGTTAATATATTTCAGTAATGCAGCTTAAAAGGTGGAGGAAGCACAGTAGGAAGTAGGAAGCACAATCATGGGAAAGACTGCTGACCTGACAGTTGTGCAGAAAACCATCATTGACATCCTCCATAAGGAGGGAAAGCCTCAAAAGGTAATTGCAAAAGAAGTTGGATGTTCCCAAAGTGCTGTATCAAAGTACATTAACAGAAAGTTATGTGGAAGGGAAAAGTGTGGAAGAAAAAGTTGCACAAGCAGCAGGGATGACCGCAGCCTGGAGAGGATTGTCAGGAAAAGGCCATTCAAAGTATTGGGGACTTTCACTGAGGCTGGAGTCAGTGCATCAAGAGCCACCACACACAGACGGATCCTGAACATGGGCTTCAAATGTCGTATTCCTCTTGTCAAGCCGCTCCTGAACAACAAACAACATCAGAAGTGCCTTACACGGGCTAAAGAAAAAAAGAACGGGTCTGTTGCTCAGTGGTCCAAAGTCCTCTTTTCTGATGAGAGCAAATTTTGCATCTCATTTGGAAGCCAAGGACCCAGAGTGCACACACTGCAAGGTCCTTGAAGGAGATTTTGGAGCACTTCATGCTTCCCTCCGCAGACGAGCTTTATGGGGATGCTGACTTCATTTTCCAGCAGGACTTGGCACCTGCCCACACTGCCAAAAGCACCAAAACCTGGTTCAATGACTGTGGGATTACTTTGATTGGCCAGCAAACTCGCCTGACCTGAACCCCATAGAGAATCTATGGGGCATTGCCAAGAGAAAGACATTAGACCAAACAATGCAGAAGAACTGAAGGCCGCTATTGAAGCATCCTGGTCTTCCATAAGACCTCAGCAGTGCCACAGACTGATAGCTTCCATGTCATGCTGCATTGAGGCAGTAATTGCTGCAAAAGGGGCCCAAACCAAGTACTGTGTACAGTACATACATATGCATACTTATATTTTTCAGAGGTCCTATATTGTTCTACGTACAATCCTTGTTTTATTGATTGCATGTAATATTCTCATTTTCTAAGATTGTGGATTTTGGGTTTTCATGAGCTGTAAGCCACAATCATCTCAATTATGATAAATCACAGCTTGAACTATCTTGCTTTGCATGTAATGAGTCTATCTCATATATTAGATTCACCTTTTAAGTTGCATTATTGAAATAAATGAACTTTTGCATGATATTCAAATTTTTTCGAGTTTCACCTGTAGATAGCCTAGTAGAGATAGCATATCTCTACATACACTATTAATACCACGCCTCATATTTACTGTGGTGCTTTCAATTTTGCAAAGGTTTTGGAAGAAGCATGGATTTCTTACATCATAATAGCTTTATTAACACATTACTTTTTATTATACTTCCTGCTTGAGGAAATCAGATCTGCAAATATAAATATAGGACTAAATGTAAGTCATTCCAGTAAATGTTATCTTACATACACAAAGTTACCCACAATTACTGTATATTATTATACCAAGGTAGTCAATTTCAATTGCTTAGAAATTTTGTTATTTAATTTCAACTATTCTCACTTAATATGTCTGCATTTACAAACTCTACTTGTTTCCCCTACATGATGATAATGTAAATTCTTATATTGTATACTGCTTTTACTTCTGATTTAAATTGCATTTTTTTGCCCTTTTTTCCTGTTCAACAGATTTGCAGCTCATCTAATTTCAGGTGTATTAGAATACAAGTGTTTAATTGATGGGTAGGTCTTGCCAAAAGTTAAATATCAATTAAAAGATTCCTACTGCTCTTTTCAATAATCTGTTCTTGTTTATGATTTGCAGACATGCCCTACCGGTGGACTTTGCCCGTGGCCAGTTAGCTGGCACGCCATTGTGTATGGAGCAGTACTACAAGCTCTTCAGCTCCTACCGTTTACCCGGGCCAAAGACAGACACCCTTGTGGCTCAGAAGAGTTGTGTAATGCCAGAACCAGAGCATATCATAGTGGCCTGTAAAAACCAGGTACAAGACTAAGTACAGATGCATATGGGGAACCAGAATCTTTTTGATGATTTACTTATTTGTTACACATAATTAGATCTGATCTTGCACAGAGGCATAACAAAGGTGATGGACAACTCTCTTGGGTAGTTATTTTTCTTTTATACGACATAATTAATAAGTGCGGTCCTCTAACAGGTGCTTACTTTTGACTTAATGAGAATTGACATTAATCATCTTTATGCCTGAGCTGTTTTTAATTATGTACAAGACAATCCATTTTTATGTCATAAAAGTTACAGTCATTCATTAGGCATCTGTTTTTCAACTGAAAAACAGCTATTAGTTTATAGGGTTGTCTACAGTATATAGTCAGGCTTTCTTTATTGCAAAAATAATTATGTACATTTATTTAAACTTTATTTCCCCAGTTTTTTGTTCTTGATGTGGTCATTAACTTCCGGCGTCTCAATGAGAAAGATCTATTCACTCAGCTGCAGAAGATAATGAAGATGGCTGAGAGCGAAATGGAAAACTTCCCCCCTATTGGACTGCTCACCTCAGATGGGCGGACTGAGTGGGCAGAAGCTCGTAGTGCTCTAGTTAAAGGTCAGATATCATTTGATGCTGAATGTTTCTTGCAGTTTAATGTTCAGAGATTAATATTTTTTCAGTGAAAATATCGTGAGCATATAATTTTTTAAAGATTAAATCTAATATTTAAGAAAACTTTTCAATTACTCATGAAGATGTCTTTTTACTGGACCACAATGTTCAGAAATGAATTGTGTATATTTTCTGTATGGCAGGCAGGGGCTTTAATTTGTTTACCTACTCAATTATTTAGAGCAATGGATGAACAACACTAAAAGATAAACTGCATTAATTAGAAAACATGATCGTGCAGAAATTCTTAATCTACAGCAGGACCAGGTCACGCAGATACCAAAGCATGCTACAGTAAACAAACACATCTGCTGCAGATTCCACCAACAGGGACTCTCTGGATATGATTGAGCGCTGCTTGTGTTTGGTGTGCTTGGATGAACCATGTGGCATGGAACTGAGTGATGCAAACCGAGCCATAATGATGCTTCATGGAGGAGGGAAGGACAAGAATGGAGGAAACCGTTGGTATGACAAACCCATGCAGGTAAAGGATCAACATGAAATGCTGCCAAACTATGAGTTATAATATAAAGTCTGAATTAAAGCTGCAGTTACTTGGAATCTCAGTTTATAGTAGGTGCAGATGGGTGCTGTGGAGTTGTTTGTGAACATTCACCTTTTGAGGGAATCGTGCTGGTCCAGTGCACTGAATATTTACTGAAATACATGTAAGTTATTCATTTTATATAACAGTGGCATCATTCATACCTTATTAAAGACTTTACTAAAAACAATGCATGATACAGCAGCATATTTATGATGTTAAGACAATAAAATTATAGCAGCCTGGTGGCTTAGTAGTTATCACTGTTGCCTCACACGTCCAGGGCTTTACTCCATCTTGTTCTTGGTATAGACCCCCATACGATGGGTACAATCAATTGCGGAACTCTTCAGTGAAATTATATCAGTGCTGGCCATGATAGATAGGCACCAGAACACCCAGTTCATCACAGCTGCAGCACATGAGTCCCGCAGACAAACAGTCCTAGGCCACAGACCCACCAAACAGCCCAGATTCTAATCTAATCGAGCACCAATACAGTAGGATGCGTCAGACAAACAAAACCTATCCATGGAGGCTCCAGCCCAAAATCCATAGCACGCAAAGTATTAGCTGCCAACGTTCTGGTGCTTGGGAACAAAGGAAACCCAAAACATTAGTGGTTAATGTTTTGGTTTTAAAGTAATTTCTTAATGTTAATGTTATTGTTTTAAAGTTATAGTTGATTGTGTAAGGCCTATATGTACTTGCTAAATATCATAGTCCATATTTAGCCCCCTTTGCTGTTATAATAACCTTCGGTCTTCTGGGAAGACTTTCCACTACATTTTGGAGCATGGCTATGGGGATTTGTGCTCATTTAGCCACAAGAGCATTAGTGAGGTTAGGCACTGATGTTAGGGGTTGACGTCAGGGCTCTGTGCAGACCACTTTTCTACTCAAACCTTGTCTTTATGGACCTCGCTTTGTGCACAAGAGAAATGCCATTGTAGATATCTAATAATCACATAATTAGTGGTGCTTTGCGACGCAAAGGACTACTATTATAATCTCACAGGCTTCTTCTTCTTCCGTATGAAAGTTTGGCGCGTAACTAGTCCCGCACTGTTTGTCGTAGACCCATGAATGAGGTGCCAAATCGTGCGGCTTGTTCGGGAATGGGGTGCTATGACTTTTCTAAAAAAAGTCCCATAGACTTTACGTTGAGACCAACATCAGCTATGACATCAGCTGTATCTATGACTATGACGTGGAAAGCTCTATGACGTCATGGCAAGCACCACTCAGGAAATGTGCCTCTCTAGTTACTGTATGTAATTGTAAGCCAGACACTGATAAATTGTGAATTACTTTTACAGCAGTGGTTCTCAACCTTTGTCATAGAGGACCTCCTACCATGTACATTTTAGTGTTTTCTTGGCTTCCAGCACAGCTGATTTTAATTCATCTGCTAATTAACAACTTTCTTTTAATCAAAGTGGGTGTGATAAAGCAGGGAAAACACCAACATGTGCAGGGCAGGGGGCTCTCAATGACCAGAGTCACTGCTACAGAGTAAAAGAGATGTCTGTACTTTTAGGAGTGGCAGCCCTTCAAAGTTGGTGCGAGCAGCAAGCGTGAGTGAGTTGCCATCTCCAAGGCGTCTGCACTGGAAATGTTCTCCAGAAATCCAAAAGTTCCTCACCTCATCTGCAGACAAATTACAACGGCAAGCAAACATTATACTCATTTCTCTTTGCTAATATAGTGCTTGTGGGGGGAATCTTTCTTTAAAAAAAACTTGCTGCATTAATTCAATATTCAATGCATCCTTTATATTCAGGCTTGTCCAAAATGTAGATATGAATGTGCACAAGTTCAGCAATTATGGTAAAGAGTTCATCAAGAAACAAAAAATGAGTCCTGATGCTTACATTCAAGTGGCTCTGCAGTTTGCATTTTATAGGTCAGTTTCCTGTTTTCTACATCAAAATACATGGATAATATTCATCATAATAGGACACATGGCAAACATACTGTATCTGACCTTTACCCAGATGTCATGGAAGACCTGTGCCAACCTACGAGAGCGCATCAATCCGCCGCTTCCAGCAGGGTCGAGTGGACAACATTCGCTCTTCTACCGCAGAAGCCTTGGAATTTGTGAAAGCCATGACTGATAAAAAGTCCAGTTTGATGGTAGGTGATTAAGCCTGATACAATAAAAAAAGAATTATTTAAGTTTAATGTGTTTTATCACAAGATTCCTTAATCATAATTTTTTTTTAATCAAATTTCAGTTTTTGCAGAGTTGACTTTTAGTTGACATAATCAAGTATGTCATCATTAATCTCAGTCATAGGATTAGTATCATTGTAAATTAAAGTTGTAACAGCACTCATGGAAATGTTTTATAGATTATAAGATTTAGTACACTTTGATTAGTTTAGTTTCTTATAGTAGATTATTTATTTTCCTGTTAACTATTTATGTTTTTTTTTATTTATATTTACTGTATATATGGAGAAATTTTACCACTTTTGGTGAATTAGTTATTGTGAAATAACCAAGTCAAATCCAAGAAAGGACACCAGTGGTGTGCTGCCTTTATATTACATATTACAGAAGGAATAGAAAAATTTAAACTTTATTGTATCTATTAGCTTGCAAATAATTTGCCAATTAGATCTGCCCACAATAGTCAATAATAATACAGTATGTGCGCCTGCCTTAAATTTTCTATTAATGTTGTGTTTTTTTTTTTTTTTTTTTGGTAAAAAGAAATTCATAAAATTCTTATGTATTATTTGTTAAAAACAGAAAAGATTGTTAATTGTTAAACGTATTTATTTATTATACTATAATATCATACTACATTATTTATGAATGATATTTACACTACATTACCATATTCATCTCTTTGCATAGGATTTTGAGAAGATGGAAAAGTTATGTGATGCTATAAAGGCGCAAACCAATTATACAATACTGGTAATTAAAACCGAGAATGCTGCTAATTGGTCCAGATTAATACAATCATAAAATATAATTTCATAATACTGTTATATCTCTGTATAGTTCTCTTATGTACACAAACTGTTTACTTGTCTAGGCTATTACAGGGATGGCAATAGACAATCACTTACTTGGCCTGCGAGAAATCTCTAAGGAGCTCAACCTGAAGCCAGACATTTTTACAGATGAGACCTACATCATCAGCAACCAATTCGTCCTCTCCACAAGTCAGGTACATTAAATGCTAACTAGAGGGAATAAATAACAAAGGGGAATTAATGTCAGGTAGTGCATGCTTTACTCATTATAAATGTTGTCATTTTAAATCAGCAACTGAAAAATGTATCCAAGAGATATGTTTCAATAATTTCAGAGAACTTAATAAATGATCCACAATAAACATTTACAACAAGTGGTAACTAGAAAACTCTAGATACATGGTAACAGGTTGATCTCTATGTGCAGGTTCCCACGACTGTAGAGATGTTTTGCTGCTATGGCCCTGTGATCCCTAACGGTTATGGAGCCTGCTATAATCCCCAGTCAGATCACATCATTTTCTGTGTGTCCAGTTTTCGTGACAGCCCCGAGACCTCTTCAGACATGTTTGTGAAAACTCTGGTGGAGTGCCTGGGGGAGATGCGGGATCTGTGTAACACTCAAGCCAAGCATAGTAATGCCAGAGAGAGAACAGAAGAGGCCAACAAAGTTGTGAGGGGTAAAAAAAATATATAGCTTGCCCTCTTAGATATAGGTTCTTTAAGGGTTCCGTAAATAATTAAGTGTTTTTAGCTTCTAAAAAGAATTCTACTTGCAATCTTTTTTGGCAGGGAAACACACTGTTGTAGGGGTTCCATGTTGAAGCTTTAAGCGCTCCACCTGAAGGAATAATCAACAAGTGTACCTGAGAATGAAGTGCACTAAACTACTTTATTTCTACCATAAGGTGAATAATTTGGCTATTGTGTAATTTCTGTGTCTAAAAGATTTCTATTATACTATTAATACAGTATGCTAATATACTACACTATTATGCAGTACGTATTATATAAATGTGTGTGTAAAACAAGTCTTTTGTACTATTACAAAGAAAAAGTGTATTAACACTGCTAGATTATGTGGTCGAATCCTGATGATGCCAGGAGATTATGCAAGAAGTTACCTTTGTTTGGGAGAGCAAGAAAGCAAACCTGGTCATACTGTCTAGATAAGAGGAATAGCATTTCTCCCTCTTCCCTCTCAATCAGCGTGACACTAACCAAGCGAAGTTGTCTTTGTTGCCAACCTGAGAGAAAATGTAAAAGGAAAAAAAAAAAGAAAAAGTAGAATGAATCAGAGGCTTTAGTACACTCTGGATAAATGAAAAAGAAATATATTGTATGTACCAGTAATGAAATCATATAAGGAACCCCAGGTTTTCATGACATTAAATGCATTAAGTTACGTGATACTGTGGTACACTGTCCCATACAACTGACTATATACTTTTGACCATACACTTTTAATTATAGTGTGTTTCTTAAAAGTTTAATCTACGAGTATAAGTTTTGTGTGACTTCATTATCGACACTAGAATGCCATTAGAGTAAAGGTTTCAGATTTTTTTGCACTATGTACATGTATAATACCATCACCCTTAAAAAGCACATGTAGCATTCTATTGCCACTGTTATTAATGCAAGAGCTTGTCAAAGACATTAGTTCTAAAAGTATACTTAATTATTGAAGTTATTGTTATTTAAAGTTGCTTTCACTATGTCAGCATATGTTGTGGATGTATATTTGTTTTTTAAATTTGGCTCAAAGTTAATAGCAAACCTCTGATTATACAGATGGGAAAAGGTAACTGAATAACTATAAACAGGACTGCCTCAACCATGTCTCTAAATGTGACAAGAAAAAATAACAAATATTTGTATGTACTTTCAGAATACACTGCTTTGTCTGTGAGTCTGTCAGGAAATGGTGTTTGTTATTGTATGATAAAATCAATAGTTATGTTTATTTCGCACCTAACAATATTTATAAATGTATTTCCAGAATGTAACATGTCTAAAACATGACAATGAAACAATTAAGCCATTATAAATGTGGATATGTAGCTAAAATGTCGATAAATGTACAGTAGATACCTATCTATCTAAAGTGTTCAGTTTATGTGTTATTATTGAATTTGTCGTAACAGTATTATTAAAATCGTGAGACAAATTGAGTATTGAGTATTTTAAGTATGTTCTAAGTACTGTAAAGGTTCCTGGTAGAAGGTCAGGAACAAAATATCTTTATTTAAGATGTTAAAGTGATATTTGTGAATCATAATGTTTTACAAAGTCTAATGTTATTTTTATATTTTAATTTTATGTGTATTATTTTATCTAATTAATAAAATGATGAAGAAATAAACCCCAAAATGTGCGTGGAAGAGTATGTAATAATTTTTGTAATGTAACAAATGAACCTGAGCTGTGAAAGCCAGGTTCTGTGGTGGTGCAGGGATCACTTTTGGTTTACAATTTTGGAGTGCTTTAATGTTTCACCAGGATTACTTTTGGTGTTGAGGATACTTTTGGTGCTGTGGGTTCGACGTAAGTCTCCGTGGATCAGACTTTTGATTCTGATTGGGATCTGGGGAGCTTTAGAGACCGAGTTAGCAGCCCTGGACTCTTTGCCTGCTTTGCACAGGCTGTGGTGCACTACATGACATTCTGGCACCTTTCTAGCATTGCCTCTTTTTTTCTTTCTTTTTTTGCTGATTTATGCTGCATTGGCTTTGGTTTGGTAAGACTTGTTTCACAAATAGCTTTGAGACTTAACTAAGCAGGTGCTGTTGTAAAATGTGCCTAAGTAGCATAGTAACAACAGAAAATAAGTGATGTAATAGGAAAAAAAAGCCTGTAAATGACATCCCCACTCCACACCAAACAGATTAGTAGAAATAATGGGCCTAATATTATAAAACACTCGTGGTGCATTATTATAAATAAGTGCTAGGCAATTTTAACATTTAAAGATGAAAATGGATTTTAACAAATAAATTCGTCACATAATGTATACTGCACATAGCTAATGGGTACTGGTATATAACTGATAAACAATGTTAATGTTATGGCTGATTGGTGTATATTTACTGTAAATAATGAGCCAAGATTTTAAATATTTGGTGAGATTCATAAAAAAGATGATATGTAGATTATGATTCAAGGATGATAAATGAAATTTATTTTACATTTTAAAAAGTTCTTGGCTCAAAAAAAAAAATATTGAGATTCAAATATAAATGGCAAAAATAGTTGAAGAACTTCTTTCTATCTACAATAAATAGGAAAATAATCCCCCCCCCCCTTAAAATAATCACATTTTGTTTGTAGTATGTATGTTGCTTATATACGAATGACCAAATATATTTAATTACCTAATTTCATATAGCTTGTTTCATAATTTTGAAAAAAAAAAAAAAAAAAAAAAATTCCAGAATGTTCCAAGAATGTAGAAAACCAATCCAACGTTGGGTCTTTTATATAATATATATGTTTAATTTGCTTACTATCAGAGGCTATCGTTCCACATATATATATATATATATAATGTATATATATATATATATATATATATATATGAGGTGATAGTAAATAAATGTATCCCCTCATAAAATGTTTCAGCTTTTTTTTTTTTTTTTAAAACCTCCCAGACAGTTTCGAAACGCCGCTTACGGCCGGTGTTATGCGCGAAATTCCGGCTTTACACGTAGGCTTATTACGTCTCATGGCTGTCTGTTACTAGAGAAACCGCAACAGAAGCCAAAGTTTAAAGCGCGCTGCTGTTCATTCGTCACGATGTTTTGAGGTTTGGGCTCAGAAAACAGCTCATACGCGATGTCTTCACTGGTCACTATTCGTTATGGCCCTTACGAGTCGTGTGGAGTTGTGAATTACAAGACGTTCCGCCTAGAAGGCCTGCAAGGTTCAGTAGACTCAAGCTATTGATTGGCTAATGCGTAGTTTATGCTAACCGCTTGTCAGAGAGTATTAACTTTGGGGGAAATAAACGTAAAACACAGTTCACTATAACTCACACTGGCATGAAGTCCAGTATGTTTTTTTCTTCTTTTTTTTTTCTTTTTACCTGTCTCTGTCTCTTTTTTTCCATTAGCGGTTCTGAGAGACTGCGGCTACGTGTGTGTTCTTGAGGAAGCGCCTGACTGGAACCAGGTGGAGCTGCTGGTTCATGGAGAAAGCGTGTATCAGTGTGACATCAAAAAGCTGGAGTTCGGTAATAAAACCCTAACCTCAGTATGAATAACTAATAGCCACACTGAAACAGAAAACAGGAAAATAACTACAACTCTACCACAACACACTGCTGCAGGACTTTGGGAACCGCTTTTATAAAAAAAATAAAAAAAAATACAATATTGCAGCTGGTGTATAAGTAGACATGCATCCAAAAGGAGTCGACTACATTCAACATTTTATAGTTTTATTCAAGAATTCATTAAAAATAAAGTTTTAAAAAATTCATTTAAATATTTCATCCAATACTGTATAATGTGTATACAGTATATGGTTCATTCTTATTAATTTCCCATTTCTTTATTTCTGGAAGGAATTTATATATGCTATTTTGTTTCATTCATTCATTCATTCATTCATCTATCTTAAGTTATATTATCTCAGTCCTGGAGAACCTGGAGCCTATCCCAATGGTACTGGCCATAACCAGTCGTTCACTGGGCACTATGCACAAACGTTCATCCAGTCCTTCATACATTGGGGTGATAAGGAATTGCCACTTGGCAGTTAGTGAGATTATGATTTTTGGTTTATAAGAGAAAGCTCACAAACCTGGAAGAAAACCATAAATACATGAATAGATGCTAAATTCAATGTAGACAGTAATCCAAACTCAGGATTGAACTAGAATGATACACTACTATGCCTGTTTCATTTATCTTTTCACAAACAAGTTAATAAAAGGCAATTAAACGCCCACTGGCTCCCCTTACATATCTTAATTGCTTAGTTTTTTTTCTGTGCTTAAATCTCTTTAGACGTATTATTTATATTATATTCAGGGGTTGGACAATGAAACTGAAACCAAAAGAGGACAAATTGTTGGTGAGCGTCTTGCTGGTGCACCTGTGACCAAGACAGCAAGTCTTTGTGATGTATCAAGAGTCACGTTATCCAGGGTAATGTCAGCGTACCACCAAGAAGGATGAACCATATCCAACAGGAGTAACTGTGGATGCTGTCTGACAGGGATGTCCGGGTGCTAACACGGATTGTTAACAAAAAACATAAAACCACAGCTGCCCAACTCACTGCAGAATTAAATGTGCACCTCAACTCTCCTGTTTCCACCAAAACTGATCGTCGGGAGCTCCACAGGGTCAATGTACATGGCCGGGCTGCTATAGCCAAACCTTCGTGTCACTGCCAAGGACTACTGAACCATTCTGGAACACCATGTGCACCCAATGGTTCAAACATTGTATCCTGAACATGGTGCCATGCATCAGGATGATAGTGCACCAATACACAGCAAGACTGGTGGTTTGATGAACATGAAAGTGAAGTAGAACTAAATATTATTGAGCCACTTTGGGGTGTTTTGGAGGAGTGTGTCAGGAAACATTTTCTCCAAATAATAACTTTAACTGTTGATCATAACATCAGGGCTGTCCCAATTATCAGAACATTTGAGTTTATATAGAATTATAAAATATGCAAAAAACCATTAATGCTGTCATTGATCTGGGAGTATACAAGTGCCGTTCAAGCCAAACTGGTACTTGTGATTAAATTTCTCATGAATGAAGGCATAAAACTGATTGATACGAACAGAAGACTTCAAGTCCAGTAAAGTGATGAGACACGGCTTCAAGAAAACGTGAATGGTGCAAACATTGTAAAGGAGGCTGTATGTACATGAATGATGATCCCAGCCAAGGTGGCTTGGAACTCACTGCAGTCTTTCTTGTGAACATTTAGTAAGTAGAATGTGTGATCCTTTAAAATCAACAAGTAACTTGCAGGAGAGACACATATATTTGTGGGAACTGTGCATACTGTCATTAATGAACGCCACTTGCAAATTCCAGACACTCAAAGGGGGTTATTGCCACATCCTCTGTACAGTCCTTACCTCGCTTCAAGCGATTTCCACATAATCGCCATTGAAGGAGTTCCTGAACAGCAAGTGTTTTAGCCATAATGCAGGCAGTCTGATCATGTCTCTGGCCTACTGAAAAAATATTTCTACTTTGATGGTATCCAAGCAGTAGTTATTTTGGGATAAGTGCATTAGTGATGGGCAGCTTGATCCACTGTGTCAAGATTATATAGATAAATGAGTTTACTCTCATAACTGTGTTCTGTTATTCTGCACAATGAAAAGTCCTGGTTGACTTGAACACCCCTCGTATTATAAAAAAATGACTACGCTTTATGGCCAAAAGTATGTGACCACTTGTATGTTCTTGTTGAACATATCAGTCGAGATCCAACTCCGTTCTTTGCTGTTAATTTGTCTAATCTGTTAATAATTTGCACTATTATTAAAAGGCTTTCAACTAGATTTTGTAGTGTGGCTGAGGGAATGTACTCATTCAACCGAAAGAAACATTTGTGAGGTGAGGCACTGATGTTGGATGAGGAGACCTTGGGCACAGTCAGTGTTCCAGCACTGTCAAAAAGTTTTCAGTGGAATTAACATCAGGGGTCTGTAGGCCACTCAATTATTTTAAAATCCAACCTTGGCAAATCATGTTTTTATGGGCCTCACACACGGATTGTTGTGCTATGCTGTAACATGTTTAGGCTCCTTAAATGCAGTGAAAATAAAATCTTAATTTATGTAATATACACTGTGTATAAAGACATTTTAGATTATTGTGCTTCCAACGTTGTGGTATTAGTTTGGGTAAGACCCACATATAGTATGACAGTCAGATGTCCACAATTTTTTTTTTTGCTATATATTGTAGGTGGAGTTTAGATACTAAATGTTTCTGTTCTTGTTTCTTGTTTCATTAGGTGGTGATGGGCAGCTTGATCCACTGTGTCAAGAAGCTCTAGAAGCAGTAAAGAATGCATATCATCAGCACCAAATATGATCCTAGAATATTTAAAAGACAAACAAATTTGTAATAATAATATGTAATAATAATTTTATACCATTATTTTTTAGACAGAGCCGTGCTCAAATTGCACTGTCACTGTTAATTATGATATACTGCCTAGCCAATAAAAAAGTCACATCCTCTAATATGTTGTTGGACTGTTTTTTTGCCTTGATTATGCATTGGCAGCATTAATATTTTGTGTAAAAATTGTCACCCTGGAATATGGTTGTGTCGTCAGGCGTGAAAAAATCCACTGACGTGATAACCTGTTCATTTAGTACATTCAGAGCCTAAATCTCACCAACTGAAGCAACTGCAGCTCATAACACAATAGGGATCTGTATTAGGTCAAATCTGGACTCATTGGACCACAATACAGTACATTTTTCTTGTCCCAATGTCCAATTATTATGCTCCCTAACAAACTGAGGCCCTTTTCCTGATTATTCTCTCTTACAAGTAATTTTTATACAATGCTAAATGCTCTTTCACTATTGAACATAGCTTTGACATCTACTGTTAATTTCTAACAATACAAATTCACCACTATGCCACCCCTGATCACAGTCATTCTTGATTTTTTCCAACTACAATTCTTATGTGAAGTTGAGTATCCCAAAGCACTATCCTTTGAGGTTTTAATAATGCATTGGACAGTTCTTAGCCAAATTTTACGAATCTACCTAGTTGTTTACTTTGGTTGATGCAGGTCAATAATTTTGATACTTCTGAAATATCTTTTCCACCACCATGGAATACATCTTCCGAAATGGTTGTTTAAGAAATGAGAGGCTACCCACAGCATCATGTAGGGTTAAAACATTTATTTGCTGCACCAGGAAGGGTTAAAACATTTATTAGCTGAAACATATTACTCACTGCAATAATTATCCCTTCAAAGGGTCTTACATGTTTGCTTACTTGAATCCAAGTGGCAACTTTTTTTTTACCCTGCTCGTGTTTAAGAAGACAGTGTTTCTATATTTTAGTGGCATGTATTTTAAACATGTTTTTTTTAAAACATTTTAGATCATGGTACTTTATAGTCCCAAAAGGACAATCGTAATTTAAGAGAAACTACGAATATCATGACGGCTATAAAGAATACTATTGCTTGTCACTACGCCATCTGTTCAGTGCCTCGGAACGCAGCCAGGTGTGGCCCTAAGTGATGAGAGATGGGGGGAAAAGAATATAGTGTAGTCGAGAATAACCTGAGTTCAAAAGCACTGTGATATATTCTAATCTAAGTGATCCAAGAATCGGTCCACATATGCATTCTAATATTATTTTCTATTAATTTCTGTATCTGTGTACAGTTCAACAGTCTATATCTAATTTCTAAAACATCAACAACCAAAACCTGAATCACAGAGGATGACACTATTGCTAGGAACACAGTGTGCTTTGAAAGCGAGCCTCCAGGGCAGCAGTTCTAGCAAATATTTAAAGTAAGTAGTTCATTAGCATTAAAAGCTCTTGCCCTGAAATGCACTGAGATCAAAAGCAGTGGTCATGAACTTCTTCAGCTCTGCCAGGTGTGTGAATTTGTTTCCTGTGGCAGTGGCTGCAGCAGGGTCACGGCCAACGTACCTGAGAGAGTGGATAAGGGTGAATAATACTTGGTAATGGTGCTTTTTTATATACTTAAATATTATACTATTATATTTATACTTTACTTAAGCACTGTACACTTGCCCAATTACATTTCCAAGGAAAACAAAAACCTTACATTTAACTTGCAATATTTATATTTAGAATTCAAAATGCTCATTCCAAAGGTCATTTTCGGTTTATGGAGGCCCAAACTCACCATATTGGTTTCTTGTTGGAGAGTGCACTAAGAAAGCGTGGTCTTATGTAGTCATAATAGCCCATGTTTTTATGCTCCTCCTGACACCATACAAGCTCAGCATTGCTGTACATCTCAATTTCTTTCTTGATAAGGTCGAATGGAAATGGTGAAATCTAAAAATTGAGATATTAAAACAAAAGTAAAGGTTTACTGTTATTTTATATACATACATTGCAAAAAGTTCATAAACATCTGCCCGTCCTACTTATATGTTCTTGTTGAACATATAAGTTTAACCCCCTAACTGTTATAATATCCTCCACTATTGTGGAGAGGATTTCCACTAGGTTTTGGAGCACTGCTGTGGAAATGTATTTATTCAGCCAAAAGAACAGGCGCTGATGTTGGGTGAAGAGACTCTGGGCCCATTTACAATCATGGGATTTGGCTGACACCCTTATCCAGAGCAACTTATGTTTATCTCATGATTTATCTGAGTATTTGAGGGTTCGGTTCACAAGGGCCAAGCAGTGGCATGTTGGTTGTGGTAAGGTTTGAACCTGTGGCTTTGTATTCTGTAGTCTAACATCTTAACCGCTCAGAAATGTCTGCCCCGTACATTAGTGTTATCAGGTCAGGTGACCAAATTTTTGACAATTATATTATAGCAGGTGAAAGTTTGTGGAGTAGTATGTGTGTCTTAAAAACTATTTTCAAAAAGGTTAAGGAAGATTAAAGAAAATCACAAATGACAGAAAGCAAATGTTCACCTCATTATCCAGAGTTATGAAACTCTTAAATCTCAAACTGTGCACTGATCTTCTCATATTTGATTTTACCCCTGTAGTTTATGTTAATCTAATTGTTGTGTAACGTCAGTAATGACCAGGGGTGAAAGCAGTTTTAGATTCCTGCCAGTACTACTACCACAACCGCCATCACTTCACTTGTTCTCGGCTTCATGCTTCCTTGAAAAAAAAAAAGGTTCAATATTCGAACACCTGTGTAGATAGAAAGATATTAGATACACTTCTACATCTACATCTAGGCATTTGGCAGACGCCCTTATCCAGAGCGACTTACATTTTTATCTCATTACATCTGAGCAATTGAGGGTTAAGGGCCTTGCTCAAGGGCCCAACAGTGGCAACTTGGTGGTTGTGAGGTTTGAACCTGGGATCTTCTGAACCGTAGTCCCATGCCTTAACCACTGAGCTACCCCTGCCCCTACTTGACATTTGACATTGTGTATAGCAAAAGATTAGTTTTAATGGGTACCCTTAAAGCTCAGAGCATTTTGTTTTGCTGTATTTTAATAAACATATATAAGGTTCAGTATTGTGCAGTATAGAGTGACATATAATTTTTTCAGCGCCAAATAGGCAATATGATGAACTGAATTTTTGTTCATTTTAACCAACTTTCCCAAACACGACAAATTAGAGTGAAACATTAGAAACCGGGTCACAAAGGCACAGGAAAGCACAAATACACACAATCACAAGTTTCTATGGTTGTTTTTCGGTTGTTTCTATGACCAAAAGGAAATAATACAATGCTCATTTTGTGATTTCTACATTTTTTCAACTTCATTCCCATATTCTGGTAATGGTAAAATTTACCCTTTATAAAATGAATGATAGCTTTTGTTCTACCTGATATATTCAAAAACTCAAATGCACAGTTTGAAGTCTGAAGCCTCCCCATTATCACACACCAAAAAAGCTTTTGTATCTTTTAATCGTCATTGACCTATGCTGAGTTGCCGGCACGTATCTGTGCGACTTGGGTTTTAAGGAGGAACATTTAACAGGTCTATGTGAAAATTGACAAAACTATCAAAATCCTCATAACTTGTTTTGTTTTTAAAAAGTTTGTTTTAAAAATTCAAGAACAATACATCAAACACACCTTTTCATTGTGTTTTTGAAGTAAAAATGGACGAGCATGTCCAGCCACGGACCGTTAAGAAAGAATGTCACCTCACGCACAACTTGTCTGAGCTGCTGTCTGTTTTGTTGAAATAAAACAGAATATTGCGAACTATGCTGCTACACATTTTACTTGGGAGATTTTGCAACAAACGTCTGCCTGCCAAAACCCCACAGCACTGGATATCAGCAGCAGCAGTGTGCTGACAGAAGCTCACGCTCACCTTAACAAGCAGTAATGAAAGATCAAAACACAGCACTGCCAGATCAGAGGCAATTCAGAGTGACTTAGAAGCAGTTACCATGGAGACAAACTGTAGACATAAGGTTCAGTGCTTCAGTGAGTGGTTTTGAATGTGGGTTTTGGCAGGTAGCCGCTCTTCGCTCTTTCCAGTACTGCAACTGAATCTTTTAGTGGCACCAAACTGTACCTTTATACAGTACATGACTTCACCCGTGCAAAACACTACATTAACATCTTGTATCTTGTGTATCTCAAACTGTTAACCTGCTCCATTCGGACAATTGCAATCCTGTCCTCCAGTCCGAGCTGTTTTCTTTCTTTCTCTAGCTCATAGTAGACTTTGCCTGTGCAGAAGATGACCCTCTTCACAGTCCCTGGAGTTTTAGATGCAGGACCCTCATCTGGTATGATTCTTTTGAACTTAGTTCCTAAAAAATAATACAAAATCAATCACTCAAACCAGAAAGCATGATCCTTCTCTAAAACAAAATTAAAACATTAAGGCTGATCACTCCAAATCCCCATTTATATTTTCTCATACTATACCTAGGGTCATGTCGTCGAAGCTGGAGCGAGCCTCAGGGAGCCTCAGTAAGGACTTAGGAGTGAAAATAATTAGCTGAGGAGGAAATAAGATGTCAATCATAGTAAAAGAGAAGTACACCATTTAGTAGTTTCACTTTAAGGAATTTATGCTGTAAATAAACCTTTGAGCTGTGAATCCAACCAAAACAATAAATTAAGAGAACTTTTGTACAAAGCAGACTGTGGTGTCCCCAGACAGCCTGTTTAATTTGCTCAGGAAGAGCTTTTCTCATGCTCCACAAAGCACTGTATTTATCTGTAACTGGGGAACACTTTAGACAATTACTGTAGCGGAAAGCCATGAGTGTGGGAAGAATCCTGAAACTTTCCACTTGTGCTGATACAAGTTTTATGCCCATCAGAATTCTTCTCATTTTGTTTTTATTAGACTTAAAAACATAACAACTGCACTGCATGTCATTGCCTGTAAATAGCCAAAGCTCTCTGACTTGAATAGGAATCAATATTTAAGTAATACAGAATTTGCATTCAACATACTGTATACTGTATTAAACAAATAAAATCATTCTTACTGGCTTTCTGAATGGTAATAAGATCTGCCTTCTCAGCACATGGAAGTAGTTAGCAGGTGTCGAGCAGTTGACCACAATCCAGTTACAGTCATAAAGCTGTTGGACCTCAAAGTCTCCAAGGAACTCCTTGATTAGAGGTAAGTAAAATACAGCTGAATGAATTTAGGTCATTATTGGTAAAAGGTCACGTCTGGAGACTGGGCAAAAATTATACATCATTAGAAAAATACTTTGCATCCATTTGTTTTCATTTTAAGTTGCTTCTTTAAAGAAGAATGTTGTCATCAATGTTGGCATCTTTATGGCAGTCTGACAAAAAATATGTTTGTTACAGGTTACACTCAAACCTGTTTGCTCCTGCTAGAGGTAAAGATTTGGTCATATATGGATCTTTCAATAAGTCAATGACTCCAAACCTGTCTCCAAATCAATACACAATAACAGATTTTTTTGTCACTGCTTTTTTCCCTACAGTTGTAGTTAAAGTTTATGTTAAACATGCTTTATGAAAATATATTTGTTCCCAGACTTAAGCAAAAAAAAATTTTTACTAGTCAGTATTCAGAGGGCATTCAGTGACCTTTGCACTCTACTGAAAATGAAAAGCCTGAAAGGTGGAAGAAATTAATTATTGTCTTTTTAAGCATTAACCAAATGGACAATAAATGGGGTCCAATGAAGGATCATTACAAAAGTACCTACTCACCGGATAACGATCAGGGTCATCTTTACTCATCTGCAAGAAACGCTCAGGCCTTGCTGACGAGTGCTCTGGGCCCTAGTAACACACACGCACACACACACCACACACACATCACACTAAGCTGAAGAATGATGTCCTCATTTGCAAAGGCCCTGACAAACTTGAGTCATCACTATTGATCTTTATGCAATTACTTCACCTTAAAGAGTAAACGTTAAGAAGCAAGGCCATCTTTAAAAAATCTATGACCATTTTACATAGCAAAAAAAAAAAAAAAATGATTACATGTGTTTTATTCATGAAAGCTTTACATGGATAGATATAAGCTGAACTAACCATGTATATAAATATACAGTAAGAAGATTACAGTACCAGCATGCCTATGAGAACGCAGACTGACCTTTATACATGACTCTCACTTGTGTTCCTGTACCCTAGCATATGTCATATTGTGCTGTATTGTATACTACAATGAAATACACCGATCAGCCATAACATTAATACCACTGCCAGGTAAACTGAACAACATTGATCACTAACTATACACCAATAAACTGGTGACAGGATCATGGGCATTCAAGACTCACCCATGCCTACAGGGACTAAAATGCCAACTTGTCCAGTCAAATATCACAGAAAGGCCAATGCATAACAAATTGCAAACAAACGTCACTGCTGGCCATGATAGAAAGGCACCAGAACACACCATAGCCCACCAGACATGGGGGCCCAGCAGGCAAATAGCCCAAGCTTTCAGACTTTCCAGATCCAAATCCAATCGCGCTCCTCTGGGATGCAGCAAACAAACAAGTCTAATCCACAGAGGACCCACCCCATACCCCATACAAAAGATCTGCTGCCAACATCCTGGTGACAGACATTGCAGCTGATGCCCAAAGACCGGTTCTTTGCAAAACAAAGCCGAAAAGGACTGGTGGCAAAAGGGGAACCCAAAACCTACTGTAGGTAGTGTTAATGTTAATGGTTTTAATGGTATGGCTGATTGGTGTAGAGTTTAGTAAAGGTTTAGTGAGCTGACCATTCCCTCCATGCCATGAGGTAGCAGCAGGACGATGCCATTGTTTCTGACCCATTTGGCCTGGCCTGGACTGATGAACTGGTCTATGATACACTGTGCCGTGTTGTGGAAATCCCCAAACTGAGCCTCCCAGCACACAAGGGCATTGGGACTAGCCATAGCAAAACCCAGCTCAAAACCTACAGTATTCCAGCACACAATGCATACATTACATTAGGTGCAAGCAAACAGCATATGAATGTATCAGACCATTGTGTTATATCAAACTGTAATATAAATATACACATCTACATAAATATACAAAATCAAATTGTTAAAAATAATTTAAAAAAACAAAACAATAGAATTCAGTAGGATTATTGGAAAAAAGTCATGTAGTCTGGTCAGTCTAGATTTACCCTGTCTAGAGTAATGGGTGCATCATCGTAAGTAGAGAGGCAGATGAAATGCAACCATCATGCCTAGTGTCTACTGTAGTGTACAGGGTGGGCCATTTATATGGATACACCTTAATAAAATGGGAATGGTTGGTGATATTAACGTCCTGTTTGTGGCACATTAAAAATTGAATATCCCAATAAGTTTGATGTGTCACATGACCCTCTTCCTACTGAAAAAACAAAAGTTGGATCCAAGATGGCCGACTTCTAAATGGCCACCATGGTCACCACCCATCTTGAAAGTTTGCCCCCTCACATATAATAATGTGCCACAAACAGGACATTAATATCACCAACCATTCCCATTTTATTAAGGTGTATCCATATAAATGGCCCACCTTGTATAAGCCTGTAAGTTCAGTATTACAATTTGGGGTTTCTTCTGTTGTCCAGGTCTAGGTTCAGCAACGTTATGTTCACAAAAAATGAGGTCAGCTGACTACCTGACCATACTAAATGACCAGGTATTTCCATCCATAGTTTTTTTTTTTCCTTCCCTGATTGCATGGGAATATTGCAAGATAACAATGCCAGGATTTATTGGGCGCAATGTATATAAAAGTAGGACACTTAATATTGCTCCTGTGTATCTTCACCTGTATATGCATCAATGAATTCTTAATTTTCTGCACATGATAAAGGAGACTTTAAGCTGTTTATAAAGGTGTTTTGTAAAGTGACAGAAAAACGGTGTGACGAAACCATGTTCCACTTTTCCACTGTCCATGCTACATTAGAAATATACAGCACAGACATCTGGGATAATGAGGAACAGTGGTTTCTTACCTAAAACTCCATACTCAGACAGGGAGCTGTTGCACACGGTGTAAGGAGCTTGGTTCTGCCATAGATGGTTCATTGGAACACAAACCCGCTTATCCACTTCCTGGTCATGCAGGACATGATGGCGATGACTGCAAGGTCAAAGAGGTCATTATGATTCATTACAAGAAAGATGATGCAAGAATATATGCAAAAGCATAAAACCTATCTAACTTGTCTTTTTCAATATAAATGCACTTTATTTTGCATGTGTCACAAAGCTGGGAAATCTCTTCGTTTTTCTGTGGTGTCAAATTAGAAAGTCAAATGTGGTGTCAAAATTTTTTTTTCACCTTCTGTCCAGAGTTACTCAAAAAACATAGACAAAGGAAAGGAAGTGAAGGGAGGTGGGAATAAAGTTGATGTGATAAGGTTTGCTAGGTCACTCGGATGTTTTGTTCAAATCTGCTGTAAAAGTCGAAACAATGAGACAAGCATTGACAATCTCTTAAACATCACAGTAATGATGTACAGGAGCAGCTAGATTCTAGAGGTCTATGCAGTTACTGAATATCCAAGGCTGCAGAGGAACGAATGGCTTTAACTTAAAAGAATCCCTAAGATTTCACATACCCCATTGTCTTTTGTACTGTAGGAACCTTACCCAAATGTTAACCCAAAGTTTATCTTCAGAGATCATTTAACATATGATTTGTCCTGAAAGAATGGATCACAGAAGCAGCAGGTAATTCACACTCTTAAATACTCTGAATGGACTCCGTAGCAAAGCAAAATGTAGGAGGGAATAAATACTAATTAAAGTCTATTTGCTGTCCTCATTCAAACTCTGAACATCTTTTTAGCCACCATTTTCTGGCCCGCTACATCAGTCAGGAGAACTTAACAAGGTGAACACCTTCACGAAGAATCAATTACTCATAGATGTTGGGTAAAGAAAGAAAAGAGAGCTAGACTAAGGAACTGTGATATGTTCACTCCCCAGGGCTTGAAGAAAGCTAGGTGGCATTGACTGAATGTATCAGCCCTCAGACAATCCTCATCAACAAACAGGCTCATGAGACAGCAGCTTCTACCTCTCACTAACATTTCTTCTTTAAAAACCTGTATTTCCTGAGACAAAGATAAAACAGATTTCATTTGGAAGGCTATAAATGACAAATATAAATGTAGATGCAGGTGAGAGAATTCTGATTAGCCGTGTCTCTGGGACTGGCAGTGTGTGTATCTGAGGTAGTGCTGCTGTGGGGTGTTGTCAAACAGGTTTCTTTCAACGCCAACAGAAGCAGTACCGTGACAACACCATGTGGGCATCTCTCTCTGTCCCAGGGGGCACTTCTCTAAGACAAACTGACGTCATCTGTCACTGTTTAGACATTAAATGAAAGCTGTGGTGCAGGGAGTTTCTCTCTGCAATGCTGATGGAACTGATAAATGCAATCATAGATCGCTTTGTGTGTGATGAGTTCAAAAAATTTTTGTCACAAATGCCCGATATATTGTCAGAAAAACGTTTTGCCTCAAATATGTCCTTTAGGTTTCTCTGGCACAGCTCAAATCAAGTGTAAGCTGATTTAGGTCCTGTGGGATCAGGATGCTTGTGCACCCACCTAAAGGTTCCTCTCTCCACATCTTGCCCACTCAGTCTCACATGGACACCATCCTTCAACAGGGAACCAAAGGCCATGTACTCCCCAAGAGCCCAGTCCACTGTACGCTTACTAACCATGTCGGCACGGCCTCGCAAGATCCTCAACACTCCTGGGATTTGGCATGAGCAAAGATGTTAGAGACCAGACAAAAATGAGAAAAGTTAAGATAACAATTCCAGGTACAGTCTATTTTTTTTTCCGCTAAAGAAGAAGAAAAAAACATAGATATTTTAGAACATCCATTTAGAATCATATGTATAGTCCAAATGGCACATGTTTTAAATAATGTAAGATCTAGCAAACTACAATTTCTAACAATTCGTTTTGTTAGACATCAATATGCATTCACATCCTAAAATAAAGTCATTAAATAAAAAAAAAAATCAAAATTTCCACAATATGATATATTGTAGGGTTATGCATTGAGCTCATGGGTGAAAATGTTTTAGGCAGCAAAGAGGCTTTATGTAGTGAGTGGTGTTTAAAAGATGTGGTAAGGGGCAGGTCATAAAGAAGCAGTGGTTAGGATGATTTAGCAGTGTTAAGAGCTGTCAGGCTGAAGCGTGCTGGTTTAGTTTAAATGGTCCCTGAGTGTAGCTACATCACAGCTGTGTAGAGTCTATAAGCACCAAGGCACGACTGCGGCAGCGCCACAGTGAGCTTTGCTAATTGTCCATAGCCACACTATCACGGCACTGGTGTGTGAAGGCTGAAACAAATCAGGTACAGTAGACAGATGCAACAAAATCTGTTCGATTGAATAACATCTGAGGCTCACCACTGTGAATGGTAAAGTCTTGCTGCGGGACAGAGCTGGCAGCCTGGCCGATGTGCTTCAGGACATCCTCAGCGAGGCCTGTGGGAGGATAACTCATACACTTTGGTTCCCCCTGTTCTGTGAAGAAATCTAAATACAATATAATTTCAGTACGTTTTTAAACTGGCTACAAAGTATTTCATAGTTATAGATGTAAAGAAAAAAAAAAATTTACTTGGCCATGGTGAGTCCAGCCAGTGACGGATGTGGAGTATCTTTTCATCTTTAGAACTGGTGTATGCTTCTTCACAAATTTTGTCATACTTAGCCACTTCCTCCTGTGAACAGTTAGCAGGATTTCTGTATATTTTCTATATAATCATGTGCAAAATGTTCATCCACCATCCTTATCAAAACACACGCACAAAAAAAAAAAAAAAACAGAAGTGCTTAAGACATTTGTGACAAATGATTCATAAGACAAGGCACCTAGGTGCTATGGAATACAGGAAACAGTGAGCTGTAAGTCACAATTTATTCCCCGAGTGTATTCCCCTGAGCTATGGCAGTGAACAGAGAGTGACAGCGACGCGCTTGTAAATAAAACGAGCTGTCGCTGGGCCAGACAGAATGTCAGCCATGCCCAGTGGAAGGATGGCTGGGTTCAAGCTTTGTGTTTTCTACAGTAGATTTAGACGGAGTGGGGGTAGGATGCTCTGAATTTGAGTAACATCCAATGAGTGCAAATGTGGCATCAGCAATGCAAAAAAAAAAAAACATCACTACAATCAACAACAATTGAAAACAGCCTCTGTAATACTGATGTTCTGGATATAAAAAAAACATATTAAGCACTGACTCATTCACCAGTAGGCGAGGTCAGCTTTTCCATGAACGTTATTGGCTACACATACAGTATACACTGGACATTCAAAACTAAAATTTGACATTTTATTTCACAATATATTTTCAATCATTACTGGCCAAACACTACAGCTTTGTCATCAAGGCATAAGAGACAAACCTCAAACTCCTGCAGAGTAACGACTCCATCAGAAATGAGTTTGTCTGCATATTTTTTTAGCACATGCTCCTGCTTGTGGATTTGCTTGTACATGAGAGGTTGCGTGAACATGGGTTCATCCATTTCATTGTGGCCAAAGCGCCGGTAACAAACCTGCAATACATAAACCAACTGTCATGAATTTCTGATCATAATAATTAACATTATTTAGCCCACTTTACACTCTTCTTTGTATTATTTTCATTAACTTTACTTAAAAAATGTACTTATCAACAGGTGTGTTGGAAGAATGTGAGACAATACTCAACACAAAAATCCCAGTTTCTCATCCAGCCCTCAGATAACTTCAAATCAGGAGAGTAGAGCTAAGTGCTCACCAGATCTATAACCACATCCTTGTTAAAGGTGTTCCTCCATTCTGCAGCCACGCTGCACACATACATCACAGCCTCAGGGTCATCAGCGTTGACATGGAAAATGGGTGCGTTTACCACCCGAGCCACATCAGTAGGGTAAGGGGAGGAGCGCGCCATTCGTGGATCAGTGGTGAAGCCAATCTGGTATAAAATCATTTATTTGTTACCTGAATAATAATTTGATTTATCTAAACAAACAATACATAATTTCTGCTTAATTTAACCTTTTGCTATCATAAAAATAATTTATATTACATGCATATTACATACATCTAAAGCTTGATTTTTACCTGGTTGTTGACAACAACATGAATGGTGCCATGAGTGGTATATGAGGGAAGCTCACTGAGATGGAAGGTTTCATAGACAATTCCCTGACCAGCAAATGCAGCATCACCATGCAGGAGAATGGACATCACCTGAGACATCAAAACTCAAATACTTGCATCAATTAAGACTGGTCTTCCAACTTATCCACACAATCTTTTAAAAATAAGAAATAATAATAACAATAATAATAAATAACACTGACAGGATTTGACCAAAAAATTTACAATTTACAATTTTACATTCCAAAAAGAATGATATTTTGTTTTACAGGGCATTATCAGGTGCCCAGGAGATGTTATCACATATGCTATATAGATAGATACTATAAAGATAGACACAGAGACAGAGAAACAGATAGGTACATAGATATAGTACTTTATTAATCCCAAAAGGAAATTTTATTGTTTTAACAGTTCACATATTATATAACAAGTAAGCAACAAGCAAGAATTGCATTGAGGAAAAGGCACAGTGAATAATGGGATTGAAACTTTACATTATGTGCACCACCAAGTTGATATAGTAATAGAGAGAATGAACCAGCAAGTTGAAATATTAATAAAAAAGGGGATGAAATTAATGAAGGATGTGACCATAGTGCATAGACTTTATTTTTTTGAGAGTCGATTGTTTTCTTATAGTATGTTTATTGTCAAGGCATCCAGCACTGTATCGTTTGTGTGATAGTAACACAATGTAGACATATTAAATATAGCTGTATATAAAATCAGCCATATGAGAAAAAAAAAAAAACCAGAACATTATGTGTCCTGGGAAATGTGATATATATAAAAAAAACTGGTACAGGTGGCAACACTAGTGGCAAATGTTATCACTAACACTTGGCTTCATGCAAGAAGCATTACTGATCTTTTGACATTGCTGTTTTCGATCTAATGCAAGGTCATACATTTATTTTAAGTTTTTTTCAAAGTACCTTGATTTCAATACTGCTGCAGTTCTTCCTTTTCTTCCTCTGGCATCTCTGCAAGTATGCTCAATTTGCACAGAACACAACATGCACCTGCCCTTATATGGCGTTTTGGGCATTACAGTACTATGCTTCTTACAGGCTAATCCTATGCTAAACCTATTCCCCTCCAATTTAAGATCAAGTGGGATTCATCACTCAGCTCACCTGTGTAAGAGCAGATTGGGACGACTAAGAATATTTGGTGCATCTGGCATTGACTTCAATGTTTTCCTCTGAACAGAAAATGAAGAGAAAATTTCAAAGGAATTCCCTGCATGAGGCCGCTTGTTTACTATTAAGCATTTAATTAAGGACAAGATTCTCTAAATTAATATTGAACACGTTTTCATGTTAACGCTTTATATTTTCTTATACCGTATGTGAAGTATAATCTGAGGATAGAATTGAAATATAATAGCAACAGTATCAGCTAGTTCTGGCTCTTGATCATGCTTTTAGGATTTTATTGCAACTAAGCTATACACTGATAAAATCTATTACGGTACAAATGTACTCATATCTCTACACCTTAGATACAGATTTTATGCCAAATAAAAGTAGTGGCAATTTGACAGGAATGGTGACATCCCCTCCTAGCTAACAGAATCCTCAGGAGTGGTTTGAGATGTTGCTGTTGAGTGTTCACTGCTTTGAGTACTCTAATTAAAAGAGTTTCAGGGGAATAGAATGCTAGTTCCTTTTACACAGCGTTGCTTATTAAAAACAAAACATAAATACTTTGGTTTAATGTTAATTATTGAAGTCACCAAACTACATTCAGCTAACCAACTGCAAGATAAAACTACAAGGACTAGCAAATTAACTGCATAGTGGAACTAGTCTTTGGTGCACACAATATAGTATCTGGTTATCATGAAATAATTACCTTATAAAAATACACTATTTACACAATACACAAGTTCTATGTCCTTTGACGGGCTCTGTATTTTAATATACTATATTAGCATAAATTTTAGCACTATATTTGTAGATTTTTTTTTACATGTATTTTAAAGGCACAATGAAAAAGGTTATTTCATGTTATAACCTACGTACACTTAATTGACTACTCAAAAATGATTACTAGGTAATACATGTGAACAGGAACATGTGAACTTGTGTTCTGCCAAAAGAAAAATTGTCCTTTTAATTTATTGACCACCATGACTCTTAATACTATTTTCATTTGTGAATTTGTTTCTACTCTATTAAGCTTCACAAACACCAGAGTTTGCTGAATTCTACTTTCAAAATTTTTTTTGCATTAATCTCAAAGCTGTTTTGTTACCTCCAGAAGTGTACGATTCACTAACAGACAGTTTAGAAGCAACCTCTACTTATTTATTTAATTAGATTTTAATTAGGATAAATGTCCAAAACATGGTATTGGTTATAAGAAGTGTTTCACATTTTCAGATCATACAGTATAACACTATTTTTCATAATACTTAATGTTTACGTATGCTTAGTTTTTTTTTTGTAAATATACATATACACATATTTTTATCAGATAAAAAGAAACATGTTTGCTAAATACAATTTAATTTTTAGTGTCTAAAGCTAACTTTTTTTTAATTCGAATTGTTCAATGATCTTTATTGTCATTTAAATGAAACTTGGCAAATTTAGATTTCACATGAAAAGACATAAACCTGACAAAGTGTATTGTTCTAAAAGGCTAAATTATTAAGATATTGCAATATAAATTTGACATGGTTACGGACACTACAGATTTTTGGGGGGGAAATCCTTCATTTTGCTTTAATTTAAGAAATATTTTGTTCAGGTCATATGCTTCTAGATATCAATTTTAGTATTCATACTAAATACTTTATTACTCATAAAGAAATATAAATAATTAGCATTTAAAAGTTTTGGGGCACATATAAAATCTTCTCCCCAAAACAGCTGAAGTTAGCAACTTTTAGGGAAGCGCGATTGGTCACTTCCATTTTGGCACACTCATTTTCTATATTATATGCATAACATAAAAAAAAATAAATCAGCACCAATAACTGTGTTATGGCCAAAATTAAATATTAAATAAAATATGACCTTGCAAATTGCCTAATTTTATGCCCACTTTTATTGATAGCATACAGTTTTGTTAAACTATATGAGTTTAAAAAAATACGAAAAAGGAATATTTTGGGGCAAATACAGTAATATTTACTTAAAGTTGAGGTGTCAAAGTACATACTCTATGTCATAGGTAGAAAAACTCTTGATTTTGGGTCACTGTCAGACTGCTGAGATATCTAACATGTTATACTTCAAATATATAAAATCCACAAATTAGTCCATGTCATGCTTACCTTCTTCCCTTCATTGTCTCCCCTGTAGAACTGCTCAGCTTTAGTTTTGCCCTGCACCACAGGGTCCACTGCCTCTAGGTGAGACGGGTTAGCCATAAGAGACAGAGTAAGGTTCTTATTCGTCTCCCTGTTGATCCGCTCATGGTACATTCCCAGATGATACTTCACATCCCCTGAGCCCTGGAGAACACCATGTGAATATGTGACATTCAGATCTGCCATGCTAAAAGAGTATAAATGTTTGAGGCAGTGAGTAGGTAAGTTACTTTTTACCTCTTCTGCAGCCTCTAATTTCGGATCAAATTGGCAGAAAATCTGATCAAGATCTTTCCTGACAACATTGGCCAAGACATTCAGTCGACCCCTGTGCAACAGAAATGTATTGCTTTTGATACAAGCTCATAAATAAAATTAATATATATAAATATATAGCGTGAAAGTGGGTATACCTGTGAGGCATACCCATGATTACACTGTCTATGCCGGCTGCACTAGACTTGTCAATGATTGTCTTTAGAGCAGGTATGAGGACCTCACAGCCCTCTAAGCCAAAGCGCTTCTCCGAAGACCATTTGCGAGCCAGAAAATCCTCAAACCTGTATTATCATTGAGAGCAAGTAGAAGTAAAAGCTAGCAGCCTTTTTTTTTCTAGTAACAATTACACAGATCTGATGTACAGCATAGTTTGATGACTTCCCTGTTAAACACATGATTCCGTATGTGGACACATACTGTATTTGATGGGACTACCCTTTATATCAGCATCAATTCTTACACTTTTGTAGGATCAGAATCAGGCGTATAATTAGCAAATTATACTAAGCGGGTACTACTAACTCTCACTCATCATCTATACCGCTTTATCCTGTATTCAGGGTCACAGGGAGACTGGAGCCTATCCCAGGAGACTTAGGGCACATGGCAGGGTACACCCTGGACTGGGTGCCAATCCATCGCAGGGCACAGACACTCACACACTCATTCACACACTACGGGCAATTTAGGAATGACAATTAGTACATGTCTTTGGACTGTGGGAGGAAACCGGAGTACCCGGAGGAAACCCACCAAGCATGGGGAGAACATGCAAACTCCATGCACACAGAGACGGGAATCGTCCCTGGCGGTGCAAGGCTCCAGTGCTAACCACTGCACCACCGTTACGCCAAACGGGTACTAATGATTATCAATTTAATAGCTGTGTAGAATAGGAGGAACAGCCAACTTCTGCTACTAAGATGAGGTTGTGGAAGTCATACACCATGGCAAGACTGAGCACAGCAACAAGATACAAGGTAGATATACTGCATCAGAAAGGTCTCTCCTAGACAATAATTTAAAAGCAGAGTAGGGTTTAAAGATGTGTTGTTTAAGCTATTTTGAAGAAACATAAAGAAATGGGCAAGGTTGAGGATCATAAAAACAGTTGTCAGGTATGGAAATTTAATGCAGCAGATATACAGTAGGAATCATCATGCTTATTTCCTTTCGGCATTGGAAGATGTCCATCAGTGCCATCAGCAAAGAACTGGCAGAAACCAATGGGACTCTTTGGCCAATTGTGTACCTCTGATATGGAAACAAGGTTAAGCAACTCAATAGGTTGTTTGCCAAAGGACCGGAGGTAGGGAGGTACAGTAAAATAACACATCTCTGCAGGGAACTGTGATGCAGGTGTGAATCATAGTGCAGGTTCCTTGCAAGTTTGGGGCTGCATTTTTGCAAATGGATTTTTGGTCAGGATTAAATGTGTCCTCAAAGCTGAGAAATACAAGCAGATACTTATCCATAACGCAATAACATCAAGGACCACAACGAACCCAAACATACAGCCAATGACATTAAAAACTATCTTCATAGAGAAGGACAACAAGTCCTGAAATTTATATTTTGGCCCCCAAAGAGCTCTGAGCTCAACATCACCGAGTCTGTCTGGGATTGCATGTAAAGACAGAAGTATTTGAGGCAGCCTACATCCATGGAAGATTTTTGGTTAGTTCCCCAAGGTCTTTGGAACAACTTTTACCTGCAACGTTCTTTCAAAAACTTTGTGCAACTATACATAGAAGAATTGATGCTGTTTTGTCACACCAAATACTTTTTTACAAAATTTTTGCATAGTAATGTGCGCAAACACACACACACACACCCACACACACACACACACACACACACACACACACACACACACACACACACACACACACACACACACACACACACACACACACACACACACACACACACACACACACAGAGTAAATGTAGTACATATTTCTAATGACTGTTTAGTGAAAACTGACCGGGTTGAGCGCACCAGCCTTGCCAGTAAGGTCCTCTTTTCTCTTTCAGTAAATTTCATAATGCTTGGACTCTCAAACTTTTGCCTGATCCATTGACATTGCTCCAAATTGTTAATAAACATAAATTCCACACCAATATGACCACAGTATGATGCCTGTAACATTCATCACACAAATGAAGGTAGGACATTAGTGCATATCTGAAAAGATCTCAAAAACAGTGGCAATGATGAATGATGACATACTGTATATTCAGGGTAATTAGACATACATATTGCCCTCCATAATTATTGGCACCCCTGGTTAAGATGTGTTAAAAGCCTTAAAATAAATTCAGTTTTTATTGCAGAAGCATATTGTCACACTGAAAACTGTAGAAAAATATAAGATGAATATAAAGTGAATTTTAAGGGGAAATAAAATTCACTAACAAATAATTATTTTTCATAAAATAACCTGTTCCGCAATTATTGGCACCCCTAACAATTCCTAGAAAATAAATGTAATTGAAGTATTTCTGTCATTTCTACAATAGTTTACAAAGTTGATCAGAATATCTAGGAACATTTAATTAGTAATTTATCACTTCCTGCTTCCCTGGGGTATAAATATGACATGACACAGAGGCCATTTCTCTTATCCACTCTTCAACATGGGAAAGACAAAGGAACACACCATTCAGATGTGTAAGGCAGATGTGTGTCGACCTTCACAAGTCAGGCAATGGGTACAAGAAAATAGCCACCCGCCTGCACCTGCCCATATCTACTGTGAGAGGAATCATTAAGAAGTTTAAAAAAACTGGAACAGTAGTAAACAAGCCTGGACAAGGACGCAAGTTTATTTTGCCTCCACGCACAGTGAGGAGGATGGTAAGAGAAATAAAAAAATCTCCAAAGCTCACTGTTAAAGAACTGCAACAAATGATAGCATCTTGGGATCACAAAGTCTCCAAAACAACCATCAGACGCTATCTACATGCCAACAAGCTCTTTGGGAGGGATGTAAGGAAAGAAACTTTTCTCAGTCACAATCATAAACACAAATGTTTGGAGTTTGCTAAGCGGTACTGGGGCTTCAACTGGGACTGTGTTCTTTGGTCAGATGAGACCAAGATAGAGCTTTTTGGCAACAAACACTCTAAGTGGGGCACAAAAGATGAGTATGCAGAAAAGCACCTTATGCCCACTGTGAAGTATGGGGGAGGATCGGTGATGCTGTGGGGCTGTTTCTCTTCCAGAGCCCCTGGGAACCTTGTTAGGGTGCATGGCATCATGAATGCTTTGAAATACCAGGACATTTTAAAGCAAAATCTGGTGGCCTCAGCCCGAAAGCTGAAGATGGGTCGTCACTGGGTCTTTCAGCAAGATAATGACCCAAAACATGTGGCCAAATCTACACAGAAATGGTTCACCACACACAGAATCAAGCTCCTCCCATGGCCATCTCAGTCCCCAGACCTCAACCCCATTGAAAACCTGTGGAGTGAGCTGAAGAGGAGAGTGCGGAGGAGAGGAGTCAGGTCACTGGATGATTTAGAGACATTGTGCAAAGAGACATTGTCGAAGATTCCCTCTTTCTGTGTTCTCTAATCTTGTGAAATATTATAGGAGAAGATTAGGTGCCGTTTTGTTGGCAAAAGGGGGTTGTACAAAGTATTAAACATCAGGGGTGCTAATAATTGTGGCACCCATGATTTGATGTAAAAGAATTATTTCTTATTGTGGGATTTATTTTTCACTGGATAAATGCACTTGAATTAAAGGTTGGAATTTCCTCTTTTTTCCATTGTGGTCCTATGTTATTTAAAACAAAACTGATTTTTTTAGAAGCTAAAGAACGCATTTTAACCAGGAGTGCCAATAATTATGGAGGGCACTGTATATACTTATATATATATATATACTTATATACAATATTTAAGAGGCACACATAGAGCCCACTCTTCATGTATTGGAATAGCAAGGCAAAATCTCGTTTGCTTATTTGCTAAGTGAGAAAAATTATAGCAATATAATTCTTTAAGTACATTAAAATAAACAATAGCTTGATTATATTTTGCAATACAGTTTTTCATAAATGTTACTTGATCTTATATCTATTGCTTGCAATTACTGCACAAAACTGTCCAAATTCCACTGCCTAATGCATTCTTCTTCACTGATGCTTTTCCAGACATCACAGCTTCTTTCAGGCTTTGTTTGTTTTGGGGATTTCTTCTTTCACTCTCTTCAGAAGCTCAAATGCAGGCTGAGTTGGTTTAAGGTCATGTGATTAACTCAGCTTATCTAAAACATTCCGGATTTTCCACTTACTATAAACTCCTTTGTTGTAAGGTTCTTAGGGTCACTGGTTTGCTGCATAATAAAGTTTCTTCCAATTAAACTGGATGCATGTCTCTGTAAAGTGGCAGACGGCATGTTTCTGTAGAGTTCTGAATTCGTTCTGCTGCTACCATCATGACCTTTCCCTCTTTTCTCAGCCTCAGAATATTCTCCAATATTCTCTAACAGAGATCTCTTTGATCTTCAAACCAAAAGTAGACATTCAGAGCTATTAATTTTTTAACAACAGGTGTTCTTAATTTTTTTTTTTTTCAAATCTGAAACCATCTGATTCATCTTTTGATCTCAGACCCAAATGTGTTCAGCATATAGTAAAAACAACACCAAAAATAATTGGCCTTGCTCTTCTAATACTTTAGGAGGTGACTATATATATATGCACACATAGTACATCACCTTTCACCTACCTCAAGTCTGTGAATGATTTCCCTAAGTGGAAGCACAGTCTCCTGACCACCAATAAATGTTGTTGATGGTAACTGGAATGTCTTGTCTAGATCAGATTCATCCAAACTATAGAAGCCTGGTGATAATGGCAGTGTTAGCAAGCAATGACTGATACAGAAGCAGTTGGGGCACTTGTTAAAGGTTAGAGAAAAACTCTTTATGTTTATTGAAAACATTAAGATATTTAAGGCTTACAAACAGAAAAAAATCATTATACACAGTGAAAGCTATTTACTAAGCTTTATTTTCATTAGGCCTTTCTAAATTATAATGAAAGACCATGCAACGCAGGTAACCAGAATATCTTGCATCTAACCCTCTGATGAGGTCTGCCAGGGAGCTGGGGATGCTCAGCATTTCAACAGCAAAAGAAATGACAGATACATAAAATGAAATTAAAGCCACAATACAGATAAATAATACTTGGAATACAGCCCTATATCAGATAACTGTAACTAGAGCTGACTGGGTATAAATCTGCTTTCATTATGTATGCAGAGGCTCCATGAAACAGCATGACAAAATATAGCGTTACATTCAAAGCGGCATATATATGAAGGAAAAAAAAACCCTGGCATGTTTTGAGGAGTCCCTTTAATGGCTATTACTCTCTTTTTTCGATCTGTTGTGAGAGCATGTCCTACATCCTTTTATTTTGCTGGCACTAAAAGAAACAGGGCATGACGGGAGCAAAGGGGAAGATTTATAGTCCTTTGGCTCAGACAACATTAACTCGAACCTGCTCTCCGGTTTATGGCATAGTTCTAGCCTAATCCAGCCCCCTCTAACACTATGAATTTTGAACAGACTGAAATCTGAAAGCAATCTTTAGGCTAGCATGTTACTAGGCTGTGCTACGTGAATGACATCACACATGCTTATTCCAGTAAGCACAATACATTTCACTAAGAACAAATGTTACAAACCCTATGTTAATATTTGCATATATCAATATTTGCTATAATCCTGCAAATAATCCAAGTTAATTTGTTAATAACCTTGATAAAAATCACAGCATATATTAAAAGACAGAGAGAAAAATAACTAATAGAGTGTCTTATTTCATATGACTTAATGTTCTTTGGGGTGTAAATAAATAAATATTAAAGCCATTAGAAGAAATGGAACCAATAGTCAAGTCAATTGATCACTTATTTACCATACAATACTCTTTATTTCATTAAAATTAAGTGTAAGTTACTTGCAACATTGAGCTTTTGCTATATGGGTTTCCAAAGAAAAAAGAAGGGCTCCATTTAGTGTTCATATCATACAGCAAAAGCAATATCTCTGGGTTTGGCATAGTTGTTAGTACCAACCACCATGCTGGTTTGAAAGTTAATAAAAACAGACGTTATGTATGTATGGGTACCCCAGCATTGTTTATGAGAGATTTAAGAGATTAAAGAGAGGGAATGCTGTTATGTTGGATATGAACACGGCTGTGATGCCTACAGCCATGCTGATATTCAGTACAACAGCATTCCCTCTCATGTGATCTTGCTTGATTAAGCAGATGGTGCATGTACTATATATATCACTGTACAGAATAAGACAATCTATTTGCTCTAGTTCAGTTTATCGAAAAATCTGACCATCAATATTTGCTATAAGCCTGCAAATAATCCAAAAGTCTCAAAAGTTATTTTAAATATTTATATACTGTACTATGAAAGCTGGTTGGTCAATATACAGTACAACGTATCTGACATTATTCACAAGCATTTCCCTTAAGCAATGCTTTTCCCCGTTCCAAAAGGAAGCATCTGAGCCATAAAATTTCTCTTGAACTGCATCTCAGATGCTAATTTGGACTGTTGATCTGACACAAGGAATAACGATATACACAAATATCAATATCAGTAAAATGACTTTAAAATAGTCTTACCAAGCTTGTCAATTGTGGTTATTAAATCCGAGGGGACAAAGGAATCAATGTCAGCTGTGAGGATGCCAAGAGGATCAAGTTGAGCCACATGGTGACCACGGATCTGCAGAGGTCACAAAGTTGCAATAAATGAAAATCTACTGGCCTCTTAAAGTACATTCTTAAAGACATGTTTAATTACTTTTACTTACTAGAAGAATTTGTTTAATTGGATTATTTCATTACAAAGAGATCAAACTTAAGACTAATAAATTAATCAGAAGTAATCACCTCAAATGATGTCAATTACACAATTAATTTTGGCCAAATAACCATTGGTGAAGTGATGAAAGGTTTGAGCTGGGAGGTGTGAAATACCGGATGGATCCGGAGCACCGCAGGCAGCTGGAGCCGGTAGGTGACAGGATTGATTCGGAGGGTGATGCGGTATGGACCGATGAACCTGGGTGATAGCTTCTTGGATTCCGTGTGAAGGTGAAGGTTTCTGGTTGAAAGCCATACTTTGTCACCTACATTGTACAATCGTCCCGGCGGGTGTCGACGGCGATGTTGAGTGGCGTAGCGGTTGTTGGCCTGTTGGATGGCGGCGTTTGCTTGGTTCCACAGCCGTCAACACCGTCGAAACTGTTGGGCTGACGGCACCTCAACCTCCGGGTCTTGATGATCGAACATCGAAGGTTGGAAACCGTGGCATACCTCAAATGGACTGAGATTGGTGGCTGAAGAGACATGGAGATTGTGAGATAACTCAGCCCATAGGAGGTAGCGGGCCCAGGAGCGCTGGCGATCGGCAACAAAGCATCTCAGGTAGCGCTCCAGTTGTTGGTTGGTCCGCTCCGTCTGACCGTTAGTCTGGGGATGAATACCAGAGGATAGACTACAGGTGGAATTGCTCAGACGGCAGAAAGCCTTCCAGAACCGGGCGGTGAATTGGGGCCCACTGTCTGAGATGATGTCTTTTGGGAACCCATGCAGTCGGACTACGTGTTCTAAAGTCAGCTCTGCTGTTTTTTTGGCTGACGGGAGTCCGGTGAGGGCCACCAGGTGCACAGCTTTGGAGAACTGGTCGACGATGGTTAAGATGGTGTTTTTCTCTTCGGAGGCCGGCAGGCCCGTGATGAAGTCAACGGCAATGTGCGTCCAGGGCCGATGGGGAACGGGGAGTGGTTGGAGTTCCCCCGGTGTCGGTTGGTTGGTATTCTTGGACGTGGCGCACACTGGGCACGCCTGGACGTACTCCTTGACGTCACTCGCCATAGATGGCCACCAGAAGGCACGTCTGATAAATTGGAGGGTGCGGTTGGCGCCGGGGTGTCGGGATAATGGCGAGGAATGACCCCATCGCAACACCTCGGTCCTTACGGTGTTCGGCACGTAGAGTCGCCCAAGCGGCACACCTGCCGGTGCGGTCTCCGTCGCCTGTGCACGGCGAACCCTCATTTCCAGTTCCCAGTGAAGTGGTGCAATGATCTTGGTGGGTGTGATGACAGGCGCAGGGTCTGCCCGGGGAACGTCCTCTTCGTGTTGTCGGGAGAGGGCGTCAGCTTTGGTGTTCTTGGACCCCTGCCGGTAGGCTAGGGTTGAGCTGTTTTAAGTTGCGGATGGTGATCAGGTTCTGATGGTTGGTCCAGACGATGAACGGCTCTCTGGCGCCCTGGAGCCAGTGTCGCCATTCTTCCAAAGCCCACTTTATGGCCAGCAGCTCATGGTCCCCTACCCCGTATCGCTGCTGAGTGGGGTAAAATTTTTTGGAAAAGAAACTACAGGGATGTAGCTTCTAGTCCGGACCTCGTTGGGAGAAAACAGCCCCGGCGCCCACATCCGAAGCGTCCACCTCCACAACGAATGGTTTACTTGCGTCTGGGTGCAGTAGAATTGGGGCGTTGGTGAACCGGTGGCATAGGTCATGAAAGGCGGTGATGGCGGTGGGGTTGAGGCTGAAGTGATGAGAAAAGGGTCGAGTCAGAGCGGTTAAAGGGGCGACAACCGTACTGTAGTCCCGGATAAAGCGACGATAGAACTTCGCAAACCTGAGAAACCGTTGAAGTTGCTTGAAGGTCTTGGGTAGGGGCCAATGACACACACCCTGGGGCGAGATGACAAAACCCAGGAACGTGGTGGAGCGCTCGTGAAAGACGCATTTTTTCAACTTACTGTGCAGTTGGTGGGCGAGTAATCTCTTAAGGACCGCTCTGGCTGTGCTGGGTGTGTTCCTCGGTGGTGCGTGAATAAATAAGGATGTCGTCCAGGTAAACGAACACCCACCGCCCTAGCATGTCCCTAAGGACATCGTTGATGAACTGTTGGAAGGCGGCGGGTGCGTTGCAGAGTCCGAATGGGATGACCAAGCTCTTGTAGTGTCCAGTAGGGGTGATGAAAGCCATCTTCCACTCATCGCCCTCTCTGATGCGCACCAAGTTGTAGGCGCTCCGGAGGTCCAACTTTGTGAAAATGGTGGCGCCAAAGAGGGCGTCCAGGGCTGAGTTGGTAAGAGGCAAAGGGTGTCTGTTCTTAATGGTGATGTTATTAAGCCCCCGATAATCGACACAGGGACGTAAGTCGCCCCCTTTCTTCTTCACAAAGATGAACCCGCGGCGGCAGGCGAGGAGGAGGGCCGGATGGTGCTGTGGCGAAGGGCGTCAGAAACATATCTCTCCATCGCCTGCGTCTCAGCGGCGGAGAGGGAGTAAAGATGGGGGGGGACCGAGCCCGGCTGAAGTTCGATCGTCAGGTCATAGGGGCGATGAGGAGGAAGGTGTGTGGCTCGTCGCTTGCAGAATACTTCAGCCAGGTCTCGGTAGGTGACGGGGATGGCGTTGGTGTCGACATTGGGTGCCTCGGACTCCCTAGAACACGTTCCAGCCGGAGCCCGCAGGCAGAGTTCGGTGCAGGTCGGCCCCCACTGCAGGATCCGGTTGTGCGTCCAGGAGATGAGGGGGTCATGTTGGAGCAGCCAGGGGTGTCCGAGGATGATGGGTGGCCATGAAATGGAGGTGAGGTGGAACTGGATCCGTTCGTGATGTTGGCCGATGACAAGGGTGAGCGGCTGAGTCTGAGTGGTGATGGGGCTGGAGGAAAGGGGCCAACCGTCGACAGATGTGATATGAACGGGCTGGGATAACGCCTCAAGTGGGGTGGCGGTGCCGCAGCCACTGCGATGGGCGTGGCAACAGCCGAGTGAGCAGCCACCCCGCGGAGGGTCACGTTCTCCTGCCGTAGCTCCGCCACCTCGCGGCACAAAGCTGTGACGTCCTGGAGGTCCTTTTGGAGAGACGCGACTTCTCCACGGAGCTTATTGATCAGCTCGGCATGCTGGTCAACCACATCACAGAGGCGAGCAAACTCCACTGGGTTTACTGCTTTAGACTCAGTCATTCTGTCACGAGCTATCGGAGGGTAAGCACAGAAGCCTTAGCAGTTAGCCCGTGTAGCATGGATGGTAAACCCAAACGCGGAAGCAACGCGAGTAGGCAGGATAACCACGCAATTTATCTAAGAACTCTCTTACACGAAGAGCTAGGATCTACACAAATAAATCTGCATTCTAGCAACACACACTCAATCAAAGAAGCAACCCAAATCGGTGAGTACTCACAGAATAGTCGGCGAAGCGCCAGACAAGGCATGGGCGAACTCAATGATTGAGCAATGTGAAGCGCCATCTTGTTTCCTTTTATGCTTCCTGAAATGAGACCGTATTACTTCCGGGTCCTAGTGCCGGTCGTGTTACGAGTGTGCAAGACATCTGTGTGTTCTGACACCTTTCTATTGTTAAATGCATTAATCTTTTCAGCAATTTTTGCAACAGTAACATGGGCCAGCCCTTGGTCCCCATGTGCATCAAAGAGCCTTGGATGCTCATGAACCTGTCATTAGTTTACTGGTTTTCCTTCTTTGAACCATTTTGGTAGGTTTTGACCACTGCATTCCAGGGACATTCCACAAGAGCTGCAGTTTTGGAGTTGCTCTCACCTTGTCGTCTAGCCATTACAATCTGGCCCTTGGCAGAGTAGCTCATTACAAAGTGGCCTGGAAGTCGGTGAGATATACTGTATAAAGCAATCAACTTTTTGTCCCTGAGGTTAATTTGTTAAAAGCAGAAAAACTGGCAAATGTAAGGGTTTGTGACTTTAACGAAAGCCAAAAATTGAGTAAGACCTACTCAGCAATTAGACAATTGTTTAGGCAAGTGTTTATACCTGGTAGGCTCTGATAAGGTTGTAGACAGCTAAGTGATCCTCCACCACTTTCTGAGACATTGCAGGAGTCTGGGACATGGCTCTGCCCTGAAGAAGAGCAGATGGACGATTCTCCCCCGCTTCTGTGGCTACACTGTTAGCCTGGGCGTTCCGGAAATAGACATCCCAGGACTGTGTCAGAAAGAAAAATTAAATAAAAAAAACTTCAAGCAGGAAGGTTTTTTTTTTTGCTTTATATTGCCTGGAACATAACTTGAATATCAGCCTGCAGGTAATTGATGAGAAGTAATTTGGTCTTTTGAACAACAGATAAACAAATATAGGAGGGCATGCAGAAATTTGGTTACTCCACCTCATGTACGTTTTTGTGATCTTCGAGCCAGGCATAGTACATCTCTTCCACATAACTGGTACTGACAGGCTTTTCAGAGAAACAGCATCGGTGAGAGTCCCACACACGGCTCCTCATCCAAAGACCCCTGAGAGAGGCCAGGGAGCGAAACCGATTCATGCCTGTGCAGCCTGAGACAGGATCAACCAAGGTAATTAGGACAATGTTATGCATTTTAATAAATAACTTTATAACCTGTCATGCTTGGTGAGAAATATGATTAAAGCTGATCAAGAAACAAACACACTGCAAAGGTAATTCATTGATGGTGTAATTTTTCAGACATGCCGTTTATAATGAAATATAAACACTTAATAATACACTTATTGTACTCATTTTTCATTTTAAACTTATTGTGACACATATTAAAGGCAAGTTATTCTACTCCTAACCATGTACAGTAACATGACCTTTAGTCCAGCAGCACGATTCTAATTATTATATTGTACCAGACATTGATATAGAGTAAGTGACATTTCAGGCACAATATGGCCCAATGTTTTCTTTGTTTTCCTGACCTTAGTGCAGCTTTTGACACCATATATCATACTATTGTTCTTGATAGATTAAAAATGCTAAATGAGTTAAGCTCATTTAGCCCTCTCTTGGCTCAGGTCCTATTTTACTAATTGGTACAGTTTGTGTATGTAAATAATGACTATTCTTTGTGTGCTAAAGTAAAGTTTATTGTTCCACAGGGTTCTGTTTTAGGCCCACTGCTATTGTATCTCTATACAGTATGCTTCCTCTGGGTAACATAATTCCTAAGCATAATATTAATTTCCACTGTTTTGCTGATGAGACACACTAGTGTACGTCTCAGCAATGCAGATGAGAGACACCAGCTTAACAAAGTTGAGAAACGTGTGAAGGACATTAGACAATGACTGTTTATTAACTTCCTCCTACTGTCCTTAATTCTGATAAAATGAAAGTATTGATACCAGGACCACATGTAGTTAGAAGTAAGCTTTCTGATCACACAATAAGTCGGGATAGCCCTGTTTCATCATGTGTAGCAGTAAAAGACCTTGGCATTATTGATTCTAGTCTTTCAATTGAAGCTCATGTAGATAATATTAGTAGGATAGCATTTGTTCATCTCAGATATATTGTCAACATAAGGAATATTTTGTCATTATGGTACTTGTTGCAGAAAAATTAGTTAATGCTTTTGTTACCTCTCAGATCTAGGGGACTCATGGACGTAGAGTACTATGGTGAAGTGGAATGTTTGGATGTTGTCTTCCCTGACTCTTGTTGATCACTCAGGTTTGGACTACTATAATGCCTTACTGTCTGGATGTTCTACTACTGTAGATGCATAAGCAAGCTTCAGTTAGTCCAGAATGCAGCAGCCAGAGTCCTCACTAGAACCGGAAAATATGAGCACATCAACCCTTTCCTATCCAGACTGCATTTGCTTCCAGTGAAATTTCTCATTTTTTTAATACTACACTAATGTTACTACCTATAAAGCACTAAATGATCTCATGTCACAGCACCTGAGTGAACTAGTTGTGTTCAATGGTCCAACACTCCTACTTCGGTCAAAGGATGCAGGCTGCTTTTTAGTACCTTTTACTATGAAAACTGTAGCAGGGGCAGAGTGTTTTCTTACAATGCTGCAAGGTTATGTAATAGCCTTCCAAATAATGTTCGGGACTCAGTCTCAGTGTTTGTCTAGGCTGAAAACATATTTATTTAGCCAAATCTTTTGTGAACAGATTTGTCATAGGTAAAGGTGCAGATCTAGGGGACTCATGGACGTAGAGTACTATGGTGAAGTGGAATGTTTGGATGTTGTCTTCCCTGACTCTCGTTGATCACTCAGATTTGAGGACAGTAAAGTGACTGGTTTTACCTTCCAGGGAGCTCCTACTGTATGTCTGTGTTTCCTTCTGGCTCTTCCTTTTAGTTATGCTATCATAGTTCTGCCAGAGTCCCTGCTTGCACTTTGCCCTAAATATACATTAATATTATTCATTATGAGTCTGCGTATATATCGGTTTTCTCTCTCGCGCTCTCTCTCTCTCTCTCAAGCAACAAATGGCACTCCTGAATTGCCAGCAATCCCTATCCCTTCTGCCGTCCAGACCTGTCTGACACAACTTGGTGTCCTGCTTCTGGTTGGAGTTCTTGTTAAATGGAGGTCACTGTTTTGCTGCTTAGGATGTGTGGTGACTGAGAACGGTTCCCCTTGACCATGAAAATGGCCTTGGACTAGCTGATGCAAATGCAGTTTTTCTCTAATGGCTTGTGACAGTTGCTCGATTTTGTGCCGGTGTCTCCAACAACGAAAGTGGACTTCATATTAAACATCTTACCTGTTAAACTGAATCTTCAGCCTCATAGCACACAGTATGACCACTAATCAATCCGTGCTATATCAACCTGTTATCAACCAAATGAGGATGGGTTCCCTGTTTAGTCTGGTTTTCTTCATATTGTCATGTCAGGGAGTTTTTCCTTACCACCATCGCCCTTGGCCTGCTCATTAGTAAAAAAAACTGATAATCAAAAGATATACATATCTTACTTCTATATATAGGTATTTTTTTGATTCTGTAAAGCTGCTTTGCCACAATGACCATTGTTAAATGATCTATATAAAGAAAACACAAGAAGACATTTTTGTTTCATCAACAAAAATGTCTTCTTCTTCTGTTTCTTCTTCATCAACAAAAAAGCTACAGCTTCACTGACAGTGCATGTTGCCATGCAGTGCATGACTGAAAGCCCATAGTAAGTGTAGTAATGGTTTCAGTGTAACAAACCATTACTAGAATTAGATTTTCTGCAGCAAACAAGACAAGCGGACTGATACTATTAAAGGATTGTCACAGTGCTATTATACTAAATATAAATACTTTCGGAATGTCACATGTCCAATTAATTTAGGTGGCCAGAAATAACTTTTGTCTGACATGTTAGTCAGAAGCTATTTTATTTTGATAGGCAAATTAGTTAATGACATCTGACATCTGTTTGGCTTAAGTTTTTGTCACTGGATAGATCCTTACACTGGGTTACTAGGTTACTATATACCATCAGTCAAACACTGTCAAGCAAATTGTTATGACTAGCCGTATGGGTCAGAGCAACTCCATAATTGCAGCTCTTGTGGTCAGATCCTACAAAAAAAAAAGTGGTCCATTTTAAGAAAAACAGTGAACCAGCGACAGGGTCATGGGCACACAAGAGTACCGAAGCCTGGTCTGTGCAGTACAATCCAATAAAGGAGCAACGCAAATTGCTCAAATTGCAGAAAAAGTCCATGCTGGTTTCAATTGAAAGGTACCAGAACACCCAGTCCATTGCAGTTTGTTGCATAAGAGGCTGTGTTGACATGCTGACCTGTGTCCACCAAAAAAGCTCCTGTAACTGGCACGTGAGCATCACAATTGGACCACAGATTAATGAAAGAAGATGGCCTGGTTTGATGAATCACATTTCCTTTCCATGTATATGGCTGAGTGCATCTGTATCACTTACTTGAGAAGAAAAGGCACCAGGACGCACTATGCAAAGAAGGCAAGACAGTAGAGGGAATGTGATGCTTTGGAAACCTTGACGCTTGTCATTCATGTGCACATTACTTTCAAATGTAACACCTACCTAAACATTGTTGTTGACCTAATACTGTACACACTTCATGAAAACCATATTCCCTAATTACAGTGGCCTCTTTCAGTAGGATAATGCACCCTGGTACACCGCAAATGGTTTGAGCTACACAACATGTTTGTGGTGTTGACCTGGCCTCCAAATTCTCCAGATCTCAATCCAATAGAGCTCCATGGATGCCTCACTTACAGTAACAATTTACTGTACAGGACTTAATGGATCAGCCTCTGACGATTTGGTGATACCGCAGATACCGCAACACACCTTCAGAGGTCTAGTGAAGTCCATGGATCAAGGCTATTTTGGCAGTTAAAGAGGGACTTTGTTATGGCTACTGTATATGGTTAACGCTAAACTGGTGGCCGGATTTGACCACTTGTTCATGACATATACCTTTTCAATACAGGCTAGTTTAAATTAGATTTAAGATTACAATTCATTAAGGGGGGCATTGGTGGCTCAGTGGTAGCTCTCTCGCTTGCCATGTGGAAGGCCTGGGTTCAGTGCTGGTCCCACGTCTGGATTAAATGAAAGGGAATTCAGTGTAAAACCTGTGTGGACCGCTGCTGCGGCGAGCCCTCGATGGGAGCGGCTGAAAGATGTTGGGTAATGTTGTGGGCTTACAATACTGGTCAAACTGCGTGGCTTGAAATTTGAGGGGTTTTGTTTGTTTTCACAGTTATCGCTACAGAGAGCCAGTAAACCCTGTAATCTTACTCATTGATAAGAGCTGATAAATAAAACCATAATATTAAGCTAGGCTATTGATTATTTGTGCTTATAAGCGATTAAAAAAATATTCAACTATACAGATAACACAGCTTATCTAATGCTCATGTTAAAATCTACCCTGACCCCTCATTGTTGGACTTTTAACAGGATACGAGTCTTTATCCTCGCCTCTCTGTACAGTTAAACGAATGACGTATTGTTTAGTTTATCGGTGCACTGGAATATCTCTCCACTGCCGTGTACTGTGAGAGACACACACACACACACACACAAACTGCCTGGTTATGAAAGACACCAAAAACCGTTGTGTTATCCGCGGTCGAGTTTGACTGCATCTGGTGTGGACGGTTTTACAGGAACACAGACAGACAGGGCTAGCAGACGCTGCAATGCGGTTTACATCACACACACATTCTCCTTTAGCTTAGTATAGAAAGAGAAACGTCACCTCGGAAGGCAGCGCGGAGGATTATGGTCCGCTTCAGCACCGACTCGGAGTGCGTTGCTGTTTGAGTCGCGGTGGCGTGTTCGTTAATCCCCGCAACGGCAAATTAACGCAGCGCAGCAGCTCTGTCCATCCAGCAGCTGGACAGAAAGACAGGAAGGACAGAAAGACAGGCCTGCGCGTGAAGCCGCGCTTGCTTGTGACTAAGGACGCTGTGGGAACGGGCTGAGGGGAGGGAAGAGCTCAGCGAAGTGGGACACTGACAAGGACAGGAGACTTACACGCAGTTAATCAGGTTACACCCGTAGTACTGATAAACTCACTGAACGTGATCAGAAAAACTGTAACCACCAACCAATGGGGGGGAAACGGTATGCGTGTGCACAGTGTAATTCAGAAATGTCTGATTTCCCAGGAACTGCTTTATAATGGTCAGGCTGGTATTAGAGCGCCATGGCATGCACACAGACCCTAGGGACAGCTTACTGTAGTCTAGCACATGCATGAGGAAATACACACACCTCACAGTTCACACAGACATCCTGACAGCTCTGAACTCTGGATGAAATCTGCAACCCTGGAGCACCAAGTTGCGCGACATTGTTGTTCAATGAAAGACAGTACGAGATATATACGTATTTCGTGGTTCCATCCATCTAGGAAGCTCTGTAGGCCAACTGGAGACTAAGGAGTCCAATAGTGATTACATTGACACACTCCAGATAATTTGGGAACACCAAGTTGCCTAATCTTTGGACTAAAGGAGGAAACCGGAGTACGGCGAGCACATGAATCGAACCCGGAGTACGCCAGTGGTGCAAGGCGACAGCGCTAACCACTAAGACACCATGCAGCCAGATTTAAAGATAAAAGAGGGCTACAGTACATGATAATACATTCATTATTACATGTAAAAATAAATGCTTGCCCAAAGGAACTATCTAAGGGGAAAAAATAAAACATTCCAAACCCAAAAAATGGTCGGTTCCACGGATGAAGATTATGTTTCTACATTTATCTCTCGTTAGAACTAAATAGCTTTAGTTTACTAAATTGAAAATAAGTTTTGAATGTAGGAAAAAAAAATACACCGCATATTAAGTTCACCAAGGGAACATAAGTAAGCTTTCTGCACACATGAAGAGAGAAAACAAAAATGCATTTGCTTTTTTTCGAATTAACTCATAGTAGCTCTTGTTGCCCTTACTGGATAGTCATTATTTGCACTTAATCAATATGTCAGTACTCATTTTCCATTGTTATAAGAAAAAGAAGAAGCAAGCAAAGCTTCAAGATCAGGCAAATGGCTTTTTTTGTAAACTGCAGCCTTTGACAAATATGAAATTCAGAACCTCTCCTTTCTGTCAACTTACAAAAGGTATTAATTTTAAACTGCCCCTCTGGCAATGGCCAACACAAAGGTTTGTGAAATATGCTTTTCAGCATATAATTCCTTCATAACAGGCGATTGCTGACATTCATTTTTTGTCATTAAAGGTAAAGTTTCTTTAATGCATTTCTTTGACATTTAAATTCCAATTACAGTTTGACTTTCTGATGGCATCACTAGTCACCATTCGCAAAAATGAAAACGCCTCTACCTCAAAAACCCTGTAGTGAAATTAAGAAGTAGAAGAAATGGAAGAAGAAATCTTCCAAGCAGAAGGGAGCACATGGTCATGCAAAAACTCTAATTGTAACCATGTTTCTCACCACCTAATTAGATACACTTAAATAATAAATTCCAATTTAAAGTAAGATCTTGCGTCTTAATGATAAAAAGATTACTAACGGTCTTAAGATGATCAGAACAACAGTAATAAGAAATGGTCAAGAATTTAAGGCCTTGACTCACTGGTAATGTGCAACACACACAGTAATGCATCCTGCTCCTGCCTGCCAGCCTACATATCAGCAGTGATAAATGAACCATGTCAAACAGTCAACATAAACTACACATAAGCTCTGCCTGCCATCTTAACAAATCTTACAATTACAAAAACCCTCAAAAAAAAAAGCATCAACCATTTTTCACCATAATTACGCTGATATATAATAACTGATCACAAATAATGAATTTATTATTTTATAAGGGGAAACCAGTGTTCGACCTAGACATTATTAGTCCCGGTGCTGAGCGCTCGCTTTGCTGGGAAAAAGCCGCTGCTGCCTGGTAGAACAATGACCCATGCATCAGGCATTGATTACAGATGTATATTCCTTTCTTAGGCCAAATTAATTCAGATTACCAAAGGAAAAAATAAATTAATTAAAAAATACCTAGATTACTTGAAAGGTGCTCTTTTTCCATTTAATCAGCAATATTAAAATAGAATACACCCAAAAAATATTCATGAACTAATAATCATTGAATCAAGAAAACAAACACTTGAGAATAGAAATCTTTATAAATTGTTAAAAATGACATGCCAAGCTGATAAATTCAATATAGCAACATTACACATTAAAGGAAATTGTGTGACTGCTCACCGAGAGAAAATTTTACTTTCAATCAAAATGTAAAGTTAATATATATTGGCACCTCAATTATAACAACGTTTCTGAAGCCTACATGACTGTTACTTTATACTTTTTCATAATCAGTTAATGTCCCAATGTATTGGAAAGAATTTTCATGCATACCATGTGATATATTGTTCCATCATACTACATTGAACCTGTATAAGTGCCCTACTAATAGTCATCCAGTAAAGATTAATACGCCTTTGTCACCTAATTTCAAAGTGAAAAATTCAACACCATGCAATAGACGTGGACATGATTATCTCCTTGACAAATGTGGAAACACAAATAACCAGCCACCGGGAGTACATTGTTGCTCTTCTCTCGTGTCAAATATTTAGTTTATTGTGACTTGAGGCATTTCGCAATCTGTATAAAGCTATACAGATGTCCTTCACATCATACAAAACCACCTTAAAGATATTTTTCTAAAGAAGAAGGAAGCACTAAGGGTTCATGTCAGTTCATGACAGGCCAGCATTAATGTCCATCAGGAGGTGGAGAAGAGGTTGCAGGGGGCTCAGGAGGAGAATCTGAGCTGATCTGGTCATAGATGAAGCCGTAAAGATTGACATCAGGCCGCTGACCGTGGCTGTTCTTCACCACCACATTAAAATACTGCTTCAGGAGGATATACAATTTGCCTTAAAAGAGAAAGAAATACACTCAATGAGACAAATAAGAGTAAAATGGAGCCCCACATACGCAAAAAAAAAAAATTGCAGTAGGGGTTGAAGTTGTAATGTGTTTTTTTGAAAATTTATAAAGTACAAAATCTCTAAACAGACAAAGCAGCGCTTCAAGGGTCATAACCAAACTTTTTAGCTGGATGTTATAGTGTATCATCTAATCTGTTAATCTTACAAATGCATTCAAGGCTGACAAATGGCCTTGTCTGTTTATAAGTAAGGATTAAATGCACATCACAAAGTGTTTTATTCCTCTGTACCACAGCAATGTAAGAGTAAAATATTTGTAAAAAATAAAATAAAAAAATTCTGGTTATGGTTGTGAATTATTTAAAACCACACTGCAGACAAGGTATGAAGTTCATGTGCTTTATATGTGAAATATTGATGAGTGTTTGAAACAAGTTTATATTTGTGAAGTTTGAGCTTATATGGATTTTCCTTGGGGTTGAGTTGACTAATTATGAAAGTAAAACAAAATCTTTGGTCAGACGAGCACTGAGCAGATGGAGAGAGAGAGAAAAAAAACCTTGTCACCATTATGAATAGTGTGTTCTTACCCACTGTGACATGTTTCTCAGTCAGAAACGTGTGCAGATCATGGACGTCCCTCATGAGTGCTGCGTCACCAAATGTGAAATAAGCCACATCTCTGCCAGCCTCTGCCGCGGCCATTAGCTGGAGCAAGGCTGCAAAAACAAAGGCACGTGTTAATAAACTGTATTAAGATTCACAAACCAATAAGGGCTAATGCACCATATGCTGTGGCGCTCTGGCAAAACATTCATACGCAAGTGTTTAATATAATAACATTCATTATTTAAAGTAATCCAAAGAGGTAAGTTTTTTTTTTACAGATCAACCATGCAAACCTATTATTACTGCACACATACATTACTTAAGAGATAATAAAAAACCTTTCATTTTTGTCCCATGCTCTTAGCTTTGGAAAATATGAGTGACAGCCATGGATTATTTACCTTTAAAAGGGATCTAAGATTCCTTATTAAGATATTCAATCTTAGTCATACAGCATCAAACAATCTGAGCAAACTTTAAATATTTTAAGAGGCTTGATACAGCTGATTGATTAATGAATAACATGCTAATGAGAGCTGCTGCTTACAATGAGTAATCTGTATTACCAGCTTCCTCCAACATGGAACTACTTTGATTTATAAATAGCTAAAATGGGTAGTGCAAAAATAATCGCATATTCAGTTGCACAACTATTCCAGCTGGTTAAAGAGCCAAAGCATTTAGAGATAATAATACAGAAAATACAACCTAATTTTCAAAGGTGATCATTTTACTTAGATATCTTCTTAAATTTAGATCTATCAGAATTATGTACTCACAACTCAAGTTCAAGAGATTAGACTCTTAAGAGTAAATAGAAAAATTTATAGACAAAGCTGAACAATTATTTAGACTTGTAAGTGATGCAAACATTTATCATACTTGTGGAAAGCTCTCATTTACTGGTGAAGCTGATCAATAAAAGGAGGGTTGTAATGACCTCTTAACTAGATAATAGACAAATGAGCACAAGATGGAGTAATTAAATTAGATAAAACAGAAGACAGCTTCTCCCTAATCTCTTGTTTACAGAAACACACTGCTTGAACATTCAGTGCATGACAGGAATATTTCAATGAGCAGAAGAGCTCCCAAAAGTGCCCTTCTCTAAATACCAGGTTGATATTCTGAAGAGTTTTAATTAACGAAGGGAAGTAGCTGATGTGACATGCGACACCATCAGTAAATATTGACATTGTGTAGATGGAAAAAAAAAGACCTTATTACATTATGACAGTTTCAAGAAGTGATCATTTGCTAAGCAACGGGAAGGAGTCAATCTAAAGGTAATGATAACAGCCCCTTCAATCATACATCGCACCTCATTTAGTTAAATACTTAAATACTGAGTGGATTTTGATTTTTGGCATTTATTTCTATTCAACCTTAATTGCTGAAGTTCACCATGAAAACCAGATGTTCAATTATGTAGCATGCCCTGAACCAATCAGCTACTGTACCTTTGAGTCGTGTGTCTCCTCTAAATACACCACACCCCCAGTTTCCTGTGGCAACGGCTGAGAGGTTCTCGGGGCTGACACCGTGTCGCACAAACCCACAGTATGCCTGACAGAAAGACATACACACGTTCACACACCAATGTTAAGCAGCAGTAATGTTAGGAAACTAACCATCTGTACATGCTAAAATGAGTGCCCAGATAACCCTGGAGCATGGACACACAAAATGTGCCATATATTTGAGGGTAGGACAGGTCTGAAAGAAGTTTGTAAGCTACTGCAAACCGTCACAATTCTATCAGATCCTGTTTAGACAAGAGGGGAAAGGAGGTTGCTGCTGAGGTTGTTACACAACACATTTTTTTATTCTATTTTTAGCCACGGTGCAGCCAGTCACCATAAATTTCATATTAAATTATATTTCTTGAACTTAATATGAAGAAATGAGAGGTGGTTCACCCTGCCCAAATAATTAAATAAATAATAAAGTAAATAAATAAATAATAATAAATAAAATAATAATAAATAAATAAATAATAAAGGACATTATGACCATTTCAGAAGTGCAAATTGTTAGGCTACATCAAGCAAAGAAAACAACTAAGAAGATTTGAAATTATTGGAGCCGTCTTAAGAACCCTTCAACACGTTATCAAAACCACAACATTCATGCTTCAGCACTATACCCAGAAGGTGCTGAAACATTAATTTTGTGGAAGAAATGTGGTCAGAAAAAAAAAAAATCATGAAAGGAGTTTACTAAAAACACTTGAACTTGCATGGTAAAAATCAACTGTAAAAACCATAGCTATGTTTAATAGTGAAAGTAAGAGCACTTCCATACACACACACAATATAAAGAAAACTCACAGGATTGGGACTACCAGCTACACACGTGGACAAAATTGTTGGTACCCTTCGGTCAATGAAAGAAAAACTCTCAATGGTCACAGAAATAACTTTAATCTGACAAAAGTAATAATAAATAAGAATTCTATGAATGTTAACCAATGAAAGTCAGACATTGCTTTTCAACCATGCTTCAACGGAATTATTAAAAAAAATGAACTCATGGAACAGGCCTGGACAAAAATGATGGTACCCCTAACTTAATAGTTTGTTGCACAACCTCACTGCAATCAAACGATTCCTGTAACTGTCAATGAGACTTCGGCACCTCTCTGCAGGTGTTTTGGCCCACTCCTCATGAGCAAGCTGCTCCAGTTGTTTCCGGTTTGAAGGGTGCTTTTTCCCGACAGCATGTTTCAGCTCCTTCCAAAGATGCTCAATAGGATTGAGGTCAGGGCTCATAGAAGTCCAATGTTTTCCTCTTAGCCATTCTTGGGTGTTTTTAGCTGTGTGTTTTGGGTCATTGTCCTGTTGCAAGACCCATGACCTGCGACTGAAACCCAGCTTTCTGACACTGGCCAGCACATTTCTCTCTAGAATCCCTTGATAGTCTTGAGATTTCATTGTACCCTGCACAGATTCAAGACACCCTGTGCCAGATGCAGCAAAGCAGCCCCAGAACATAACAGAGCCTCCTCCATGTTTCACAGTAGGGACAGTGTTCTTTTCTTGATATGCTTCAAGTATAATTAGCAAAATTTGCCTTGGCAAAAAGTTCCATTTTTGTCTCATCTGTCCATAGGACATTCTCCCAGAAGCTTTGTGGCTTGTCAACATGTAGTTTGGCATATTCCAGTCTGGCTTTTTTATGATTTGTTTTCAACAATGGTGTCCTCCTTGGTCGTCTCCCATGTAGTCCACTTTGGCTCAAACAACGACGGATGGTGCGATCTGACACTGATGTTCCTTGAGCATGAAGTTCACCTTGGATCTCTTTAGAAGTCTTTCTGGGCTTTTTTGTTACCATTCGGATTATCCGTCTCTTTGATTTGTCATCAGTCTTCCTCCTGCTGCCACGTCCAGGGAGGTTGGCTACAGTCCCATGGATCTTAAATTTTTGAATATGTGCAACTGTAGTCACAGGAACATCTAGCTGCTTGGAAATGGTCTTATAGCCTTTACCTTTAACGTGCTTGTCTATAATTTTCTTTCGAATCTCCTGAGACAACTCTTTCCTTCACTTCCTCTGGTCCATGTTGAGTGTGGTACATACCATGTCATCAAACAACACAGTGACTACCTGGAGCCCTATATATAGGCCCACTGACTGATTACAAGATTGTAGACACCTGTGATGCTAATTAGTGGACACACCTTGAATTAACATGTCCCTTTGGTCACATTATTTTCAGTATTTTCTAGGGGTACCATCATTTTTGTCCAGGCCTGTTCCATGAGTTTATTTTTAAAAATATAATTCTGTTGAAGCATGGTTGAAAAGCAATGTCTGACTTTCATTGGTTAACATTCATAGAATTTTTTTCAATTATTACTTTTGTCAGATTAAAGTTATTTATGTGACCATTGTGAGTTTTTCTTTCATTGACCGAAGGGTACCAACAATTTTGTCCACGTGTGTACGTGGTCACAGGAAAGCATCATGTTAGTGAGGATAATTAGAAGAAAGGTTTGATTTTGCTAGGGAGCATAAAGATAGAAGCGATGGAAAAAGACCAGGAGGTCCGATGGAGTCCAGACTGACCCCATTGCAGAAGGGAAGTGCATGAAGTGATGCACCCAGTTGCTCAGGTCTAGGCTCAGCAATCTTGTATGGCAATTAAATTAAGTCAGCTGACAACCTGAACATATTAAATGTCCAGTTTATCACATTAATGGAAGTTGTCCTTCCTTGATATTACAGGCATATTCCAGGACACAAATTGTGAAAGGGGGTTCTGGGATCATGAAGAATCATTTTAACACATGAACCAGGCAGCACATGGTCCAGCTATAATCAAAAAGTAAAGGCGAATGAATAAAATCTTAGTTTGTGAGACTTTTTTTCAGCTGGAAAAATTATAAAGCATAAGCATAATTTTCTTTTTAATTTAATAAAACCCATATATTCTAGATTCAATACATGTAAAGTGAAGCATTTCAAGCACTTTTGTTTTAACTCCAATGATTATGACTTATGTGAAAATCAAGAATCCAGTATGTAAAAACTTTTAGAATATTTCCTAAGATCAATAAAAAAATACATTACAGAAAGTCTGAAGAAGAAAAAAAAAAAGTTAACTTATGCACCCAATTAACTTAATAAGCTCCTTTAACATAAATTATTGCATCAATGCATCAGGACATGGCGCAATCAACCTTTGGCACTATTGCACCTGAGGCGCTATTGAAGACCAGGTTGCTTTGATGGCAGTCTTCAGCAGCATTTGGGACTTGATAAAACACAGTAGACCAATAGCGCCAAATGACATGTCTCCCCAAATCATCACCAAATGTGGAAACTTTATAATGGATTCTGTGCCTCTCCATTTTTCCTCCAGAATCTGAGACTTAGTGTTAGGATTAGTTATTTCCAAATTAAATGCAGAGTTCTCTTCAATCTGAAAAGAGGACTTTGGACGACTAAAAAACAGTCCATTTCTTTTTCTCTGTAGTCTAGGTAAGACTCTTCTGAGGTTATCTGTTTTTCAGGAGTGGCTTGATAAAAGAAACACAACCGTTATAGCCCATTTCCTGGAGACTTCGTGTATCGTGGCTCTTGCACTGACTCCAGTCCCACTCCGCCTCTTGTGAAGCTCTCCGAGGTCCTGGAATCAGCTTTGCTTCACCCTCTTTCTAAGCCACAGTCATCCCTATTGTATGTGCACCTTTTTCTTCCACACTTTTCAGATTTCCAGAAATATGATTGAATACACCACCTTCTGTGGCTTACTCTACTTCTAGAGGATGTCAGTGAATGTCCTCTGGACAACTGTAACGTCAGCAGTCTTTCCCATGTGTGTACTGAACTAGACCAAGAGATACATTGTATTTGTACTGTAAGAATAGTAATTTACTCAAACTTGAAATAAATTAAAATATTATGAGATAATGGATTTCTTTTTATTTTTATGATTTATCAGCCGTTATCAAAATTGAGACAAAAATGCTTAGAATATTTAATTTTACATATAATGAGTTTAGAATATCTGAGCGGTTCTCTTTTTAAATAAAATTACAAAAGAAAATTAACTTTTCCAAAAAGTCGTCCGAGATCGTCCTCGTAAAGTGAGGGTAGGCCAAGATTTGAATCGTCAGCTTGAGAAACATTTCCTCGTCAGAGACATTCAATTCACATTCAGAGCTACTTACCTTATTGAGTTCCCTTGTGATTTTCTCAGGGTGGAATTGCTCCATGTAGTGTTTGTACTTCAGTGCATCCAATGCCACAATCTCTGTATACTTTCTCTGCCAATTATCCCTAAAGCAGGAGGAAAGAAGATTATGATCAATCACTACAAGCCATATGGTAAAATTTACAGGGTTGGGGTGGACAAATTTAGCCAACTATATAAGTGAAAATGTCTAGTCCCCTGGTAAAGGTGCTAAAATGTAAATAGACTAGAAAGCAGCAACTAAGTTACTTTAAGTCCCATGTATGAGGAGTTAATTGTAAAAGAGTAGTCCTCAAAAGCATCAAGACTCTTTCAGAATTCTTCTGCGGAGTAACCATGAATAAAAATGATAAAACTACTAGCCTAGGAACATAATCTGTCTGTCCTGAGTGTATTACCATTTTTTTCACCTCTTCTAGGTTAAAAGACATTAGAAGAGGCCTAAAACAGTGTATTTCAATCCGATAGCTGAACATTTATGCTGTCGCTGCATTCTCTGTACATTCAACTCAAGAATCAAAGTTACAAAGAGGATCAACGCTGTGCCGTGCAAAACTGCATAAGTATAATCAAATGAATTTTGCTCGAAGCAGATTAAAGAAAAACGTATTCTCAGACATTCTCTCTCTCCCTCTCTATGCTATGCACACACACATATATACACAATATACTTATACACATACAATATACTGTATATAGATATACACACACATGCAAGATATTGTATAGACATAGATAGATAGATAGATTGATGGACAGATAAACACACTTGCTTTTTATAATTTTATTTTAATAGAATAACGCTGCCTGAAATGAACTTTAATTCTGCTTCTTTACATACAACTTGCATACGAGATATAAGCCAGAAGCTGCATTCAGGTTTATACTCCCTGTTACACACATTATCCTGCTTGTAATTTTAATTACAGAAATATCAAATATACAGACACACTTTAATTAAACAAAAATATTACTTCTTTATGTTTTGTGATATTATGGCCAAGTTGTATTATTATTATTATTATTATTTACTATTATTATGCTGTATATTAATATAATAAAGTAGTCTAGCTAAATCTCTTATGTTGAATTTAAAAGTTACTAGCAGAAGACCTTACCTTTCTATCTCATCTTTGTAGTTCTCCTTCCATCTGTAGCTGTCTCCATAGCCACTGTACTTACTGTACTGCTCAGTGCCTGCATACAAAGAAAACAAAAATAACTACTAAAAAAACAATTTTCTCCCAGCATCAGGTAAAGGACTCATTTTAATACCGGTTGTTCATATCAAACAAAGAAAGGAGGTGGATTCATGGCTAAAAACATTTAATTCCAGGACGCAAAACAAGGACCATGAGATAGAGGAATGAGTGAGTGAGTACACCCTATGCCATCAATAATTCTGTGTCAGTTTGCCTGATGAGCTGAATTAATTAAAAATATTGGTTGGTCTGCTTGAGAAGTTAAGGGACTATTTTACAGCGCAGAAAAGCAAGTTGCAGTATCATTAAAAGCATCGGCAGCTGTTCTTAGGTATGGACAAGTCGTTTATTCCTAAAAGAGCAGAGCCAAACAGCATGAGTGTATGTCCTTCATTTGCACTTATTAGTATATGCAGCTGCTCAAATAACCTGATTAAAGTCTAGTAAGCTAACAGCATCATCTGAAAAAAATGAGAAAAAGACATCGAGTGGTGCGACTAAATATATAAGATACCAAGGACTCAAATCAATAGTCACATCAGTAATGTCTACATACTGTAAAAGGGTTTCGTGACACAAGTCATGATTCCCTATAACAATTACAAAAACTTGTATCAAACTTGGATCAAACATTGTCAAGCAAAACCATTTCTGCATTTATTCAGTTTTTCATTCATTCAGTCTGTATGGTGGTTGTAGAGGGAACAAGTTGTGAAGGTCATTTTGAAATACTGTGTCCCACAGCCACAAGTTCTGTGGGACCCACAGACATTCCTAAGCCAACTGTAAGCTATAAACTGTCTTGTGGTCCTGGCTCTGGCCTGAAATCTCTGTCTCCGCAACACAACCAATAGATCTGTAGTGAGAGCAGGTACAGTGGAACCTCGGATTGCGAGTAACGCGGTTTACGAGTGTTCCGCAAACCGAGCAAAGATTTTTAATAAATGTTTAATCGGAAACCGAGGAAGTATTAGTTTACGAGCGACGAGTATCATGTATCACGCATGCGACTCTTATTTTGACACAGAGTGTAACTCTCTCGCCTCCCCCCCCACCACGGCTTCGCAAACACACAGAAACTCTGCTCGTCTCTTATTTGACACCGACACACAGACACAGACGCTCTTTCGCCTTTTCACCCCCTCCGCGGCTTCACAAACGCACAGAAACTCTGCTCTGTCGCGATTCTTTTAAAAGGTAAGGTGCTGGTTCATTTGTTTTGTTTTTACTTTACAGCAGTGATTCCCTTAGTATGCTAACGCCAAGTCAGAGAGATTTCTTTTTTCCCCTGTTCAAACGGTGTTTCCGTTGTGTGTGTGTGTTTGTTGTGAAACTTAAAAAGTGATTCCTTTAGTATGGGCTCATGCTTGTGTCAGAGATTAATTTTTTCCGTTACAACAGTGTTTCTGCTGTTTTTATGCGTTTGTTGTGAAACTTAAAAAGTGATTCCGTTCGTATGCGCTGATGCCAGTCTCAGAGAGATTTATTTTTTTCCTGTTAAAACGATGTTTCCGTTGTGTGCGTGTTTGTTGTGAAACTTAAAAAGCAAGGTGGGGAGAGGGAGGAGGAGTGTTACTGTGTAAAACAAGGCGAGGGAAGGGGCTACTTCCACACGCACACGCACACACACACACGCACACGCACGCACGCACGCGCACGCACGCACGCACGCGCACGCACGCACGCACGCGCACGCACGCACGCACGCACGCGCACGCACGCACGCGCACGCACGCACACACACGCACACACACGCACACACACGCACACACACGCACACACACAGCGCCTGCGCGCACCAACGGAAACACTTATCTGTCAGGATTTATTTATACTTTTTTTAAAAGGTAAAGTACAGATTAATTTGTTTTATTTTCATTTTATAGATTGTATTAATTATGTTTATGTAGTTATTGTTTGGGGCTGTGGAATGAATAATTTGAGTTTTCAGATTTCTTATGGGAAATGATGATTTGGTTTACGAGTGTTTTGGAACACGAGTCCACTTCCTGAACGAATTATGCTCGTAATCCTAGGTTCCACTGTACTTTTCAACATACTCAAACCACCTCAACTGGCACCTCTCGCTTTTCCCCAAGGATCTGTTAGACTGCTGAGCTCCACATCCTAACATGCTCAGGAACATATAATTTCTAACTTCTGAGTAAACGCATTTTTTGGTCATCATGTACAGCTTGTAACTAGCTTCTTGTTGTGTAGTGCCTCATGTACTTCTGTGAACCTGAGGGCTACATCACTGGGAGTGTAATGCTCCTAAATATGCTATTCTTGATGAATACAACCAAAGGGAAAGGTCAAAGAGTGACTCTAATGACCCCCATAAAAGCTACAAAGACTACATGTACACTCTTTGCTTGGATTATGGTTACAGGACCCACACGCTCAAATCATAACATGCTTGGATTTAGGTCAAAATAGCAACAATGAGTCACGGCATTAGTGGGGGTCCAGGAGGTGCAATGCTGGACAAGAAGCAGTTAGATGATGCATAGTCTCAGATTGATTAGATTGATGCAGAACGTGTTCTAAGCCAGCAGATTAAAAATGTTATTTAACTACCAAAGAGTGGTCCATATGAAACATCCTATAAAAAGACATTTATTTTCATATATATAATATATAAAAATAATATTGGATATGTTTCTACTAGAAAACAATTTTGTGTTACTAATGGACCTCTCCGTTGCATTAGGCTACATTAACAGTGCAACTATATTTAATCATCTTTATAGGATTGAAATATTTTCAGTGTTAACATTTGTCCTTAGCAACAAAGGACAAACTGGTCCTTCTCAGCACTCTTCCAGTCAGCTGAATCTGAGTGAGTGGGAGCCAGTATGGGTGGATGAGGAATGGTTGGATCCATCACTGCACAGCTCCTTATAACAGAAGCCAGCCTCTTCACGCACCTGCAAGCAAGCCATGCTAGGCTATATACAGTTTCTCCCACTTCATGTTATCCACAATAGATATGATTTATCTTCTTTATTGGCTACGGTTTAAAACTTAACCAAGTAACAGGATTAATCAGGTGGATAGCTCTAACAGTGTAGTTCAGAATCATAAACTAAGATAATTGGCAAATACAGTATTTCATGCTGTCAGGTGACATTTTTAAAAGACTTGCTTTTAACATCTTGCTGTAAGTGGGTTAGGCTGAAAAGCAACTCTGAACACGCATGTTGAACCTTGAAGCACACGGGCTAGAGCAACAGAAGACCACACAAGGTGCCTCTCCTGTCAGCTAAGAAAAGGAAACTGAAACTACAGTTTGCATTATATGGACTCGCCAAAATTGGAGAACATCCGGAATGAGAATATTAAGAAAGAAAAATTAAAAAACAAAAGAAAATTGTCTGCTTTGTGTCAATTCCTGCCTCCACAAGTCACCAGATATCAATCCTATAGAGGACCTTTGGGATTTACTATAACAGGAGATTTGCAACATGGATGCGGAGTTAAAAAACCTGCAGTAACTGTGTTATGCCATCATGTTGATATAAACCAAAACCTCTAAGGAATGTTTTCCAGCACCCTGAGGAATTAAGGCTATTCTGAAGGCAGGAGAAGGTGCAACCTAGTTATTAGAAAGGTGTACCTAATTAAGTGACCCGTGAGAGTATGTGCAGTATTCAGATCAGGAGCGAACTAATCACCAGGACAAGAAAATGTCAAGTTCTAGCTATTAGTTTTCATTCATAGTTGCCCAGGAGACAAGTAAATTTAATATGGGAAACAGAAAAAAACATTAGTTTAATATTTAGTACTGTTTATATTTTCTAACCTCTCAGTGGGACAACACACCTCATTTTTCCAAATGTTTCCAAATCCCAATTTCTAATGCACATCACAGGCTGCTGATAGAACTATTTTTATTAGGTGGATTATCAAGCATTCAGGCCTGCCCTGAAATTGAAGGTATCACATTTGATAATGATATGTCTCCTTACAATTTATTTCTAAGTTCTTCTGAATTACCTCTAAACCGTCCACATTGTGCTTCTTAGCCAACATGAGCTTTAACACTAAATAGCTTCTAGGTTGAATCCCAAATCTCTCTCTCATGTGTCCATATGCCACCCATCACCAGATCGTACTTGGGTATAGCTAGCTAGTTATGGCTAGCTTCTGTCTCAGGCTCACACACTCTCAGCAGGAATAGGCACCTTGTTTGAGGTTTGAAAGCTGTAGTGAGAGATTGATGGGGTTCGGACGCAGAATGCAGGACACTAACTCATGACCTGGGCTTCTTTTCAGAGCCGCTGCTCTGTGAGAAAGCAGCCTTTACAGAGTGGGGAGGGTGTGCATAGTGTGTTGACTCAACATAGGGAGTTGGAGGGTGAAAAATAAGGCAATTCGACTTGGGAGAAATGAGAAATAACAGGGCAGCCTGGAGTAAATCAATGTAATAGATTTACGTTCAAATTGGATGGAGAGGGAAATAGACGAGGAATGAATGGAACCCAGTGAATACATAGGCCTGAGTGAGCAACGGCAAATAACTTGCTAAAAAAAAAAAAATTATTGATGGTCAACTCAATCTATGGAGAGAGTAGTGCTGAAAACTAGGTGCTGTTAACTGACTGAGAATGCTGTTCATGTAAATTTGGATTAACTGTTGCATCACAATCCTTGGATTTGGCTGAAAATTCATCTCAGGAGGCATTTATATCTTGTGGTGAATAATAATAATGTAAAGACGTATCAGACTGATAAAGAAAAAGTATCAGACTGCTTAGTGGAGCATCAGATTGATCAAATTAAGAAAGAATTAAGAAAGAACAGCAGGAAGGGAGGAACACATGTCTGTGTGTTTGAAGCAAAGAAAGTGACAAAGGTTGAGAAATGGGAACAAGAAACAATTGGGTAAAATCTAATTATTTGTTTACCTGTGATGATAAGGCACTCGTTGTGTTCCAGTGCCTCAGTGAAGAGACGCGAGACAATAAGCTCTGCGTTGATGAGAAAGCGAATCTCCTCCTGGACCAACCCTTGTCCTATCACTCCTCCACCTACCATTCTGTTAGCAAAGTCCACCTGCAGATGGAAGATGAAACACACAAAGAATGACAACAGGAACACAGACCACTCAATCCCTCAGTCAAACCCTTCACTTTATTAGAACTAACACCTGTACATCTGCATATGTATGTAGTTATCTAATCGGCACATCATGTGGCTGCAGCACAATGCAATAAATAAATAATTTAATTAATTAACTTAATTGACACAACAAACATCTAAATGTGATCTGTGATTTCAACCATGTCATGTACTACTGTAGGTGGGCTTGCGAGAGTTTCTCAATCGCCTGGAGTTCTAACACAACAATCTAGTCTACAGTAATCAGTTAATCACTCTTCACACACTGTGGTGGTCAAAAAGGCATCTCAGTATAAACAACACATTGGACCTTGAAGAGGATGAGCTTTCTATTGGGTTTCCTTCCTGCCAGGCTCATACTCCTGATTTTAGCCATCATGAACACAGACTCTATCCTCCTAGTTGAATAATCACTATTCCAGTTTGGGTGAGTCTGGACTCACAATACACACATATTCCTGACAGCCGTGCAAAAACCAATGTGGTCTTCTGCTGTTGCAGCACATCCACCCTTTTTTTGCATGCCAAGATTATTTTCTGCCCAGCACAGTTGTAAAGGAGTGATTATGCAGCTCAAACCAATCTGGCCATTTTCTTTGACATCTCCTATCGCAAAAGCACTCCCACCTGATGCTCATTCGACGGTTTCTGTTTGTCACATAAGTCTGTGACAACTCTAGAAATGTTTGGTGAGATTCCCAGGAGATCAACAGCTTATCTAGTAGCAGAATCTATGTAATGATCAAAATCATTAAAATCATCATGTCTGATAAACATTAACTGAAGCACTTGACTTGTACCTGCATGACATTTTCTGCACCATACTACTGCCCCATAATTAGCTGACTAAAAAAAATGCAGCACATTCAGTTGTCTACCTTAGAGTTTATTGTTGTGAGTACAATTATTCTCTTCTGCAGCCGCAAACATATTACATTAAAATCATGAACCCCCACAATGATTTCCATAGTGAGTATTTTAATAGCTGGCGCATATTTGTCAGCCTCTAGGTTATCACTGCATAGTGACAAATGCCTATATCCTTAGTTGAACTACGAGAGCTCCACTTTTGCTGATTCACATTTTTAACTTGCTATTTTATTTATTAATTTAATTTGCTTTTATTTTCAGGATCCAACTTAAAGTACTATTTTTATATTATTGATGGTCTTCATTTTGATTATTTAACTGCAAATCCATAATACAAATTACAAAATTTAGGAGAGTTTCTGGAGACTGCAGCAGAGTGAAGTGCACAGAGTTGAGCTGCTTGTTATTCTCACCGATCAGGTGACTCAGTTTGGGGTCAGGATGCTGAAACTCTTTTCAACACTACTGACAGACTGTCAGACCATCCCAAGCTTCCAAAAATATGCATCAATCAAGCCTACAGGACTTCAGACCCACCCCAGTGGGATCTCCCAGGGTTGCTCATGTGTGTGCATGAGCTGTCAGCATATGCTCCACCCGGAGAGAGGAGGGGAGAATGGGTGAGCTGGCATGACAAAGGTAGACACTCTGGCTGCAGTAGTGTCAAGACACTAAAACCCAAAGTGGGGCAAGGCTGAAGAACATCAACTCAATGTGACAATACAAAAGAGCTTCAGTAAATGAATCAGCTGCATTTACATATCAGTTAAACAGCACAAAAAATGGAACATGTCCATTTTCACTTTAACACTTAACTTTTGCTATTTGTTTTGTAAGTCACATTATCACATATGTGGTAACTACAGAGCTTGTAAGAAAATAGTCAGAAAATGGTCACATACTACAACCATAATTATAATGTTTTTATTAAACATTTGCTTTGAAATGTGTCTTTTTTTAGTATAGGGAAATATGTTTATATGTAAATTTCAGAACAGGAAATTTCAGTATATATGAAATACGTGAAAAATGTGTCCCATTACTACATTTTAAATGAACAGAGAGCATCCTGCATGTTTATTTGATCAGGACAAATGAACAAAGCATAATCTACACAAGCAGTAAAGTGCTCACCTGCAGCATGCCACATCCCTGATCCTCAATAGTCCCCTCGCAGGCGATATGAAGTCGTGTGAGCTGGGTAGCCAAGCTGAAATGAAAAACACAGTGTCACACATTCCATGCACCCCAGACCTCTGGCAACCTACATAACTTGTCCTAATGTCATGCTTAAATTGATCTGGGTCTCAGCAGCAGTGTTTTGTTGGAAATGCTCAAATAAATCTTATATAATTAATTAAGGTAATATTGTAAAACATGGCTGTTACAAATCTTGAAAATAAACACTAACTGACAGGAAGTTAGCAAACTCAGGGTCCAGCTATTTCCTCCCACAATAAGCTGAAATGCTTAGTGAAATAATTTATCTGTATCAAAAAGAAGAGATGGAGTTCTAATGATTTTTAAATCATTACATCATATGAAATTCTCTGACACATTAAACTCATCCTATTTTGGTGATTCAAGTTATCCCTCAAGGATCTATTATGGGCCCCAACGTTGTTCTAATTCATCCATCATATTGTTCTAAATATTTATATGGTGGGGTTTTATGTGGTTGTTTTATGCACTATATACTGTTAATATAAAATACTCCCCATGCAATTTTTTAGTTATATGACAAACATAAATGCGAGAGCTGATGATTATGTTTAGTAGAACCTTTGTATAGAACATGTGCAATTTGAACAGCCATGCCAATATGTTAATAAAAATAAGTTATGATGATTTTTGCATTATCATCTGTACAGCCCACATATCTTGTACGTCACTAGTTCCTTCCATTAACACGACTCAACAACGGCATTCTCCAGCATGCTTCACTACTTATCTTAAATTTGCAATAAACACCTGTAAGCAAAGATTGTGTGGTTTGGAAGATGTTTGTATCCCTTCCTACATATTCACCATAATATCTATTTTTTAATATGTTTTAATATGTTTTAATATACAAGCTACCTATAGTCAGTCTGTTCTTTAATTATGGCACTTGGTACTGTTAAGCATAAGGCAAAGTACACACTCCACATTCAATATTCAATTAAAAGCTCCTGAAATGCAATATTTTAGTTTGTCGTTACTTAAAATTTTATTTTTTTTAACCTTTCCCAATTGTACCTAAATGTTATTAATTATCACAGGCAAACTTAACACCAAGTCTTCTATTTAATTATTCAAATTATTGAATAATAAAAGATCCACACTATTAACACAGAATGCTCCTGTGCTAAATTGTCTACAGGTGGCATTGCCAGATTTTGAAATGACCAAAAAAATATGTATATAAGGCAATTATATACTAAATATAAGTATGACTCAGAGGAGGTACAGCGCATATGATGAATAAACACATTTTGTGAATTATGGTATAAAGGAAAGGGCTGGAAAAGCACAATATGCTTGTGATTAACTATGAAACAACTTAAATCTCTCCTCCAGTTTAATTTAAAAATGGAAGCTAGGGGACTGTAGTCCAGAATTTTATGCATTTCCAAGCACAAGTGTTTCAGTCGTCCAAGATTTTAAAGAGCTTAAAAAGACAGGCAGATCAACCTGATGTAAAGTAGATTTGTACTTCCTGCTCCCTCACTCAGTTTCCAGGCTGCACTGCCTGGGGAAGCAATTGGCCCGAGAGTCTACACAGTGCCATGCTTCATTTATCAAGGGAGCAGTGGGTTTGAAGGCATGATCTCTCCCATTGGATGGCACAAGATACGGTATGAGTGAGGTTCTAAAACTACTCCGCATGAAAAAATGTAAATTAGCATTTTTGCTTTATAGGTCAAAACACTAATTTCACATTTTCTTACACCACATACTACATTTGTATTAATATTTGTACCTTTCCCATTTAGGAGAACTGTTCAGGCTTTGTCTTGTAAATGTCACAAGACCAGTGGGCTCTAAAGGTGAAACAATAAGCATGTAAGTGCAAGCTTCAATAATGTGAAAACAAAGATAATTTACATCAAGTCTAAATGCCAGGCTTACTTTCAGAGGTGACTCTTCTGAAATAGCAAAGTAGAGTTTTGAGTTTTTCAATCTTCTGATGAGCAGTTCCCTCGAACAATCTGAAAGCAAAAGAGACAAAACTTGCTAGAAAGGAAACTGAATTGTAGGGGGAAAAAAGGAAGTAGCATTATGGGACCAGATTAGTTCTGCTGACCATCCTGATTTAAAGGCAATCTCAGTCCAGGACATCCACACAGCATCCCATACCCACACACACAGACACACGTTAACATCCTTAATGCTGCTTGCTCATCGAGCGTACTTCCCCTCAGTAAGGACAATAATCACGAGGCTACCGTCCTGAGGCTAAACGGTGCACTCATGTAACAGTGCACAAATAAAACGACAAGCCAGAAAAACACAATGCCTTTCTTTAAAAGCCATTAAGAAAGCTACTGGTGCACTTTTAAAGTCTGAAATAGCCAGGGCTGAAGTCTTCCCTATGTGGCTTTCTGTATTTAGGACACAGACTTCCAGCTGATCATGGATTAAAAAGAAACAAAAGAGATGGATAAAATAAATAAATAAAAAATAAAGTATTAAATTAAACGACAAAATTAAATATCTGATAAATCAAAAAAGTCTTTCAGGGAGAAAGAAAAAAGATCATGCATGGTGTTTTATTCTTATCTACTATTTTTTTTTTAAATATCAACGATAATTATAACAATTCTTTTCATACATTTATTTACTCATCTTGAGTGATCACTTCAGTCTGAGTTTGTGAAGGATCTAGAGCCTAATTTGGGAATACTTGCTGTGGGTAAGGAAAGCTAATGCAGTGCAGGAAACCATGTGCACACACACAGAGGCAATTTAGTGTTGACAATTCCCCTACTAGCAGATTTGTCTGAGTTGGGAGGAAACTGGGGAAGCAGACAGACATTAACCTAAGCTCAAGATCGAACCAGGAACCTGGGAGCTCGGCGGTTACACATTGCACCATAGAGTCATCCTAGTACTGTTCTGATTCAGCCAATTTTATAAAAACCCTAGCTTAGAAAGCCTTAGTAAGGCAACTACTTGCATAAACAAAACACATATCCTACAATCAAACTTTTCTCCAAGACAGAATGACCCTTTTTCAATGGCATACTTTAAAAACTGTACTTGCATGCCAATATTTAGCATAATATAACTACACTTCTGAGTGCCAGTCTATCCATCATGTCACAAAAGAAAAAAAGACACCGGCAGGTCTGCCAAATAAGCAATCTCTAAATTGCCTTGTCCTCCACTGCGGAGCAGCACGAGCGAATAAGTAAACTGATGGACAGTCATTCAATTAGAGTGGGCTGCGCCATAATGATCAGCAGGTCTGGAATCTCTACAGTCTTCGCAAAACTCGTTTCCTATTGGCCGACTCTTGCCGTTGAGCAGAATGAGAAGCTGATGCACTGGCTGGTGTCCCTTTGCTGTGCTCATCTAAATAAGTCATATCTCAGTTAATGCTGCAATCACTCGGGCAATCACAATTCAACCCACTTTAGCCATCTCTAGCCAGGGGAGATAAAACCCTCGACAAAGAAGCAACTATAATGGGAGTGTAAAGCAGTGCAGCAGTATCTGGCTTTGTTCATGTTCAGTGTTCAAGAGGGCGTACTTGAAGCAACACACTTCATGGATGCAGTTTTCTTTCTGTGTAAAACGAATATCTTTCTTTAAGCATAGTCCTGTGATTTTCACCTGGCCAAGAAATGTATTTACCTTGAAACCAAAAGGTGGTATATTAGATTCTAAGAAAAATTGGATAATGTCTAACAAGAAATGTGCAAGCACTGCCGGTATCTAATGATACCATAACAACATTTTAACCCATGTGAATTTAATAAGACTCAATATTATTGTAAACAGACAGCAAAAACATGATCATCTGATATAAGTAGATTCAAGAAAACATTACAGTAAAAAAAAAAAAATTAAAAAAAAAAAAAAATATATATATATATATATATATAGGTATGATACTAAATGCAGATTGGATATAATCTGTGGAAAGTTTCATAGAGAAATACAATAATGTCCTAAGAATTAAGACGCTGTGCTATTGTGTATTACGGTGTGACTGTAAATTAACATACTGAGATAATAATCAGATAATATATATTTGGTAGGATGATTTGATACCATATCATCCTACCAAAAAGATGGCTCTGGAAACAGAAAAATGTCAGATATCAGATTCTGTAACAAACATGCAAAAAAAAGTTGGAATTGATTTGGAAAAGAAATGTATCTTTGGATCTAGAAATGTTTATATAAAGAGACGTGACTGTTTTCTATTGTTAGGTCTGGTTTTATTCTATTCTAGCCTATTGATTCTGTTGTAAAAAACTTTAGGTTTTAAAGAAGATAAGCATCTTATGGCCATTAATTATTATTTAGATGACTTAAATTTGTATTTCACTTAATTGTACACAATGCGATGCGTGCAAATGACACAATACTACTACAGTATACTATAATAATATAACACTTCCATTTTGGAACAAACATACAGATGTCACAATTTTTTTTTTCAACTGGAAATAAAAAGTGTGGATTTTAAAATGCAACACCACTGCTTGCTGAATTACAATTTGGGCAAAAACAAAAATATTCATTTCCTGAGACAGTCTAATTCAGTCTTCATTCATGAAGCCTGAAGTTAACCATCACTGCCCTCTTATGGAAAAAAACTGTATATTTTTTAGTCAATTAAATTTAAAGATTACCAAGCAATTGTCATTTAGCTGCACAAACTCACAAAAATTATCTGGGTAGTCTGGATCTGGTAAACTATAATTAAATTGTCAGTGTGAATGAATGAGTAAATAAAAAAAAAAATGATGCACCATAAATCACAGAGTTACACTTTTTCTTTAAACGAGTCGAAACCACTTTAAAGTAGTCACAGTTTATTAGATTATATATTGAGAATTGGAATTGTTAACGCGAGTCTCTGTGACGAGAAAGCATGAATTTGGCAAGCAAGCGAAACCTTTTTCAAGATCAATATCTGTACCTTCCAATATATAAGATTTTTCAAAAGCAGTGATTTTTGCAGTCATGATAAGAAATGGTGAGTTACCTGTAGAAATTAATATCAGGGTAGTTGTAGTACTCGGACTTGCGCGAGTTACGTCTTGGGAACGTACAGAAGAAGGCATTGGCCAGCAGGCAGGCAATTTGTTCCTGGGACAGAGTCAGGGACTGATTCATGTTCTGCTTAAGCAGGGGGATTGGCTGCAGAGACGAAGGAAAATGTAATTAGTTTAGCAATTGACCAAACAGGATGGCAGACTTGCATTAAGCAAATGGCCAGGAGTAATTACAACACCCTGCTGAATTTCACCATAAGCCAGCAGGATTCAAGTGTCATTCATCTTCCCTGAACAGACTTAAAGACCTCTTAAGACCAACACACATGACTGATCAATAGAATCATTAATAACAGTACATAAAGTGCAGCTTATACAGAGACACATGAAAGTTTCCTTCTTATCTGTAAATACTAACCTTCCTAATGGCTAGATCGATCTGTCTTTCTATAGTATGAATGTAGATAAAGATGTTAATCTTCCTGTTTGCAATTGAAAATTATATACAGTGCATACACACAGATCAGCCATAATATTAACAACACCGCCAGTTGTCTTGAATAACACTGATTACCAATTATATAGCAGGAAACTGGTGACAAAATCATAGACACTCGGGCGCCTAGCCTGAACCCAGAAACAAGCTAATGCAGCACAAGCCATGAGAAAAAACCCTGGCCATGGTAGAAAAGTATCAGAACACGCAGTGTACCACAGCCTGCTATGTGCATGGCCCAGCAGACTAAGGGTTCAAGGCTATTGACCTGGTTTTCAAATGAACCAAATCCCACATAAAACCTAGGTGTTTTAATGTTAATGGATTTTATCTGTGTATACTCAGTGCATCTATCATAGTAGGGACAAGTGGGAATTGGCTAGTTAGGGAGACTAATCTGGAAACATTCAGTTTTTTCACAATAAATAAATAAATAAATAAATAATCATAGGTTTAATCTGTTACGGTCAGCTCTCATGCCTACTGAGGCCAAAACATTTTAGATGTAATAGACTTGCCATGTGATGGAAAATCCTGATTACATAAAAGTATTTTTTTAAATAAACAAATAATGTATAATTAACTTTTATATAATAATGTATAATAAAAATAGTCCAATATTGGGTTTTGCAAGATTTACAACCTAATTTAATCATCTAATTCCCACCCATAATTGTGACACTACTCCATTAAGATGACGGCTAACCACGGAGGACTAAAGCTATTACGTGCTTCTATGACACAACATTATCTTTTCAAGCTGCTGATTGGCACTTTTAGGGGCAGTGTTGTAAACTCCATGAGGAGCCAAGGGTTATTATTTACATGTGAGATGAAATTTGCAGGACAAAGACCTCACTGATTAACATGTGTATGTGACTCCTCTTTATGATCTTTAATAGCAGACTGATCAAGGTCAGAGTGTTTTAAATTAAGCTACTCCTGTAGTTTATTTATATTTGGTGAAACAGAAGTAACTAATTTTTTTTTTCAATTATAAGAATACTAAAATATTACAGGAAAGTACAAACAAAAACCAAACCTCTCATACACATCTCTCACCAAAATCAACTATACTGAAACCAATTATGAACTCAAGTAATGTAGAAGACATTGAGGAACTGTCATCTCCTGGATTCACAGCTCATGCTGACAGTGGTGACATTTCTGCCCCTGCCCCCTGGAGCAAGTTACTTCTTTGCAATTCATGTTTAAATCTGAATATAAATGCAGATGTTTCAGATGTTGTTCAAACATACAGGGGTACTGTGTTACATCTAGCAAACACCGTTTGTTCAAAATATTATCAAAATATAATATATATATATATATATTTTTTTTCCCACCGGGATCACAATGAAAATTTTATAAAATATTTAAAAGACATTTAGAAAGCAGTGTGCATTAAGATCAAATTGAAATTACTGTTATAAAATGCATGCTTGGTTTTGCAAACATTTGGCAAATAATTCTCAAGAAGCAATATTAAAGCCTCAGGGTAACAAAGCAGATGCTGGATGGTTTCCTTTGGCCTCTATTAGCTCAGCTCTTAATGAGGCTAGTGCAGATGTGGCAGTGTACTTCACTAACCACCTACTTCACCCAGCAGCCCTGAGAGCCTGTTAACAGAGCACAGCTGCACCTACGCACGATCTTATGCGCACACACACTCAAACATAACACCAGACACTTTCTTCCAACTCCGTCTGTGTAAAAAGCATAATTTTTAAGAACGTCAATAGCCAGTGCATCAAATTCCAAAGTCTGTGTGTGCAGGACTTACCTGGGTGCAAATTTTGGGTGCATTCAAAGCTAATTTCACCATCCTTGGTAGCACAACGTCAAACAGATGCTGTGTCTCTGTATGCTCCAGGCCCTGTGGATAAGAAATTAAAGATTAACTAACTGTATTAATTGTAGTGGCTTCAAGAACTTAAGGTAATTTCACCTTTGAGTAAATAAAACCAAAAAAATTAAGGAGTACAAAATCTAAATGCTATTACAGACACTGACAATATATGGGCAGTGTGTGGATGACGACAAACATGCATCAGTTATGAAAAGGAAATATGGAAATGTGTATGACATGTAAGATAACATGTATAAATCATAATGCTCAGACGAGCAAGCCAAGGACAACAGAGACAGAGGCAAGGAAAAACTCCCTGAGATGGCAATATGAAGAAACCTTGATGTGCCTTCAACAAAGCATATATTTGTTTCTATATACAGTATAAATATGAAGAAAAAAAAAAACCACACACGCAACACAAATTTATATATCTTGTACAGAAACAAACTGTAGTGGCAGGCACATCATGTGCTGTTGATCCAGAAACATTAATGTTTTTATTTAACACCCTCTCTGAAAATAAGTAAAAAAGATTGAAAAAATATATATATTAAAAATGAGTAATTAACAGGATTAATATTATAATTTTTTTTTTTTTAGTTTTCCCCGATTTTCTCACCTATTTAATCGTGTCCAATTCCTCCCCGTCACTAGGGGGCTCTCACACTAAGGCCACCACTACCACTCAGCCGAGAGGGTGAAGACTATCACGTGTTTCCTCCGAACTACGTGACACCAACCGACCACGTCTTTTTCGAACAGCTCGCTCATGAACCGTTGGGGGCGGCGTAACATACTCGGAGGACAGCGCTATCCGCTCCTTCCGCTTGTGTGAGCTCACGGACGCCCGTGATTGCCTGTAGGGCCGTGATCAATGTGGGAGCACTAAATATCTCTCATCTCTCCCCTCCGAGAGAGTTCGACCAATCAGCTCTCTCTAGGCCTCCGGCTATGAGAGGTAACAGCATCACCCAAGGATCGAACTTGCGATCTCCGGATGATAGGGCGAGCACTTTACCACCACGTCACTTGGAGGGGATTAACAGAATTATTTTTTAACATGGGTTCATAGCACATTTAATTGAAGAATTTTTGTGACAAAGTAATTAATGTTACAATAATCAAGTCAAGATGTGACAAATTATTCAGTTAAATGTTCTAATAACAAAAAAAAAAAAAAAAAACATTCTGTTAATCACTTAGCTTCTATAACTTGTTATTGATGATTCAATGGACACATTATTCAATGGACACTAATGGTGCAGGAAAAAATAATAAATAAATCTGGATTTTAAAAACTGAAAGTCAGTACTGTATACAACATTGTTGGAAAATACTGAGCATGCTATTATAAACATGTAATAATCACAAGCTGTTTTTTTTCTTCAAAATTTCCAAATGTTTCAATTTAAAAACATCTGCGAACATAGCTTAAGAAAAAAAAAGAAGAAAAAAAAGAATATGACCAATATCAGTCCTTTCATACCTGTAGAGACCGTAACAAATGAAAATATCACAAAGTTACAGAAACCTATTGTGCAATATCAAACAAACCCCCAGCGGGAATGACATCACTGGAATGGAAATAAGAAGAGTGGGCTTTAGAAAGCCTTCAGTTCATTTTTGCCACAACTGAAATAAAGTAAACCACGCACACCACCCATCACTCAATACACAGCAACGCTTTGCAATAACCTCTCCCAATCGGAAGCATTTTGAGTTGTGCTAGCTAGCTCAGCAATCGTGCCATTCCTGAGAAAAAGGGAAAAAAATGCTGCCCTTTTTTCCCCTTCGAGTGATTTACAGCACACTTATTCACAAACATATCGGCTGCGATGGTCACCACGATCAGTTAACGCCCTCATTTCATCAAGGTTACTGGGCATGCTTGGCTGATTAAATGGGATTCCTAGAACAGACTGGAACAGCTAAGAGGCTAAAGTGAACTTTTGGACAGGAAGCACTGACTGACAATTTTGCCAAGGAGCATTTATATGGCTGTATAGAAGACCTGACTAAACAGTGTCATAAGGAATGACCCGGCTGACATCATAAAATGCTCCTCTGGGCATAATGAATTTGGTTGGCTGACAGGGCGAACGAGACGCTGCTGAAGTAGCAAGAGTTAGAGCTATCTAAATCAAAGCATCCTCATTTCCACATTCTGCCCATGCAGCTCAGAGAACTGGCAAGACTAACACACTTCTCATCTCATACCCCTTCCTACTATGCCACTGAGAAAGGTAGCTGAGGCGGAAGAGAAGCCACATTTTAATAGATATTCCTGCAGCATGCATGCTTTCAAAAACAGTCTGACAGCTAAATTACCATTTGCTTAACTGGTTTCTCTAAAGCATGTTCCAGTAAAACTCAGATTGGAAATACCACTAACAAGGATACAGTGTGAGAAGTATTCATAGAAATGCTTTATGTCAAGCTTTCGACAGAGCAGGCAACGTGACATTTATCAGACACCACCTCAGTGACACTTCGATTTCAGCCACACTTAAACAACAATTTTAAAAGACAGGTCCTCATTTGTACTTTTGCTTCTTTCCATAGCCATTACACATTGGGCTGTCAATCACAGACGCTGGCCACAGTCCTTGTATTTGAGTCACGCTGAATTGCTCTAAATCTAATCAAGTCCTTTAAGCTTCAGAGTAAGGTGCCGGGTGTAATGGTTGCATTTTTATAAAGGAGCCATGCATAAACTGAAATGGAAATGCGTTTTTCTGAAATGATAACAAAAGAGCCTAAAAAACAAATAATTTATTTAGAAAAGCAATAATGTTTTCTTTCACAAAAGCCTTAGAACACAAGTTCCATTTTTCTAATCTGAGATGCTAGTGCCCTCTGTTGATTAAATGAAGATGAAGCTAAACCTACAGTAAGAACTTAATGCATGCTTCTGCCATCAAAGAACCTGCTTATGTATCGTTGAAGTGACGCAGTGAGGTACTTAGTGATTTACAGAAAAAAGAACAAAGGAAAGACAGAATGCAAGTGCACTGCAAAAGCTATTAAAACCACAATCTGAAATTTCTAACAGTCCATTTTGGAAAAGAGTGAAAGAAGCTTGAGCACTGACTGTTAGGTGGAAGAGTGGCAGCAACATCGCGAAAGAGTATGAAGGGTTTGTTTACACTGTACAATAACTGTTAAATCCACTCCACATTGACATAGTAAAAAATGCATGATTTAAGAAATATTTCTCAAAAGGAAAAAGTATATAGGACGGACAGTGGAGCTCATTTGGTTCTATAAGGAGCATTGCCTCCTCTTGTCTATGCGGATTTCCTCTGGGTTTTTAAAGTTTCTTCTCATTTCCCCAAAAACATGCTAGTAGAGTTAAAAAAGCTACACTGGTGTTCAAATCAAACTGGGACATTTGATTCTGCAGAATAATAGAATTACTAGAATAAAACCTAGCTTTATTTTTCTATATAATCCCATTACAATTAAAGCACTTACCCCAGTATTTCACTAGAGTCTAAAAAACATAATAGTAGAAACATATCTTTGCACCATTCAATTTGTTTATTGTGAACAAAAGTCTCATCACTGTACTGTACTTTAAGTCTTCTGTAAATGTCAATCGGCTTTTCTTCTGCTCAAGAAATGACAAGACCCCTCAAATTGCCCATGGACATGAACGAGTGTTGCAAGGATAGACTCTGTATAGAATATATAATATAGCATCTGCTGTGACTGAAATCAGGATAAATTCTTTGATTGAAACATTAAAAGAAATGAACATAAAGAGACATTAATTAGAATAAACTGCACTTTGCTAATGGTTTTGATTAAGCTCCTTATAGATTTAATGGCCCACTTTAATTAATGTGGCCATAAAATGACATAGGCAGCTACTGAGTTATGCATGATGCCGTTTGCCAGTAAAATTATTAAGGCAGGACAGAGAAATCTTTAACTCTTGGCAGACACCCCACAATTTGACTTATGTTAAAAACTTGGCAGATACAGAATTGGCTTTTGACTATTAGTCCAAGATGTGACATAATTCAGCACCTTTCACATATAGTATGTAAATAAATTATTTAGATTACAAAAACTGGTTGAATTTTGAAATTTAATTTAAACTTAAATTAGTCGGCTTTGAGTATCCGGTTTATATGGCTATCCTCAGATGAACTGTCTCAGAAGGTGATTTTAAATTAATGATCTATAATCTACTGTTAATTGTCTAATAGAACAACTTTATCTGTCCATTCATCTTTAGCTTCAGAATAAATCCTTATTTACCTAGATGCCATTTTCAAAGTGTGCCTAAAATCCATCTGTTGAATGTGTTTACAGGCACTAAGCAGGTAAACAGGGCGCCTCTCTCCTGCCAGCTGTTGCTCGTCACGCTGAATGCCCACCTTTGTGATAATTGGTTTGTGCTTGATGGCAGTGAGCCTTCAGGGAGCAGGGACCAGAAGGGCCAGACACAGACTGCTGAGTGTGCAGCCACTCTCAGCCTAAACTGTGCCGTCACTATGACTGAACAAAGCAATGGCCTTTAACTCCGGCATTAAATTAACACCAGACAGAATCGCTCTTTAGAAAGCATGTTGCATAAACTACTTCATTTTTCTGCTCTGAAAATCTGTTAGTTCTCTAGACAATGAAACCAACACTTCACACTTCATTGTATTCTTTGTGACAGCATCAATTAAACATAATTGCAGTTAAGTTTATATCATTTCCCCAGGAAATCATTTGCAGGTTACAGTACTGCATTACCTGTTATTCCAATCATACTTCAGTCTGCCAAGTCTCTATATTTTTTACGTTCACAATTTTCACAGCTCAACTGCTAAATGTGCCAATAAGATTAAAAATAATAATAATGATTCATTTTCGACTGATCGCATAGTGGAGATTAATTGAGATATTTACAAAATTTGTCATCACATATGCCTTAATCAAACACACACACACAATTTTATCTACTATCTATTATTTTATCTACTGGGTTAGTTGACTTTCTGGATGGGAACAATGCTTTGAACTCCAAATATTTTGCCAAAACGGAGCAATCATTGTATGGAACTACATGACAAAGCAATTGTCATGAAAATTTTGTGCACACAGATAAAAAAAGTAGCAGGAAGTTACTTACATCAGTGCAGAGGACATTGAGAGCTGTGAAGTCCCATTTCTTTGCATGTGCTGCATTGTAAGTTAATATCGCATCCTGTAAAATTAAAGGCAGTTGTAATGATTGTGAATACATTTATCATTTTGGCATTAGACATTTAACAATAAATAAGAACATAAAAAAAAGAAACACAGCCACAGAATCTAGCTTGAAAGCTTGAAATGCTTGAATACAACCGAGCTGTAGCAATGTCACCCTCTTCTGGTGATTAAAAAATACTTTGAAAGCACAAAAAAAGACAATGCTGTAAAGATTCAGAAATTTGAATCAGTACACCAATCCTAACATTTTTGACTGAGCTACTACAGAAGTGTTTTTTAGACAACAAATCAGGAGGCAATCATGATTAAATGGCTGATCCGCCTCTGTAATGATCTACACACATGATCATGTTTTTTTGTAATGATGTAATAATTTTAATAAAATCTTACAGAAATTCTTCTGCAATGCTTAATTGAGTCTCGTGGTCAGGCCCAGTGAATAACACACACAGACTAAAATTTTGTTGGCATCTATGGCCATACATAAGAACAACAAAAGGGTTGAAAAAAAATGAATAAATAAAAAGATACATTGAAAGTAAAATAATGAATATTGACTTTAAATGTAAATAAATGTTTGTTTTTTTTAGTTTTGCTGAGTTTTTCCACTTTCGTGTAGTGCATCTATATTTGCTGCTGGGTGCTTAGGAGAAGTGTGTCTCAGAGTAGTCACTGATTATTATTACTAATATATTTGTGTACCATTTACTACCTCATACACACGTGGACAAAATTGTTGGTACCCTTCGGTCAATGAAAGAAAAACTCACAATGGTCACAGAAATAACTTTAATCTGACAAAAGTAATAATTTTAAAAAATTCTATGAATGTTAACCAATGAAAGTCAGACATTGCTTTTCAACCATGCTTCAACAGAATTATTTAAAAAAATAAACTCATGGAACAGGCCTGGACAAAAATGATGGTACCCCTAGAAAATATTGAAAATAATGTGACCAAAGGGACATGTTAATTCAAGGTGTGTCCACTAATTAGCATCACAGGTGTCTACAATCTTGTAATCAGTCAGTGGGCCTATATATAGGGCTCCAGGTAGTCACTGTGTTGTTTGGTGACATGGTATGTACCACACTCAACATGGACCAGAGGAAGTGAAGCAAAGAGTTGTCTCAGGAGATTCGAAAGAAAATTATAGACAAGCATGTTAAAGGTAAAGGCTATAAGACCATTTCCAAGCAGCTAGATGTTCCTGTGACTACAGTTGCACATATTATTCAGAAATTTAAGATCCATGGGACTGTAGCCAACCTCCCTGGACGTGGCCGCAGGAGGAAAATTGATGACAAATCAAAGAGACGGATAATCCAAGGTGAACTTCATGCTCAAGGAACATCAGTGTCAGATCGCACCATCCGTCGTTGTTTGAGCCAAAGTGGACTACATGGGAGACGACCAAGGAGGACACCATTGTTGAAAACAAATCATAAAAAAGCCAGACTGGAATATGCCAAACTACATGTTGACAAGCAACAAAGCTTCTGGGAGAATGTCAGATGAGACAAAAATTGAACTTTTTGCCAAGGCAAATTTTGCTAATTATACTTGAAGCATATCAAGAAAAGAACACTGTCCCTACTGTGAAACATGGCTCTGTTATGTTCTAGGGCTGCTTTGCTGTATCTGGCACAGGGTGTCTTGAATCTGTGCAGGGTACAATGAAATCTCAAGACTATCAAGGGATTCTAGAGAGAAATGTGCTGGCCAGTGTCAGAAAGCTGGGTCTCAGTTGCAGGTAATGGGTCTTGCAACAGGACAATGACCCAAAACACAGCTAAAAACACCCAAGAATGGCTAAGAGGAAAACATTGGACTATTCTAAAGTGGCCTTCTATGAGCCCTGACCTCAATCCTATTGAGCATCTTTGGAAGGAGCTGAAACATGCTGTCTGGAAAAGGCACCCTTCAAACCGGAAACAACTGGAGCAGCTTGCTCATGAGGAGTGGGCCAAAATACCTGCAGAGAGGTGCCGAAGTCTCATTGACAGTTACAGGAATCGTTTGATTGCAGTGATTGCCTCAAAAGGTTGTGCAACAAACTATTAAGTTAGGGGTACCATCATTTTTGTCCAGGCCTGTTCCATGAGTTCATTTTTTTAAATAATTTCATTGAAGCATGGTTGAAAAGCAATGTCTGACTTTCATTGGTTAACATTCATAGAATTCTTATTTATTATTACTTTTGTCAGATTAAAGTTATTTCTGTGACCATTGTGAGTTTTTCTTTCATTGACCGAAGGGTACCAACAATTTTGTCCACGTGTGTATATACTCACTGTATATACACAGTACATACCTTCATTAATTTTATTACCGACATTATAGTATTATTTATACTACATTCTATCTAACAATAACACATTTGTACCACACTTCATATTTATGTATAAGCTATTCATTCATTCATAATACCTTAGGTACATCCTAAATAAAACTTGAAATTAGAACATCATCGAAAAGTTCATATGGCTTGCAGCTAATGAAAACCCAAAATTCAGTATCTGAAAAAATATATATATTTTGTGAAATAGTTCAATATTAAAGACTCATGGTGTCACACTCTAATCAGCTAATTAACACCTGCAAAGGTTTCCTGAGCCTTTAAATGATCTCTCAGTCTGATTCAGTAGGCTGGTTGTTCACAGCGTGCTGTGTCCAAGCACATTAATGAAAAGTAGAATGGAAAGAAATGTGAGAAGAAAAAAAAAAGGTGCACAAGCAACAGGCATAACCGCAGCCTTAAGAGAATTGTGAAAGGAAGCTACTCTTGAACCAGTGATAATGTCAGAGGCGCCTGTGCTAAGGACAAAGAAAGCTGGACTGTTGCTCAGTGGACCAAAGTCCTCTTTTCAAATGAAAGTAAATTTTCCATTAAATTTGGAAATCAAGGTCACAGAGTCTGGAGGAAGAAAGGAGCGGCGCAGAATCCAAGTAGCTTGAGGTCCAGTGTAAAGTTTGCACAGTCAGTGGTGGTTTTGGGGAGCCCCGTCATCTGCTGCTAGACCTATGGACAATAGACTTATGTTTTATGTTTATGCTTCCCTTTGCTGACCAGCTTTATGGAGATGCGGATTTCATTTTCCAGCAGGACTTGGCATCTGCCCACACTGGCAAATTAATACCTAGTTTAAGAACCATGGTATCCCTGTGCTTGATTGGACAGCAAATGCACCTGACCTAAACCCCATAGAGAATCTATGATGCACATGCTCATTATCTAGACACATTTTTCTTACACATATATACACTTCCATAAATTTTATTTTCATTTCTGTGAAGCTGCTTGGAAACAATGACCACTGTTAAAAGCGCGATAGAAATAAAATTTAATTGAATTGAATGTTGATATTTCTCAGTAGCCCTACATTTGTGTGTAAATTTTTTAAGTAATATTCTAACTTTCCAGAGACGCAGAATTTTGGGTTTACATTAGCAGTACGTTATAATTTATAAATTAAAATAAATAAACACTTCAAATATATACAGTCCTGTGTAAAAGTTTATGCACCCCTTGATGAATAACAGACTTTGGTGATTGTTTTAATTGAAAAGATGTTAAGACAGTCTCTCTTAGAAATGGGAAAAAAATTATAATACTTTCAGCAAACATTGATGTAGTTACTTATGCGATAAATTGAACAAAAATAAATAAATGAAATTATTATGGCACTATGCAAATGTTTGGGCACCCTAAGAGTACCAGAGTCTCAGATTCTTTTTACAAGGTTTCAGACCTTAATCATCTCATTAGATCTGAAGCCTGATGCGTTTTGGAAACAAGTGCTGTGGACTGATGAAGTTAAAAGAGAACTCTTTGGCCACAATCATGCCTCAAAAAAGGAGCAGCATTTCATGAAAAAAACACCTTGCCAACGATTAAGCATGGGGGTGGATCTATCATGCTCTGGGGTTGTGTTGCAGGCAGTGGCACAGGAAACATTGCACGGGTGGAGGGAAGAATGGATTCCACTAAATACCAGCAAATTCTGGAAGCAAACATCATACCCTCTGTAAAAAAGCTGAAGCTGAAAAGAGGATGGCTTCTACAATAGGACAATAATCCTAAACATACCTCCAAATCCACTATGGAAAACCTCAAGAGACACATGATGAAGGTTTTGGAACGGCCATCACAGTCCCCTGATTTAAACACATTGAAAATTTGTGTGTAGATCTTAGAAGAGCTGTGCATGCAAGACAACCAAAAAATATTACAGAATTAGAAGCCTTTAGCAAGGAAGAATGGGAGGAAATCCCAAGTACAAGAATTGAAAGACTTTTAGCTGGCTATAAAAAGTGTTTGCAAGCTGTGATATCTGCCAGAGGAGGTGTTACCAAGTACTGATTATGTAGGGTGCCCAAACTTTTGCACAGTGCCACAATATTGTTTTTATTTTTTATCTTTGCTCAATTCATGACATAAAAAGTAACTATGCACCAATGTTTGCTGAAAATATTGTGCATTTTTTCTATTTCCAAAAGAGACTGTGTTAACATATTTTCAGTTTTAAAAAATCACCCAAATATGTTATTATATGTTAGGGGTACCTAAACTTTTGCACAAGACTGTATCAATCTCTGAGTAAAGAATGTATATAATGAGTTTCACTTTTTTTTATTAAATTACTGAATAAAAATCGAATTTTCAATATGTTAATTTATTGAGATGCACATGTACATGCCATATTGCTACACTATTCTAGAAATTGTTGTACTACTACATTCACACACATTTTGTACATCATAATGGTTGCATTTGCTGATTTGTTCCAGTTCACTATATTGATATTTAAAAGTAAATGAGAACAAGTCAAAAGTCAAAGTGCTGTGTTGTAAGCTGAAGCATAGACAAAACTGTAGTAATGGGGACATGGAGGGAAAAGAAATCCACAATAGGCTTACAATTCCTTATAGCAGTAAATAATTTTCCACCATAATTGTAGGTTACGCAAGCTAATACACATTTCTTCTCTTAGGAACCTAGCAGCAATTACAGCCCATCTACGGAGATTCTGAATAACTGTACATAATTCTTTTTATTCTACTCAAAAACTGTACTTTTTTTGGTCTGCAATTATTTATTTACTTAATTTTTTTGTTCAATCCTTTATGGCATGAATTTCATTCAATATGAATCATTTTATATTCTGATTGCACCTTGGCATTTGGATTTAATTCGTTGTGGAGGCGAGTGCTTAAGGCGAAAATTTGCAATGCAATACAAATTTTCATATTAGAAATAATGTCAATGCAGATAATCCGTTTCTGGCCACCCAAAAAAATATTACCAATATTACAAATAAAAAACTTGCGAAAAATCATGTAGATTTTAAACACATGCCGAAGGCAACGCTGGTATCGTGGGTTGACTCTTTTGAAACAGGTTTCAGTGACTGAGAAACATTTATAACATTTGTAAACTTGCTTTGCCAGCATTTGGATTAATTCGTATGCCAAAAATGTTCATAAGCTGAGGCAAATTTCTTACACATTCTTTTAAACCTTAAGGGTGGGCATTCGTATTCCTACTTTAGGTTTCACTGTATCATACAGCAATTATCATCACATATTAAACTGTGTGTCATATGATCTCAGAAAACAAAATACAATACAAAACTTAATTTGGCATCCTGTAAAATGTCTTTATCATTAATCATTTGCTGTGGTAATGTTAAAATAAAAACCATACACTACAAATTTCTGTACACAAACTGACGTTTTTAAAACCTACCCGAATATCCAGGGAACTTTTGCATTCAGGTTCGAGGGCAGACGTAATCAGCTCCCACCTACTCTGCACTCCTTCCTGAAAACAACATGAAAACACAGAAACCGAATTCAGCATTCTTGTCCAAATTAAATCAGCTGTCTAAATATTATCTCCTAGATGTGCTGAAAACAATCTAATGTTGACATATGCATGACTTCTGTGGATTTGTAGTCAACAGAAGGAAAGCTATACCCCATTCTCCATAGGAAAAAGGTTCTTTTCTGAGTAGGGCATCTTCACAGTCATATCATCCCAGGCATCTCGGAACTCATTCGGGTACGGGACAGGGAACTTGCCGTCTTTGAGCATGTCGGTCTGGAAGGAAATGAAAGAAGAATGCAGAATTCTGCATTCTAGTTCACTGTTGACTGTACACCTTGAATGATAAATGAGAAGTACAACGCCTATGGAAATTTTAAAAACTGCTAAGTGTTTATGGAATGCTCAGTAAAAAACAATCATTGCAAGTATACAGTGTATTCAACAAGAAGTCAAAAGCATGTTCTAAACAAGAGTGTTTAAGACACTAAAGGTACAGGAGCTCGTGATTTATGACACAGCTAAGTATTTGTGCCTCTGGTGATATACCTAGTCTGCCTTCATAGCATCAGTATTAGGAGTACGAAATAAATAATTGTTGGTGGGGGGAACATTTAGTCGATATAAATCGCACAGACAGAAAAACACAAACCGTTATGATCTTTTATGTCTTTATTGAACACACCCATTAAACATAAAAAGTGAAGGTGGAAAAAGCAAGTGAAACACTAGACTGTCAAGTGTTCGCATACCTAGGAGTCCATCAATGAAATAGGAATGGAGGCGTAGTTTAGGTCTAACTCAACCTTTAAGAACACTCAAACAGTGTCAGTGTGCTATTTACATGCATCAACTGACACCTCACCAAAAAAAAAAAAGACTTTAGGTCAAGAGGTGTTGATTTGCATATATCTAGAATAGTTTACATATCAAAAAGGTTACATACTGTATCTCTCAGACAGTCCACAGTTAAACATACTGTCTATAAACGTAAACACTTTGGTACTGTGGCTACTCTTCAGTGATGTGGCCAGCAAGACAAGATCACCCCAAAGGCACAACACAGAATGCTGAATGACATAAAGAACCTTAGACTGAAGGATAAAGTCTTGAAGGATTCATCAGAGCTAGATAACATTTCTGTTCATGACCCATACATACACTGAAAAGTCATGACATGCATGGCCATACTCCACAGTAGAAGACATTGCTCAGGAGGGAGCATCATGATTTGTGGTTGCTTCGCTGCCTCCAGATCTGGACAGCTTGGCATTATGGAGGGGAAAATTAACTCCTAAGTGTATCAATGCATCCTACAGGATAATGTCAGGGTACCTGTCTGCACCTGAACCTCAGAAAAAGCTGGATTATACAGCAGGACAATAACCCTAAACACTGAGGTTAATGTACTACTGAATGGCTTCAGAGAAACAAAACCATCATGCTGCTCACACTATAAATACCAAGAATATCGTTAGGCTGGGGCAGTGTATAAAAACACATGCTGAGCAACGAAACTATTCAGACACCTACTTCTAGTAGAGATGTAGACTAATGTAGAGAACTTACCCTGATGAGCACTTTGTGATTGTCTGTTGCCCTGAGTGGGGGGAGGACCTGAGCACATCCAGGTGTTCTCCTCAGCTCCTCTATAGGAGTTCCTAACCACTTCCTGTCAACGTCCCCACACTTCTTGTGTGCCACTACCTCACTGAGCATGAAGTAGAAAATGACATCAAATTAAATGCTAATTAAGTGTACAATTTGCAGCATATACTGTATGTGTGTGTGTGTACCCTGTTTGTAACTGGGAGCCTTTGGAGTCTTCACTCACAACTGATGAATTGTCACCAGAGACAGGCACATCAGAGTTATCCGTTTCCATATCGGTCACGTCAGGCTCGCTGGTGGTCGCAGGTCCGACTCTAGGGTCAATGATGATAGTGGACTCTACAGGAAAAGAGGATTGAGCACAAGGTGGCTGAGACTCTGTGCAGACATTGGGTCTTTCCTCTGAGCTGTTTATCAGCAAGGATTTACAGGTCGGGCTCTCTGGGCTCACCATCTCCACATCAGCACTTGTGTTCTGAGATATGTTGAGATCTAGATTTGTCTTCTCCGGAGATTCAATTGCTGCCTTGCTAAGACTAGCACCCAGTGTGTTAGACACAAGAGTCGTCTCGGTCTTGAGGACAGCATTATCACTCACATTCCTACTTGGTGAAATCTGTCCATATGCTGCTGCCTCTTTGTTGGAATTAGCGCTTGTCGTAGTTTCTTCAAATGTTTGGTCATGTGATGCTTTCTGTCTTTGCAAAGCATCAAAATGGCTGTCGTTTTCTTTTGACTGACAAGTATGCTTCTCGTTGCACTCAAATGACGTATTCCGATCACTTATGTCATCCTCCTTCCCGCCTCCACAGATATTGCTGTGGAAATAAAACAACCAAATATCACAGAACTGGTTTGGGAATTAAACGAATTTGTCAAGAAGCATGCGTCTAGGTGGAATGGAAACGGTTACCTGTTCACTTCCATCCCAGTTTCATCCATGTTCGATGTTGGCTCATTGGTGGACAAGCTCTCTATAGCACAAAGTTTAAAGATACTGAAATCAGTTTGAGAGCATTTGAATACACATTGCATTGTAAATTAGACAAAAAAAAAAGGAGGAGCAAGAACAAGCAGATACAACAGACTAGACAAGACAAACAGGTGAAGTAGAAGATGTTTGCCAACCTCTGAGTGTTGTAGTGGCTTCCTCCACACTCCTGTCAGAGTAACAGTCAGAGTGACGGTCAGCTTCCAGTTTCAACCTTTTCTCCTTCTGTAAGGCGCTCATTTTCTCATGACTGATTAGTTATAGTCTGTCGTTCAGTACACAAACATCTCCCGTCAAACTGTTGCTAGCTCAACTGCTGTTCAATTTTACAACTCGAACGACCTGCAGTAAAAGATTACAGTAGTTAGCTTGCTAAATAGATCTTTATCTAAATAGATCACCCTTAGCTTCAACTAATCGTTGAAGTAATAACGCTGTTCTAACACACTAACAGCAATGCCAACAACGTTTAACAAACGCCTTCACCCCTCAGAGCTTTAACTTACTTTACTGCAGCAGAAACAGAAGCAAAGGTTGTACATATTATGCTAAGCGGCTAGTTAGCTAAACTTGCTAAACTGCTAGTTCTGACAGAACCGAGCAGAAAGTGTTATGCATGTCGCAAAATTAAAAAAATGCACACATCTCAAGTACAATGTAATAAACGGAACACCTACAACATCCAGGGTTTTTTTCCCAATTATATCTCGGACTGTAGAGAAAACAATCCAAAAGCTTCTCTACAGCGACTGGTATAGTTACGCATGACTCGGGAGATTGTGGAGGGCAGAAGGGGCGGTGCCAAATAAAGCCTCGCTCCGAGGCCTGTGTCCTTTCCCTGAGCGTGACGTTACCAGTGACGTCACTACTGACGTGACCAATCAGCATACAGATACACGACCCTTGATCCAAAAGCCATTCTTATTTTATTGAGCTATTAATGAATGTTTACCAACATTTTTAAGTAATTCCTATATACGTGAATAAGACAATTACTGTAATAAATTGCTTGAACCTAGCCACTGGGGCAAACATTGGTGCATAGTTACTTATAACTGTCATAAATTGAACAAAGATAAAAAAAAAAAATATATATATATATATATATATATATATATATATATATATATATATATATATATATATTGTGGCTCTGTGCAAAAGTTTGGACACCCTACATAATCAGTACATAGTAACACCTCCTCTGGCAGATATCACAGCTTTCAAATGCTTTTTATAGCCAGCTAAAAGTCTTTCAATTCTTGTACTTGAGATTTTCTCCAATTCTTCCTTGCAAAAGTCTTCTAGTTCTGTAATATTCTATGGTTGTCTTGCATGCACAGCGCTTTAAAGATCTACCAACATATTTTCAATGATGCTTAAATCAGGGGACTGTGATGGCCGTTCCAAAACCTTCAGCTTGCATCTCTTGAGGTTTTCCATAATGTATTTTAGGATCATTGTCCTGTTGTAGAAGACATCCTCTTGTCAGCTTCATCTTTTTTACAGATGGTGTGATGTTTGCTTCCAGAATTTGCTGGTATTTAGTGGAATCCATTCTTCCCTCCACTCGTGCAATGTTTCCTGTGCCACTGGCTGCAACACAACCTCAAAACATGATAGATCCACCCCCATGCTTAATAGTTGGCAAGGTGTTCTTTTCATGAAATACTGCTCCTTTTTTCTTCAAACATGCCTTTGCTGATTGTGGCCAAAGAGTTCTATTTTAACTTCATCAGTCCACAGCACTTGTTTCCAAAACGCATCAGGCTTAAAACCCTTTATGTTGGATTTTATAATGGGGACGCAGGTAAGGTTTTCTTCTGCTGACTCTTCCATGAAGGTCTTGTGGAATGGTGCACCACCACTCCTGAGTCTGCTAAATCTTCCTGCAGGTTTTTTGCAGTCAAATGGGGGTTTGATTTGTCTTTCTGACGAGTGTTTTCTTGGTCTTCCAGATCTCATCTTTACCTTCACAGTTCCCTTGAACTGCCACCTTGTAATTACATTTCTCACTATGGAAACTGAAAGCTGACAACGTTTTGCTATCTTCTTGTAGCCTTCTCTTGCATTGTGGACATCAATAACTTTCATTTTCAGAGTCTCACACAGCTGCTTAGAGGAACCGAGGGTTGTTGAGTGTCTGCAAGTGTGTGCACAATGTTTGAAGAGTCAAAGTATTTGATTCTATTGTGCATTTTTTCCATTTCCAAGAGAGACTGTGTTAACATATTTTTGTAAAGCTTTGAAATTGGCATTTATTAATGACAGTTGTTGCCAAGCATCAGGTCTAATGAGCTGATTAAGGTCTGAAACCTTGTAAAAAGAATCTGAGACTCTGGAACTCTTAGAGTGCACAAGCGTTTGTATAGAGCCATAATAATGTTTTTATTTTTGTTCAATTTATGGCATAAGAAGTAACTATGCACCAATGTTTGCTGAAAATATTGTGCATTTTTTCCATTTCCAAGAGAGACTGTGTTAACATATTTTTAATTTAAAAAATCACCAAAATCTGTTATTTATTAAAATAACAGTAGCCACCTTCAGCTTTGCACACTATTGGCATTTTTTCCTAAAGTGACTCATGACTCATGCTTCCAGGTGGCTCATGAGGTAGTCATCTGAGCACGATGGATAGTTTTCCACTGATCTAATGTGCATGATGGTACAATTGAAATTACTGGAATTGGGTTAAGAACATTATTACTTACTGTAAGGACTGTGCTGAACCTTCAACTGTGGATTAAATATAGTGAATAAAAATCATGAATGGAGATCACTTAAATGCTTGGTGAAGTTGCCTGGTAAAAAACAATGACAGTAGACATCACGCCCAGTATTTGATAGTGAAAGTAAGAGCATCACATGATTGGGACTAAACAGCTGTGTGTCCATAATAAAACCAGTTGTTACTGAGACTCAGGAAAAAAAATCCATAGATTTAAAAGATCAGATGAGATATAAAAGATGGGATGACTGATAATTTCCTCTTACTAAGTTCATATAAGACAGTACACAAAATGTCTGCCAATTTAACTTGTATTTACAGTACTATTACTACCAGCTCAACAGTGAAAGACCTGGGTGTAATATTAAATAGTAACTTGTCCCTTGAAAATAAAATTTTCAATATTACAAAAACAGCCTTTTTCCACCTTATAATTATTGCCAAGCTGATGCCGAAAAGCTAGTTTATGCATTCATGACCTCCAGACTGGACTATTGTAATACATTACTAGGTGGTTGTCCTGCATCCTCCATAAACAAGCTACAGTTAGTCCAAAATGCAGCCGCCAGAGTTCTCATCAGATCAAGAAACTATGATCATATAACTCGAATACTATCATCCTTGCACTGGCTACCTGTTAAGCTTAGAAATTATTACAAACTAGGATTACTTACATACAAGGTACATACCCTAAATGGTTTAGCTCCCATGTATCTAGCTAGCAAGTCTTCTGACACATTACAATCCTCCGCACTCCTTAAGATCACAAAACAAAACAATCAAAATTTACAAAACTGATGAAAAGAGTCTTTTCATATGTAGCTCCTAAGCTTTGGAATAGCCTTCCTGACAGTCTTCAGGGCTCAGACACAGTCTACCAGTTTCAAAGTAGACTCAAGAAACATCTCTTTAACCTGGCATACACATAATTCATCTCATAACCTCATACTCTAGTACATCTAAATGCATACTTTCATCTAGTGCTGCTAAAACAATGAACGGCGGCTACGCTAATTCTTTTACACCTGTTCTTTCTTTTTCTACCCATCCTGAGGTATCTGGAGATCGTGCCAGCTCCAGTAGGCAGAGGCCAAGCCTGCGAGGATCCTGGGGCATCCAGATAAGGACGACCACCAGCTGGATTCTGCTTTGTGATGGTTTGGGGCTACACCTGCTGCTCCTGAGCTCCCAGTGATCCAGTTGACGTCTGACTCATCCTGGTGACAAACTGGACTCCATGTTAACTTAGACATCTTCTGTTATATTAAACTTCCAGCTGCCTATCACACAGAATGTCAGCATAAAATTCCTGCTATCTGTTATGACCCAAATGAGGATGGGTTCGCTGTTGAGTCTGGTTCCTCTCAGGGTTTCTTCCTATTGCCATCTCAGGGAGTTTTCCTTGCCACCTTCTTCCTTGGCTTGCTCAATCACAATCTGATCATTATGATCTATGCACATTTTTCTCGCTCATACACATTAACAATTTTTTTTTTAAATTTTGTGAAGCTACTTTGAGACAATGATCATTGTTAAAAGCGCTATATAAATAAAATTGAATTGAATTGAATTTGCTAATGAGCACAGAGATCTCCCTGCAAATGATCTTATCTTATTTTAAATATTGGTCAAGGGGGGAGCAATGTAAAAAGGTCATGTGGTCTGATGAGTCTACACAAACCCTTTCCCAGAGCAATGGACACATTACAATTAGAAGCTCCAGTAGGTCATCAGCAGACTTCATTCTATTGCCATGTAACATTGTTGTGTCTACCCTTACCAACAACAGCAAACTCAGATCATACAATACTCTGCCTCCAGAGTATTGTACAGTGGGCATTATGCATTATTATTATTAGGTGTTCAGTTGACGTTACTGAACTTAGACCTGACCAACAGAAACAACTCTAGATCATAACACTCCAGAACCTGTACAGCAGACACTAAGTATTTTGGGTGCATTGCTTCCCTTATGCACTCATCACTCTGGAACAGGGTAAACCTGGAAATTTTTCCAATATTCCACAATTCATTCTTTATGTTTCCTAGAAAATTAAAGCCTTTTCATTCAATAAGCCTCTCTGAACAGTGGTTTTCACAATGCTCCACAGCTGTTTAGTGCCAATCCCGCAAGTTCTCTTCACATGTTGCATGTGGAAATGCATGCGCATATATATTTTTTTTAACAATCTAATTTCAGTAAGCTTTTAAGTGACTTTCCAATATTTTCATTCAGGATTTTTTTTCCAACTACACATCTTTCTCAAAGATGATGGTTCAACACATTCCTTTCAGGATTTTATAATGCAACCCGATTTTAACCCCTTTTTCCCCCCCCCCTTTTTTTTAGTTGATTTTCTTTACTTGATGCAGGCCAGTAATTTGTTCTTTTGAAACAGAGTAACATCTTTACCACAACGACAGGATATATGGTTGTTTAAGAAATGAGAAGCTCCTCACTGCATCAGGTCCACATACAGTAGGATTAATCTTGTTGGACCATATTATTCACTGCAGTAATTGTTCAGTGGCTCTGGTTGTGATTTTTTTTTTGGCTGGGCTGTTTATTGTATTGTATTGTAGTCTATTTTAGTTTATTGTATTATATCATATAATGTTATATTATACAAATATACTAGATTAAAATATTGTATATGATGTGAGAACATCAGGGATCTATCAATATGTGGGAGTCTCCTGGAACTTGAGTTGTTTTACTTTGTCTGTTTCATTTGCTCCCCTTTATGTTAGTCATTATTTATTATTTTATTATTTCATGGTGAAATAGAAAACCTCCAGGATGATTCAACCTTTTCCCTGGATCCAAAAGAGCAGATTAGATGTATACTGGAAAAACTGACTTGGGCAAATTGAGCAAGGTGTCTGGTGTTGAAAGATCAAAAACCATGTACAGTACAATTCCCAGTGAGTAACCCTCACAAAGAAACCATTCATTAACAGTCAGCAAATAAATACTGAAGAATAAGTCACACAGGAATCCAACAGAGACAATTCTATTGTTTAATAAACTATGCAGAAAACTTTGTATATGTGTTGAATTTTGAATATAATTTGAAAAGCAAATAAGACTAAGTCTAATTTAGTGTCTTTCAGGTTTAGAAATATATACAACAGATTATAGCCTGATTTGCTGAAGTGAGAAAAGGACTGCTATAAAAAGAATTCAAATTTGTTTAACATGTTTGCATTGTGTGAAACATTAGTGCAGCAAAACATCATTTTTGAACACTACGTAATTAATTATTCTTGAAGTAGTATACAACTGTTTCCTATAAAAATGTAATGTAATGTGTTCATCTCGCTGGTGTATTAAAAGAATCACTCAATCCTGAAAACTGTTTTGTTTTAGCAGTTCATCAGAATGGCTTCACAATTTTCATTGAGATGTAGTTCTGGAAGAGAAAATGATATAGTTAAGTCATGTGCACTGCATGTAAACGGATTAGAATATCATGTTGGTTTGTTAATAAACCATATCAGGATCACTTTTATAATTTGTGTTCTACTGCAGCATTTGTTAAAGAACATTTAGTTATAACTTACAGGCAAAGAGTAAAGCAGAATGCCCAGAAACAGGAGCACTAGTACAAGAATGATGATTCCAATGAACAGCCATTTAAACCGGCGCCACACAATAAATTTAATAGTTTTGCATGGATTCGTAAACCACAAGAATGATGTATCTGGGCGACTGTTGAAAGAAATGAATAAATAAAGATTGGTGTCATATAAAATAAGCAAACTTCCTGTAGAATTTCTTATGACGTGTGTAACATTCTCTTACTTTGGAGGATCCAGTTTTGGGTTCATGTTGGGTTCGTCTCTTCCTTTCCCAGCAGGCCTCTCATCTGCCTCGTTTTCATCCACAATTTCCAAAGTCATCTCCACTTTGCCCTGACATACAACACAAGGTCTCACATAGTCATAATTCTCTCTAAATTTTGTCAGTTCTTCTGTCTGCCTAATCACTCATCTCATCTATGTAAGAATTACTGACAAAAAATTTTAATCTGTATTTACTATTACTGTACTACTACAGGCTTGACTATTTTTTATATGCATATGAGCAGTGTATAGTGTTTACTGTTTACTCACAGTCAAAACTTTCTTGCCATCCTCCTCCATGGCACAGGGCCACCAGCCCCTCACACACTTCTGGGCAAAGAGTGATTTGGGAGGCATGTTCTTGTTTGTTTGTTGGATCAACATGTCAAGACTACACTTTTCCGAAGTCTTGGTTGGAGGGATAAGATTAATTAAATCTAACTCCACCGTACCTGTTTGAGAGATGCAAACAGCACAATTCCAGTTATTCTTTCTAAATAGACTTGCACAAATCCATGGAAGTTAGTTTATGAAATACACTATTTCAATTCACATTTCATCATAATATATTTTGAACTTGAGAATTTTAAGTGTTTTTCGACCACATTGTATTATAAATTGCACATTTTATAAGAATGCCCCATTGTTCTATTCCTTAACTGGCATTCATTCATTTTTTATACGGCTTATCCCTTATTCATAAGCAGATGAAGCAGAGTGTGCTGATCCATTGCACACACATACTGTATACACACACCCACAATTGTGGACGCCAATTAGCCTAATCTGCATGTCTTTGGATTGCGAGAGGAAATCAGAGTTACCAGAAGAAACACACCAAGAGCCCGAGAATGGGGAGAACATGCAAACTACACGCTAGGTGCGAGGCCACTGTGTTAACCACTATGCCACTGTGCCGCCCCTTCACTGACATTTGCAACAAAGTCAGTGGAGTCATATTAGATATTCCTCATGGTATAATAATTCTGCCAAATGAAAATACTGTGATGTTTTTATTCCACTACAAATACATAGTTTTTTTTTTTTTACTTCTTGATAAAGAAATTGCTGTGTTTTCGACAAAGTCATTTAATATCAGAATATTTGACATGAAACTATAAGTCTCTGATGAGTGTAAAATGTGAACTGGCACGCAAATCCTTATACATACAGTAAGAGTAAAAAATATAAAGAGATTCACCCAAGTAGTCATCCAGTGAGAATTTGTCATTGTCCCATATCTGAATAGTCAGTCTGGGAGGAGTCCTGAACTCAGTTTTGTCAAGACTCCAGAAGTGCTCCTGATAACAAAAGGAATTAGAGAACAAATTGTCATTATGCAGGAATCCTCAGTTTAAAAAAAAAAAATATTATTGTTTAATACAGTGATGTAATGATGTCACTATCAATTACCACCAATGCAGTTGCAATGCAGGTACAATATAGCAATATTTTCTTTTTTTAGATATTATTATTATTATTATTAATTACAATTGAAAAATAACTAACGTGTCTAAAATATGAATAAAACAGATTCATATGAATCCACATTTTAACACAGCATGAATATATGTTAGCATTTAAGGAGTTAAAATGAACATGTGCTGCAATAATAAGAGGACTAGCTAATTTTTCTACACTGGTGCAGAAAGGACTCCTTATTAGCCGCTTATGAACTCAAACAATGTTAAAAGAAGTGTACACACCTTTTTCGACACAAGACACAACTGCTCTGCGGGTAGGTAGTCAAAGTCAAAGACAAATCTCCAGTTGAAATTTCCATCTCCATCTAGTGACCTGTAGTGGACATCAGTTTTCTGTTTGTCCTCCTCCATACCTGGCATCCACCTGCAGATCACACACTGTGTGAGACTGACAGCAGCAGTTCATTGTTTTTCTCACATGCAGTGATGATACATTCCATGAATGTTTTCCTCCAAGGCATTCACACATATTTTCAAGCAATGAATCAATAAAGCAGCATGCAAATCTAATATAGTTCTATTTGAAAAAAAAATATATTTTACCCCTTCACATAGATATCACTCATCTTTTCCCCTGTAATGCTGGTTTCATCCAAGATAACATCGGTGGTGTTCCAAATGACAGCCCGTAGGTAATGCCTTTAACACAGACAAGATATAGTTCAGCACTAAAGAACTAAATGCAAAGCAGAAGTAATGTACACGAGGAATATTATCTTATGTTTTCTTACTTTTTAGCTTTTCGTGGACTGATATCGACTGGAGGACCAGGACTGCCAAGGCTTTTGGGGAATATGTCTACCCACATCTGAAGTTTTCCCTAAAAAGCACAGATAGCAATGATATTTAAAAAACAGACAGATGGATAGATACAGTAGCTCGAACAATAGATCATTAGCTCACGCTAGTTTGCAGCTTTCTGAACTGGCATAACATGAGCTTATAGTGGCTAGGAGCATACAGTACATTTACCTGGGAGATATTGGGCTGGTAGGAGCTATGCAGTGTCCTGGTTTCTACATGCTCAGGCACCAGGCCCTGTTTGCGCAGTACATGCAGGCATATACGCTCTTTGTCTGGACCCAGGTGCTGGTGCAGTGTTTTACTGGCCTCTAGCAATGCAGTGCCGCACACAAAAAAGTTACTCTCAGTACCACACAAAGACTTACAAACCACTGATCACCCAATAGTACATGCACACTGTAGTTATCACCCCGGAATACCTAAGTCCTGGAGGTTGTAGTCACGTCCTCCAAAAGATAGTGAGCTGCCATCTTCTGCAACCTGTGGTGCCGGGAGTCCTCTCAGTCTCGCAAGGTTTTCCAGGATCTGAGATGGCTTCAGCTGATCTCTCCACTGGTTCACTCCCGAGCTAAATTCATTTTCATAAATAATGTGTCTACATATACACCTTTGTAGCAAATAACAATGTAGATAACGTTGAAGGCAAAAATCACTTACACACAGTATGACTGGGAAAGACCACAGTTTGCACTGAAACGAGAAAGGAGGCGATTTTCAAGGTCAATAATCGTGTCCCCAACCTTTTCGTCACGACTTAGCAAATCAAAGTCATAAACGCTGATTTTCAGGTCCTTGTCTTGCGGCAGGAAGCAGGACAGTTCAAACATTCTGCAAAACACAAACAGATATAAACATAAATAATGTATTCTTTTGACACAGGTTTTTGCCTTTATGTCATGTAGCACTCAATAATGTCTGACCTTCCAAATTCAGGGTTCAATGTGTTTGGTTTGTAGTGATCTCTGTCATCAATTGTCTTCTTTCCAAGAGTAATCTTTAAATAGGGATCACACTGAAAAAGAACAAATGAATGTGTAAACAGAATCGCACCAACCAACACTGATTTATAATGTAGAATAAACTCAAATTTATACACAGCTGCGTTTTCGATAAACTCACCAAGCCATTGCTGTCTTTGGGTTGCATGTCAATACCCCGCAACACGTAAATTCTAACCACGCATTCCTGAGGCCCGCTCTCAGGTAACTCCCGGAATTGCCGAGGAGGAGGTTGGACACCAGGGTCGTCTGATAAGGGGTATACCCTAAATGAACCCTGTGAATACATTAAAATATCCGTATTAAAGCCTTAATTTAAATTGAAATAGTAACACAAAACTACTCCGGTTGACATTAATTAAAAGAAAATACAGTATTCAGTCTTACAACAGCCACCACTAGATGGCAGAATATCATTTCTTTTCTTTTATCAGAGTTTAAAAGTTCACTAAGATGTACTGGAGTATGTTTAATTAGGTACATCTGTTCAGTATTTGCAGACAAATACTTCAGCTCAGTTTTGACCTAAAAGCAGAGTGCCTTTTATGAGCAAAATACGTGCCTTAAACTCCCCCATTACGGAAGGATCTTCCTGAGGATCATCATCAGTTTTTCCTCTGTACAGTTTAAATGTGTGACAGAAGTCTGTCAGGCCATGGAAATCTGTAATGTTCTCAAGTTCCTTGTCATAAACCTGCATAAGAGACGTATTTGTCATATGGATCCTGTTTAATCATGATTATAAAGTTCACCGATTAGTGTACATAGGATAGTAAAGAATAGTCAGTACACTCACTGTTAGAGTGGAATAACCTTTTTGGAGATATGGGCCACATTTCTCATGTTCTCCTACAGAGGCGTAGAATTTACTCCACCAGTCCACAGCTTCATCTACCTAAATACAGTTACGATATTATTATGAAATAAATGCTGTTGTTAAAAAAAAAAAGTAGGCTTATTTATTATTATTTATTATTTATAGAAAACTGATATAAAAACATACCTTTTCAGGACGCTGTAGAAACAAAAAAAAGTGAATGCAGCATATGAGAAGTAAGATTTTATCCACATTGTCAACAAATTAAAATTTAAAGTAAAACATATCAATTGATATATATAATATTGATATATACTGATATATATTGAATATATAGTGATCATAAAAGGTATTTTTACCTTACTGCCTGTAACTGATAATTTGTCTTCTATGTCAATGATCACATCTCGAGATGTTGCTACCATCATAGCCACTGAAACATGAAACAACCAGGGAATTCAGATATTTGGGCTAATTGTATTTAGTAGACAAAGTCATTTTTCACATGTGTCAGATCTTACCTTTTGCAGTTCTCGATACTTCAGAGTTTCCCATATAGGGATCACACCTATACTCTTCCAGAGAGTCTATTGTACACTGGCCGACAATAGGTTTTCTGCCGAATGGCCTGTGGTCTATCACTTTCAGCACTATGGGTGGAGTGTACATCTCTTCTTTGGGAAGAAGCTACAACAGAGAGAAATATTTATACTAAATTCATATGCATATATTTAGATGCAAAGTTTTTGACCATGTGGATTTTTCTCCTACATTTTATTGCAATTTTGCCATTACTCCTAGTTAATCAAAGAAAGAAATGTTCCACCCAAGGACTTATTTCAAGGATATAAGAAATACAACCTGCTCTGCGAGGATGCCACCCAGATTTAAATCAAAATGTTCATAAAGCAATGTGCTCTTGTCTGGCTAAGCAGTTACTACAAGTCTAGATTTGCCTTTAATTGATACTAGACAGTAGAAAAAAAACACAGTTCAGCCATAGCATTAACACCATCTCAAGGTGACTCAAATAACAATGACTATGATTACATCCCAGGAAACTAGTGACAGGATCATGGGCACCCAAGGCCTACCTGTATCTACGCCCACAGGGCCGAAAGGCTTCTCCTTATAGAAAAGCCAATACAGCACATACCTCTGAAAAAAGTCAATACTGGCCACAAAAGAAAGGTATCAGAACACCCACTGCACCACAGCCTACCACACACCAGCAGGCAAAGAGTTCAAAGTTGTTGACCCGGTCTCTAAATTTCCCTTTTTCCAATCCATTCAAGCAATCGTTTAAAGTACCGGAGATAAAAGTCTGACTCATGGGGGCCCCACCATGCAATCTACAGCACCCAAAGAATCTGCTACTAATGGTTCCCCCAAGAGGTCCATGCCCTGATCAGTACACATTTGGAAGTCATAGCGTTATACCATATTAGTATGATTAAAATGTTTGGTCTCAATTAAAAAGCCATTTTGACATCTTAGTATATGGACCATACCACTTTGAGGAAGAGAACCGATCCTGGAAAGTTTGGGTTTTTCTTGATGTTTTTGATGACGGCTGTCTGAACAGTGTGCCCTCCACATTCCACAATGAGACTGGGGGAGGAAACAGCAGCCAGCTGATATGGCTTCATGTTACGCAAACCCCACGCCAAGATCTAAAAAGTACATGCACACACACAAACGCACGCACGCACACACAAACATACAGGAGAACTGCTGTAACTAATTGTCTCTTTTTCCTGCTTTGTCTATCCAGTGCTAAAGGGAAAACACTGATGCCATTCTTTAGTGTGTTACCTCAATAGCAGTGAGCTGTACCACAGGCCTGATCCCCTGAGGTACCATGTACAGACTCCCTCCTCTTTTGGGTGGCACAATTGGCAGTTCCGTTTCAGCTCCCTGGTCATAGCAAAATGGGTCACAACAGCTCATTAGAGGTTAACGAATTCATCACTAACCACAAAATACCTCATCATGTCACAATATTGTCAACACAAGGGTCATAATCAATAATGCAAATATAAAACCATACTCGATCTTGCAGCAAGAGCTCGGCTGCTACCAGCATTTGCCCTCCACTTCGGCCCTTCATGGTGATGGGGAACCAGAGCAGCTTTGGGGTCACCGGTGTGCTCGGGTTTAGTTTTACCACTGGTGGACATGTGCACCTGCCCATGGATTCATCCTTCCCCTACAATACCAAAGCACATCACCACAACAGCTTTTTATACATCCAGGTCATAATAATCAACATCATAATAATACACAATCAACAAGGTTTATACTCATGAAAAAAATTCTGGCAGAAAAATAGCTTATATCTGGTGTTTTATTTAACACAAACCAGTGAGAGAAAAGGTGCAACAAGTTGGACTAGTTGGCCAACATTATTTGACATGTGTCCAAATAGTGACATTAGTGTTATGAGGTCCTATCTCACATTCATTCATAACGCAGATACAACCAAATATAATACCAAATACCAAATAATAATAATACCAAATTATTAACCAAAGTATTATTACACATGACATGAAAAGTCATGAAATGAATGCCATGATTATGCAACATGAGCTTTCACTGTGTTGTGGCAGCCAGATTTGGATAAGAGCACATGCCATCATTCCACAGCAATATGTACTGCAGATGTGCTGTTCAACAAAGGCCAACATTGGGCCACTGCTCAACAGGGAAAAAGAAAGTCAAACGCTCCGTCTTAGTCATCAACTTTGGATCTTTTTTTGTAAAGTTTTTCAGGACAGGGAAACTGATCTATAATTTTCCACTAGCTGGTTGTACTAGCAACGTTCGTTTGACAATTTAAAATAAAAAAAAGTGTAAGTGCACTCACTATCAGCTGAAGTGCTCTAATGAATACTATAATTGTGATTAAGCAGATCATCATAGTGAGTAAGCAGTCATACCACTTGGTCACTGTCAAAGATCTCCATGACAATGCTGGGTGGATTTTGCGCAAGAGCCTGTGGATCTCCAAAGATTTCAATGTCATTAAAGATGAGGGTCTGGTCCCATGTGGGGTTGAGGTTGGCTTTAATGATCTCTGTGGTCTTGCTTACATGTAGAAATGACACGTGGCAGTAGGGATCTGTAGGAAAACCAAATGCAAAAAACCTGACATCTACACCGGCTGTGCTACAGATACCACGTTATTATCAGATGAAAAGCCTGAGATGAAATCTGCCATTCATTTGAAATCTTTATATGTCTCACCTGAAAAGCTGTCTTTGTCCATGGGCAGGAGGTTCCGGGCCTGATAAACATACACTCTGAGGTGATACCTGTATGACTCTGTGAGGACAATAAGTTTTATCATTCACTTGCAGATAACATACTGTAAATTGTCAACATAAAAAATCTGCTTGCTATAAATATAAGATCTGCATAAATCAGCCCTTCTCCTAAACCCGATATAGTTTGTTCTTTGCATGCAAAACTTTGGTTATGTACTGTAGTAACGTAATCAATAACCATTAGCATTCAGAAGCCACATTGGCAGCACTTTAATTGAACTAGTTATCAAGAGTCCAGGCTTCCTCTGAGGAAAGGGAGTGGTAAGTGGATGTATATCAGAAGCAGAAATCTTTTACCAAGGGCTTTAATCAGGTGGTATAAATCGAGCTACTCACTGTTGAAGTTGCAAGAAACTGTCGGTGTGTTCGCACCAAAAAGCTTGGCTGCCTCTTTTTTGCTAGTTTTTTCATCAATGTCCACCCCCTAGAATCCAAACACAAAGAAACTATTACAACCATGAGTCAGTGCTACTGTAAGTCAGTGTAACATTGCATATTACAAATATTCCCAAATACCCGAACCTTTCTTTAAATAAATCTAAATCAATACAAAATCTAAATGAATGCCTGATACCTTTCATACTGTGGTATGCTAAAGTTAAAAACGACCAGATACATAGTTCCTTGATGAAATTTTGTTACTGAATGCTCACCAAGGCCCCCTCTAGCTGGAATATGGCTGATGCGCCCAAGCGGTCGGATGGGGCCATCTTTCTCCTCCAGCGTCTACGCCGGAACGTGTCAGAGGAACGTTCCATCCTGTGAAACTTCCAGCCAATGAAAGAGGAATATTCCCAGCCATCTCCCGTCTCTTTTTTCTATCAGCACATAGGGAAGGACAAAAAAAGAATATCTATTATAATTTCCACACAAATCCTTATTGTGACTTGAATCAAGGCATCACAAGTAAAAGGAAAACACAACTTGTTTTATTTAACCTGTGGCACTCTCATGCATAATGCAACACTGCTTATTATTTTAACAGACATCTGGCAACCATCCATGCATTTTATCTCACATGCACCCTGGGGGGATTTGTATATACTGTACTGTACATCTATTTTAGCTCAGGCTATGATTTTCATTATACTATGTCAGTTGAAAACATGACACTGAATCAATCTGGTTTTGCTATTTACCTTATTATTAATCACCCATCTGAATAAGTTCTAAATTTTTCTTACTTACTCACTTCCTGTATGTGTTCAGGTAGCGTTATGGCCAGGTACTTATTATCCACTACGCAATTAATGATTTTTCAGCAGAGGTTTTCATACCAGTTGGAAGGCAATGTAGTTCCCTTAACATTTGTTTGATTCAGTTAGTTTCAGGTATTTTTTAGCAATGCTATCATAACATAATGTTAATCTTTCTCAGTTAATGAGATCTGTCATTCAAATAACACTCTGTAATACACTATAGTGAATGTATAATAATAAACTGAGATTCAATGATAGAATAAATTAGAGATAAAAGACATTACCAGCAAGGTTATGCCAGCAAAAAAAAAACTAAGACAAGCCTTTATTCTTTTTCCAAACATAGAGAAATATCTGATTACAGAACATGGTTAAAGTGGATGCACTTACAGTATACCTTAGTATAAGTACAGTACAGCTGTGTTTTTAACAGACTTAGTTCTTATCTGCCTTACACCATACCTCACTAATTGGTATAAATGTTTAGAGAGAGACAGTTGGTGTGTTTACATGGACCCTAATATTGTGCAAATAATGGTAATAATAAAAATGCATGTCTGACCCAAAGTGTCCTGATCAAAATAAATTTTCTATCGTAATAAAAGGGTGGTATACAGTAAACCTTTGATAACCTGTTCAGTAAGTAAGTATTAGCCATGGACATATTTAATTTTTTTTTCTCTTTTGTCGGAATTAATATTTTCTTTCGGCATGTTTGATCCACATAGGGTAACATAAGGTGATGTGGCAAGGAAGACAGATTTAACTTCTATTCCTGATCATAACACGCCATGAAAATAACTACCCGCACTGGGTCTGGCTAAGGAAGGGTCACAGATTGGCTTGCCATATTATACAAAGCAAAACATCTAACCAATCATAGATGAAACTGCATTCTTTTAACCAATCATAATGCAGAAGTCACTCCTTTTTCATCTTCATGAGCATTGCACATGTATAACTAGTATATTATTGCACACATTGCACATGAATAACTAGTAATTACATGTCCTATAACAGTATTGCTTTTGAACAACAACAGCATGATTACAGGTACTCACCTCTAAGGCAGGGACATTTTCTACTTTCTTTCTCAGTCGGACTAATCTTTTCCTGCGATGAACATGGTACATTTTTTCTGCTGCTACCCAGGAGCTGGGCTTATCATCTGGAGGAATAGTGATACCATACTCCCAACCTATTGTTAGAAGAACAAATATGATTGTCATATTTTTCATGTTTAGATTTTTGTTGTCTTGTCCAGCATTCTAAAATTGATTTATACAATAGAGGCATGTGGGCACCATGGATAGGCGTATGCAATTTGTCAAACATAATTGTTTCAAATTTGTATGATGAATGAAACTGTGATCGCAAACCTCTCTCATCAACAGCCCTGTTGCTGTCGAAACTCCAGTCCTGAATCACCTTCCACCCTGGGGTACATTCAATCTCGCTGGGTTTGTGTGCTTTCTCTCCATTCTGCACAGAACCAACATATCACTCAATCCTGAACAAACAGCTGCTTCCAGCTTGCTTTGTCTAGCTACAGTATTGTCTGGGAAAGAGGTTTAAATGACAGCATCTGTGCCTCAGATCTATCTATCTATCTAGATGAACATTATTGTAAAGGTTGCTGCAATTACTGTACTTATTTGTTACATGTTGTGGACAGTAATCAAACATTATTATGACATTCTTATAACATTCCTCAGTCTTGCATGGTTTCCAACTGTAATCATACAAATTCAATTTAGTTAATGCTACTAACTGAACAGAAAACAGTCATGTTCAATGAAAGAAAAAAAAGTTTTGACAGGATGGCAAGCACAAGCTCAAGTTTACATTGCACCAGACGGTTGTTCATAATGCACTGTGCACCTGTGTTTATTTGCATGCATATCCTTTACAGTCCCTGCCTTAAAACAGCCTACAGCCACTGACACAAATGGCCACCAAATTGGCTTTCATTAGATCTTCTCTTATCAAAAAAAAAACAAAAAACATCAGTGTTAATGTTTTTTTCAGTAATATCACTTCCAACCTTAATGAACATGTGAGCTGTTAGAGTCTGTTAGGTTTTTTTTTACTTCCTCACCACATCAGTGTAAGGTTCAGTTGCTGGCTTCCAGTCGCCACCAGGAAAACGGCTCTCATTTTCATATACTTCATCCGTGAACTCTGTGTGTCCTGCATCAGCCTCGGTCAAAAGACTAATCCGAATACACACACAGACACACGCATACACACACAAACCAACAAAATATCAACGGAAATGCACTGACTTAGCAGATGGATTTGTTGATACGCAGCTGGGTCACTAACCCTAACCATAACAGTACATTTAAGAGCCTTGCTGTCAGAATAAACACTGGAGCCAAAGTAAAAAAGCTCGCTGGAATGTGTATATATCACCCATGCCAAGTGCCAATTTAGGCCAGGAGCCGCCATTTCCTCTTATTGTAAGCTGGAAAGTCTATCCCAGGAAACTAAAACCAGCTCATACACGTTCTTATTATACAATGTTTGTAAATGCCCCTGAATTATTGTTGAATTGTTTTTTAGAATAACAAATCAGTGAATAAATGTGTAATAAGTTCTGACTTTGTTACTTACCCCTTTTCTGGGTCGACGTACCAGTCACCCTCCCATTCCCAGCCACGTGGGGGCAAGAAGCATTCCCTCTTAAGCTTAACTTTCCCTGTCACATCGGAGAACTTGTGCCGGCCCACCAGACCTGTGGTTCCCCACTTCCCAAAAACTTGGGCCTGGTTTTCATACTATCAAACAGAGTGCTTATTAAAAAACAAAACCATGTACTGCACAGTCTAATTCAGATTAATCACCATTACTCTAGTATCAAGCCAACATGCATGCGTTACCATTTCAGCATAGACACTAAATGTTCCTTCTGCAAAGCTGTTGAACTTCTTTTCGTGAGCTGCTAGGCCCAACCACATGTTCAAACGCAGCTGCACAGGAATTTTCACCCCTTTATGTTTGTCCATCGGGTACTGAAAAAAAGATGTGAGAGTATTTTATGGGCATGTGTCAGCATCCCCTGTGGAGATGAATCTCAAATGGGTTTGCGTTAAGACTCTCATTATTCTCCTTATTCATTAAACCATGCACCAAAATGTCCCTTTGTTCTAAGTTTTTATTTAGTTCACTTTAGTGCTATAGTAGATTATGGATTGATGCACGAACACCAAATGAAAGTGCAACAAGGGCTGAAGAAGCCCTCAGACATACTGTATAAGACTGCATCCTGATTTCCCAAAGGCAATACACTACTGCCTAATATTTTAAGCAATATCACAGCAGAAGCAGGGCTGTTGTCCTGAATATCAGCACGGCTATGGCCTTTAGTGTTATTTTACATTTATACTAACCCTAGATCTTCAAACAATATTTATTTATCAAAAAATTGTGGTTAATGTTTTTATTTAACTTAGTAAACAGTACTATCAGTTTTTGAGTTTGTTGTACTCATTCATATTATTCGTTCTTTACTTGCATTATCGAGTAGCCTAACTCATACTATTTAATAGCAATTATCTTTTTTTTGTTTTTGCAAATTAAATAAATTGCTCTTGCTCTTTTGGCTGCTCCCGGCAATTGGTCACCACAGCAGACAATCTAGTCCACACACAAGTCTGGCACAGGTTCTACACCCGATGCCCTTCCTGACGCCACCCTCCCATGTTGTGACCAGCCTTCATCTAGTTGTTGGGAATCACTCTCGGGCCTTTCACATGGCCCCCAGTGGGCCCCCAGTGGGCCCCCAGTGGGCCCCCAGTGCCCGATTACCCTGATGATGTCAGACACAAAATCAATAGTCTGAAAGATTTTAAGTTGGTAGAACTTTAAGGTGACAGTTACTGTTACTTAAGTACTTACAGTTACTCAAAATATCAATATACAGTTACTCAGGTCTATTAATTTGAACTAATTGTAATTATTTAAGTACTCAATATGTTAGTATTAAGTATTATAGTAATTACTTTGAGCATTAGGGTTTACAGTGCAGTTAATCTACTTAACCACAGTTAGAACATCTGTGGCATAGAGTATATAGTTAAACATCCCAGTGGTGTTGTGCTGTATTATTAGCATGTGTGTATGACTCTCATCCAATCCAGTGTGAGGACTGTGTGAGGACTGCTCTTTAGGATGCAAAGTCACAAAGACCAACAGAAAAACTTCTGTCCGTCAGGTAAGATCCAGTCCAGTGCAGAACCAGTAATGCCCACACTGTGTTGCAAGTTGCAAAGGATATATGAGAATTGAATGATCCACAGTGTCAAATGCAGCTGTGAGATATAAAAGCAAAGAATGGCAAAATTCCCTAAGTCGGAAGTTATTAAGAAATCATTAAAAACATTTAAGAGGGTGGATTCAGTGCTCTGAAGAGCTTTAAGCCTCAAGAATGCCATGTGCAACTAAGTAAGACTGGAGATACAATTTTCTCCAGTACTTTTGAAAGACATGGTAACTTAGATATTGATTACTTGGACGAAACTTACATTTTTAAAAACATGGTAAAACAGGCCATGCACAGGTAATAAAAAGTGATAATCATAGAAAAACATAGAACTTTTTGATGTTTTATTGCACTGCTACTAACAAACTGTGTTTGACAAAGCATAATACTCTGCTTGCTTACTTTATCTGGGTATTTGGCCTTGATATTGGTTGACCATATCATTGGGGGTTCATGACTTTGATTCTTAATAATGCCACAGCCACTCAACATTAATTCCTAGGGTTGAACAAACATCCTACAGTATTCACATCGGTATATCCATATCCATACCAATCAACCCTAGGAATTTTACTATAAGGGGAGCAGTGACACTTACCAAGTGTGTGTATCTGGGAGTTTATGTATGTGGAACAGTACTAGTGTGTTTCACTACCCTGTGACATAGTATGCGCAGCAGCTTGAAATTATTAGGTTGTCTGCCTTCATACATGTGGAAGGAACCATGTGTTTGTCTTTACTGTATCTGGCTCTCTCAGTTATATAACAGTTGGAGAGCTGGCTAGGTCATGGATTTTTGTGGGAAGAAAATTGGCCTACAAAGGAAATTTGGGCATGAGCATACTTGCATCTAACACTAAAGAAGGGTTCTTTTTTTATTTCCTAATATTTCACCGTATTTAAATATCTTGACTGTCCTTTCTGTCCCAACAATTTTTAGGTTTTACACAGTGTCCACTCTCATGCAAGAAAAGTTATGAATTTGCTATACTACATATCTCTGGTTTACCTTCATGAAGATGGTCTGTGTCTTGCCGCAGTATTTTCCAGTTGCCTCTTCGCTAAAAGTGGAGAAGAGGACCTCATTGGCTGGTACACGTGCATAAGCCACACGCTTCTCTCCTCTTAGCATCCAAATAATGATATCAGGCATGCTGTTCTGAGGCTGTAAATGGAAATGCAAATGCTTGAACCTATTCATGCTTTTAAGTACTTCAACAATTAATTAATCTCAGTATCTAATTCTTATTTTTCATGTACAGCATAACTAAACATAAATGTAGCTTTAGTATTCAACCTCCTCTGCAATCTGCTGTAAGCGATCTAGCCAATCCTCGATGTCAGTAACTGTGGCTTTAACGTCGGTAGCTTCCTCCCTCATGTGGCATGCAGCATCTTTAATGTTAATGATGGCTCTGTCTCGTAGCTTAGTGATTTGAACATCCAGTGCTGTCAGATTAGGTATGGTGTCCATGTTTGGCAACCGGTAACTAAAAGACAGAATTTCTATTAAATAAGATGAGCCAGAGAAGTGGATTATAAATGCAGCAAATGGCACCAGAGGATTAAAGTCGGAGTACATGATTTTGAAAAATGATTCTAGATCTGAAATTTATATTATATATTTTTGAATCCAGAAAAACTGTCACAGCGTTGGCTTGTAAAGTTTCTTCATGTAACACTTCCGTATAGATTTTTTTCTGATCCAGAATACCTTATGCTTAAGTAAAAAAAATTATTAGCTCAGTTCTGCGACTTTTTCTCAAAGCTCATGAAGCACATGGGGAATAGGGTTAATTGGGGAGGAAAACGTCTTGCAATTTAGAAGTTAGCATGAGCATGCTAAAATTACAACCTGCTCCTTTAAGTGACTTATAATACCATTTCAAAATAAAGCATGTTTATTACTTGGTGAGGTCTTCAATGAGCTGGTTGATGAGCTTCAGCCAGATCTCAGCTAACCGTGTCTCAGTAACGTTAGCCAGTATGGCAGTCTTCAGTGTGGTAATATTGGATTGCTGGTAAAAACAAGAGCATACATTAGCTAACATAACTGAGATTTTGTAATTATAAGACTATAAGTGCTATGTTATGAGACTCCATAAAAACCCTACCAGTCTATCAGCAATGAAGAGAATAATGTTCACTGAATCCAAACGATGGCTGACATCCTCCCAGAAGGAATTTAGGATAACGACCGGCTTAGTGTCAGCCCAGGGCAAGTAGTAGTATCGATTTCCTGTAAAACACATAAGTAGGCTCCTAGTGTTCATATTGTGTATGTCATACTGTATATCCAAGTATTATATCATCATCATCATCATCATCATCTCACCATCAAAAACAGCACAGCTATACTGGGTCGTGGAGGCAAGCGGTTTGCATGTTGAATCCATCTTGTTGCCATAGTTGCCGATGCTGACCTCAAACTGAATGGGTTCCCCCGGTTCCTGTAGCATGCACGCACTGTGGAAAACTGCACACAGGGAGTACTTCCTCTTCCTCTGGTACTTCTGCTCACAGAAAAAGATTTAACACTACAATGTTACTATAATATCAATATAGTATTAAGATATTATATTGAAGTCATCAAAAACTCTCAAATGTCTAAGGCAAAGTAATAATCCATGAAACTATACATTGCCAACTAACTCCAGATCATGGTAAAACATTCTAATTCCAAACATGTATACACAACCAATACTGTATATTACAATAATTTAAGTGCTGAACTTATTTTCACACCGAGGGTCATATTACTTCCTAAATCAGAGCTCATACTTTCAACAGTTACAAGATTTCCAAATTGATTCAGATAATCTTCATATCCTCTAATTTGCTCTTTCATAATTTCTTACTTCCGCTGAGAATGTTCCTATTTAAATAAAAGAAGTGAAGTGAAACTCATTTGGGGATGTCATGTACTGCATGTTGTTACCTGGGCTACTAGGACATCATCACTATGGAGCTCTTCTACTTTCTTGTCGATCTTGTCGTCCAGGCGAGTAGAAAGTTCAACAAAAATTCTTCCCCGGTAGGCGACCCCTTCACCCTGTTACATACAGGAATTCTGTGACTCACAACATCTACAACCATTGTGTAGAACTTAAGTACAGGGAAAATACTGTCAGTAAAACATTTCGAAACATTATTTATGTAAAGCAAACAGTGACAAATCAAAAGGGGCATGTTCGTGCAAATCTTTGCACAATCAGGGTGCAATCCAAGGTATTCAAATTACTCACACCCCTGTTACAGTACTACTTCTTAAAATTCTAAAGTCTAAAGACTTAAAACTTCTTAAAGTCTAAAAACTGCAATCAGGTTAGGAAGAGGAATAAACCTTGTTCATTATTATCATTGCTATATAGCTTAGAATTTTTTTTCTGTACTCCTCTTCCTTTTTCATCTTATATATATCCATGCTTGGCATCCTCTAGGCATTCCAAAA
>CM059211.1:17873538-18103538 GCA_030347435.1 Clarias fuscus | reverse complement strand
ATTTTCCAAAAATCCCACGAGACTCATGGCATCCCATAAGCTCATGACTCCAGCTTCCTGTCTTGGCTTAACTTTTGCCTTTTGCTGTCAGGATGACTCTCACTGGTTGCCTAATGTAAATTTATGGCCATGGTGCAGTGGGGTTAAGCCCCTGCTTCTGTTTGGCCAGTTTCTGATTGGTGACTGTCTCTTTTTATACTTCTTTCATCCATGGAATCTTATTCTATAGTTTTCTCTGAAAAAGCAAAAAGTGAACTTAACCAAGTGAACTTAGTCTAACCTGACCAAAAAAAAAAAAGGATTTTATGATTTCTTCAATAAATATATAGTTGGATTTGTGATGGTTTGGGAATGCAGGAAAGATCATGACTTTGTTAAAGACTTAATCCATTGTGTACTAGGCTATCAGATCTACCACCCAAAAATGAGTGTTTTCTGTTCCTTGTACCATTAATCCAATCTAAGATAGCCTTTGACCCCGGAGACTCTGTCGATGCTATAATGCTTGAAGTGTTAAAAACTTGTTTTCAAAGCAGATCACATGCATTTATTCACAGAAATGCAGTGATGTCTGGTTATGCAATCTGATACTTACTTTTTTTAACTTATTAATTATAATTAATGTTGCAGCACAAAAATAGTAATGAGTGCATATTTCAAAACCTGAGTTAGAGTTGGTGAACAGTGTATGAGCTGAAACGTTGTACCTTGGTCCTGGTATGAAGCTGGCTTGTCAGAGTAGACGCTAAGCCCTGGCCCACAGCCTCTGTCCATCAGAGCAGATCATTAAGTGCGAGGTGAGGCCCCTGAGGCCAGTGCAGGCACCAGGCAGTCTGTGCTGATGTTTCTGTGTTGTACGTTTGGGCTAGAGGATCTGTTTGTTATGGTGTCGTAGACTGCATAATTGGAATGAGGGCCGGGGGAACAAGGCCAAACGAAAAAACACACACACACTCAAAACCTCCTACCTGTTGAAGGCACCGTGTGATGACAGATTGTAGTGTCTCCTATTGCTCAGCACACAGTCAGGACCTACCAACAGGAAGTGATGATTTGATTCAGCTGTACTCTTTTAAATAACTGATTTATAGTCAGAGGTTTAATGAGAAACAATTGGCTCTGTTTACAGCCATGCTGTTACAAATTTAGTGTTAATGAGAAACTGTTTAGGAATGATGATATTGTGTTAAAGGTTTGTAAATTATCAAATAAAAATAAGGTTGTAAAATGCGTAGTGTCGTTCTGATGAATATCAGTGTTCATACAGTTTTATTATACTCTATTTCTGTAGATATTACTTATAATCTATAATCTAACACAAAGAATTATAGGTACTGCAGATTTTTTTGATCTTTAAGTCTTTCAGTGTCTTTAATTGTGTCTTTATAATGTGAAATATTTATTAAATATATGCTGCTCAAAATCATTGAAGAAGACAAAAGATTGAAACTATCAAAAGTTAAAGTAAAAGTTAAGAATAATTTCCCCATCCATATTTGAATTTAAAGTTGAAAAATAATTTCAACTTTTTTTTGGTAAATTTAAAAACCTTAAATTGTTTCATGAACACATGATACTATAGTTTTTGACAATCGAAAATTATGTGTATTTCCTTCTATTCAGACATGGCAGCTGCAAGGAGAAAGCCAATGCAGGGTGACAGTGAAGGCAAAGTGACATTCTAAGTCAATGACACACAGGGGAATGGAAGGAGTGCTTGCATGTAATGACCAGTAGCTGGTGGGATGAATAGGCTGAATTCATCTATCTTTAAGAAGTAAACAGGTCCCAGCTGGGGTACTGTGCTCAGGATGGGAAAGGGAAGTGAGGCTGGCCATCAAGCCTCCCCCAAATAAACTAGGCGACAGGATGCGCCTGCACTTGAGAGCATGCACACACCATCAGCAGCGGGGAGGACCAGCTTCCGCTGTGATGGGTGTCAAGTCCCCTATCAGGCCCAGAGTAAGTCCACATGGTGCTGGGAGGAAAAGATGAGACTTCCCATGTGTTTGTGCAAGATGGGAGTTGCGCTTTAGGCAATAAATCTGTTCTTTAATTCATCTAGCAAGTCATCTGTCTCTCATATTCACTATAGACATGACACACAACCTCTGGAAATTCACATCCTTTAAAGAGGGTATGAAGTTAAGGAAGTTAATGCTTTAATCTATGTGGAAAGAGCACTACAAAGAAATGTAAGAGGAAAGCTTACCAATTAATTATACTGTGGTAATCAAGTGACTCTACTTACCACATCTGTCATTCCTGCCACCTTTCCTGTCAAAATATTGTGAAGAACCAGTTGTGAACATATCAATTTAACAAGCATACATGACTTGAAAGGTGCTCACATGTGCGTATCAGCATCATCACCCTGATGTGAGTCCCAGGCAAATGTACACAACTTCTAATTGAATGTTTTTTTTTCTGATTTTTTTTTTTTTTTAATAAAACCGTTCTGATGAGTATCCAAAATATGCAACAATCTCCTTTGATAAGTTGATATTGAGATGAAATATATGCTGATCAAAGTAATTGAAGAAGAAGACAAAAAATGTAAACTATCATTGCCTAGAAAAGTTAAAGTAAAAGTTAAAGAATTATTTTTATCCCATCCACATTTAAATGTAAAGTTTAAATATAATTTTAAACTTGAAAATTTTAAACTTTTATGCTCTGTAAAGCCTTCATAATGGCTTTAATCTGAAGTGCTGTTAATTGGTCATTTCTGAGGCTGGTAACTCTAAATTAACTTCTGCTCTTCTACTCTACTGTTTTCCTGCGATGGTCTTCATGAGAGTTAGTTTCATCATGGTACTTGATGGGCTTTGCAAATGTACTTCACAATGCTGTTCTAGTAAGAGCTGTTCCAGGAACAGCTGACCTTTGTGTCTTAAAATAACTACTGACTGTTGTTGTTGTTGTTAATTTTACTTAATTACCTAATTCTATGTGTTGTTTCATATAGTTTTGAAATATCCATTATTGTTCTGGAAATGTAAAACATTATGCCAAAAGCAAAAATAAAAAGGTGTGACCTCATCTTCCATAATCAGGTATTCATTCCAAAACTTTACAACCTTTTAGACCTTTTTCTAAAATTTTCATTGTTGTCATTTTTATGTTGCAAATAAAGATCAGTAAAGTTACCATATACGTTTTACATAAAAATATATACCATATAGATATCACAATGTGTGTGTATATAATGAAGTTAAAGGAACAATTATTTAAACATTAAAAAATACCAACAAATATTCTTTTTAAACAAATTTGTCCTAGGAAGGACTCTTTGCTGATTAAAAGTTTAATGTTTATATTTATTATATTCATTACATTTATATATTATATTATGTTACAATAATCTGTGTAGCTGTATTGCCTCAACTAACAGAAAACATTTTTTAAGTAAAAAAAAAAAAACACAAATATCTTTTTTTTCATGTACTGGAGATATTGTGAATTTATTAACGAAACTACATATACAGCATAACATTTAAAAACAAAAAACATTATTTATTATATATATTATATATCCAGATAGATGTACAGCAGTTGATTATGTCTCCTTTACCAGGATTTTCTGGAAATCTCAATTTACAGTGTTGAAAGCACATGACAGTATCTGGAGATTATTCAAAAAAATTTCTTTTTCCAAAGGCAAAATATCGTATCAAAATAAGACCAAATGCTATACTATGAAACTGCAAATAGTGCCAAACAGTCTTTTCTCATTTAACTTGCATTTAACCATAATTAATGTATCAAACATGTATCTATCATATGTAAAATCACACTGTGAGTGTATCAAGCAATAAAATCTAATTTGATAATGATACTGTTATACAAGCTACATTTTGACTGACATGTTGTTAAGTGAAAAGCTCATTAGAAAGAAAGACACAACAAGTTAATGGAGAAGGTGTCACTCAACACTCCAACTAATCTCAACACTTAAGTTTGAGCAATTGTCTAATTTTTTTGGTTTGTCTTTTTTCTTTTTTTCTTTTTTTTTTGGTCAGTTACAGATTTTTGTTGTTGTTGTTTGCAAGACTAATTAGCTGTCAGGTGTTAATTGTTGATACATTAGATCTATAATTCTAAAAACATTAATAAATAAATTAAAAGAAGTCATGCTCATACATAGGGGAAACTTTATACAAGTTTTTTATATATATATATATATACAAGTCTTCTTTTTAAAAATGCTGTACAGCTGGTTCCAAATGTACAAAAAAATTGTAATGGGAATTCAGTTATAGTATATTTATTACTATAAACGTTTTAGCATTTTCTCCATGCAGTAGATGGGATTTTCTAATTGGGATTTTCTAACAGTCCAAACTGTTCTGGTTTACTGGGCAGGTGGAAGCAGTAATACCCAGCCTCCTCCAGTCTGATCAACATAATTAATACACTGTACGTCCTAATTAATTAGCTAGTGTGAACATGGGACTCTTGTTCTCATTTAAAGTATATCCTAAGGGATGGCCTTTTCTGAATGAATACCAAATATTGATAAGAATTATTTTTACATCAAATAACAAATTCAATGCATTTCTGTGTATCAATAATTAATCATCACAAGCTGGCAAAGTTTATAAATTCCATTTTTATATAGATATTTTTACGGCCAGTTTCTTAATTATTAATGAACACACTCTTGCCATTACAATACTCAATATAATACCGAAGTATAATTGCACTTATAATCTCCCCAAAATGTTACTACCAAATTTGCAAAATTTTCCATGCTGATCTGATAACTTTATAGATTTTTCTCCCTAAACTAAGACAAGAAGCACTTCATTAAACTTAACCTACAGACTTTAAAGTGCCGATGTAACATATATGTTAAAAAATGTATATATGTTAAAAGTTGTTTTATTTCCTCGACCAAACCAAAATCTCTCCACAGGACTTCGCCTTTAATAGGAAGAATGCATTTCCAGTGGGCGCCTTTAATCGACTGGACTGATGGGTCAGGAAGGAAGTAGCCGCTGATTTACCTCATTAACCGCGTCATCACCTCGGCCGCGCGCTTTACACGCTTTTCGTCAGCAGAGCGTGTGCGCGCGCTAGAAGCGGCGGCGGCGGCGCGCTCAGGCACCTCCAAGCTAAAACCGCTTGAAAGGAAGGTGTAGAGCCACCAGAAACACAGAACTGTCGCTGAGAAAGTACAGAAATGTTTAAATAAATGCTAAGACGAAATCGATAGAAAATCTCGCTTTTTATTTACTCGCTAATCTAACAATTTTAGCATTAGGACAGCAGCCATTCAGCTTATTAATACCCGTGATTGATTGGATCACACTGTCCCATCTTAAGTGTTTTTCGGGAGCATAATGATGAGATCATTATTATAATATAACTGATAAAAGACTAATCTGTTTTTCGTTATTTGTACCACATTTCGCATAGTAGCCCAGTTTACATTCAACTGTTTATTGCTAATAATAATAATAATAATAATAATAATAATAATAATAATAATAATAATAATAATAATAACACAATTGTGGTGTTGTTAAAGAGCTCATTTTAGACCAAATTGAGCGAATTAACCCTTTTGATGAATGCTTCCCTATGATTAATTGGATAGTCTGAATACTGTAATGTTTTAAATAATTCTCTCTAAATCTTTATCCAAATAGATCACTAAGCCAAGGGTTATTTTTCACCATTTAAAGTGTATTAAAAATGCATTTTATTTAGAATGTGCATTGTTTATGCAGTGCTATTCTTTCCACTTAAATATTTATTTTGTTCATCATTGCTTTCTAAATGGTTCATTTATAATCGTTATAACGGTTACATGACTATTAATAGTGCAAAATTAATAGACGTAATATTTCACTGGATTAGACAGCTCCTTCTATCCTCTACTGCATCGTCTTTTAATATAAAGCCAATGAGAAATTGGCGACTAACTCTACTACTTTCCTAGCGCATTAAAATAATCTGTATCACTCACAGGTGGTGTTTATTAACTGGATTGAACATTTAGGCTGAGTAAAAACAAAAGACTATATTGATTCGTAGCTTAAAACATCTAGATTAACAGGAAACAACTGAGTAAATTTCCAACGTTATGGTTCTATTGATAGGACAAAAAATGAAGAAGAAAAGTTGCGCTAAGCCGAATATGAATATCATAAACTGAATTTTAGCACAGGGTTAATTAGATTGTAAACTGTGGTTCCTGCTACCATTCATTGCACACACCCACATGACCTGGTATATATCCATTGAACTAATAGATTCAGATCTCATTTAGAGGCTTGAAGACTGAACAGCGAAGTTACAGTAACATTAAACTCTTGCAAAGCTGAGCTGGTATTAGAGGCTATAGGCACACGGTTGTTATGAAACATAAACAGCTAAATGTCGAAAGAATATGGTGTTTGGTATTTTAAATATGAACGTTTTACTTTAAGGGTTTGGCACGTAATTCTTTCACATCCGCTGCAACGAAACACGAGGAAAATAGATTTTTAGAAGAATCCATCCAAATTCTCTAGAAGGAAAGCAAAGGCACAGGCTGCGTCTGGAAAAAAAGTATATCAAATTACTATTCATTCTGCGCAGTAATTCTATGCAATAAACGTAATTACAATATTCAAGATAATTACAAGTAAGCATACCAACATCCACTGTTGTTAATGCTATTAATATTATTGTTTGCTCTTATTTGATAGCGTGTGATATTTCCGAGTTCGTTTAATTTATTTGTTTTATTTTATCTCGTAATTTGATATTTTTATTCATAAGGATAATTAACAGTTACTACAGAGATTGCGGGTATTTTTTTTTTTTTGCTTAGTTATGAAATAGAATAAAAATGCGCTTTATGGTAGCTTCAAACATAGAGGGGATTAGTGATCCTTAAGTTATATATATATATATAAGACTTATATATATATATATATAATAGAATCGTAATTATTCCTTTAGCCAATTGGGTGCCGGAGACTGAAAGCTCTAGCTTAATCTTCCCCGGCCTATTTGGCATTTTGATTGATGCTCCCGTGGCTCTCCATCCGGCAGGCTTGCTCTAAGCCAAAAAAAAAGGGGGTAGGGGAAAACGACAAACGACTGAAGTTCAGTGCTTCTCACACATGCTCACACAGTCGTGGTTTTGAGATAGCGCGGATCGAAGCAAAAAGCCGCGCTCCTGAAGCTGCGTGATCAGGCGCGGCGCGGAGGAGCTCTGGGAGCGCGCGCCTCTTCGGGACCATGGATCATAACATAGGAGCACATCTCCACCACACACACGTAGACTCCATCAGCTTCGGCATCGACCAGATTCTCAACAATGCAGAACAAGGGAGCTGTATGATCTCTAACCCCAGGATGCAGGACTTGGACTATGGTCTGGGGAGCATTGTGAGCAATGCCTACAACACTATGACGGGAAACTACAACGGCAATAACACCGGAGGATACAACAGCAATGTGTGCAGCACTGCACCACTCGGTGGCTCGTACAACATGAATGCTGGCATGAACGGGAACGGAAACGGCCTGAACGCGTCCGGGGTGATCCGTGTACCAGCACACCGGCCACTCAACAGTGTGCACTCGTCCATTCCCACAAGCGGCCCCACGGTGCACAACATGGCAGGCATGGGCACTCTGAACAACCTCACGGGATTAACCTTTCCGTGGATGGAAAGTAACAGGAGATATACCAAAGACAGGTTTACAGGTAATATCACATAGCAGCTGGCATACATTATTATATTATTATATTACATATGCATTTACACTCATAATATCATATAATATAATATCATATCATATCATATCATATCATATCATATCATATCATATCATATAATTATACTACATTATTTTTATTTATTATTTATATTTTTATGATATATTACATTATAATTTAGCTATTACACAAAGCATAATTCATTATTGTCTTTATGTTTAAAAGTTAATATTGGTAAAAGAAAATGAGCTTAATATTAATTTAACTGCTTACATTTCCATTTTGTTTTATATTTTTAATACGGATACACAAAACATCTGTGAAACTTTTACCATTATAATTCGTGTGAGATAAGAAATAGTAGTACAAGACTTTTAATTGTTTGTTGTACTGCATTTGAACCATTTTATAGGCCTCCCTCATTTTAACATTCCTATTACCCACAAAACAAATACAGGAGCCAAGTTGCAGAGGTAGATAAAAGGATGTGTTTATGCATTTGGCCTGTAAACGAAAGGATTCGATAGAAGTGGTTAAAATACCCTTCCAATTCTCTAGTATAACTTAAATAAACCTTACCCATATGTTACTGAAAATGTCTTTAAGGTTCTTTTTTTTTTCGTAATGAAGCATATGAATCTAAAGCAGATTTGAGACAAATTTAGCACTGTGGCACTTCAGGAAAAGAAAAGAATATGATGTATATTATATTAATAAAATATTGATAATGTTATCATATTATTATCATATACTATATATATGATATTGGTATTGTTATATACGTATAACAATACATGTAGTAAAATATTTATACAACTTTTCTTGTCCTGAAGTGTGTATATGGCTGACTATATACACACACTAGTAGGCCTACTAATAATAATAATCACATACCTTCTTTATAATTAATCACAGCGGCAAATATATCGCTTACAATTTTCTTTGGACTTAACCTTTTGTGCTTTGATCAGGCTAATCTTGCCAAAATGCTTTGGCTATTTGTTACATTGCGTTTATTTTTGCTTAAGTTTGTCACAGGAATATTGTATATCACGTGCTACACGCTGTAATTAAAAACCCCGCCATGCCAGCAGTAAACTGCTTTTCTCTTCGCTGCTTCGCTGTGTCGTGTTGCTGATTTTTTCTTGCTTGCTTTCGCCCTGTTTTTTTTTGTTTTTTTTTCAAATCCAGTGGCCCTCTCACCCTTCACTGTAACACGCCGTATAGGTCACCCGTACCAGAACCGCACACCGCCTAAGAAGAAGAAGCCGAGGACGTCGTTCACTCGGCTGCAGATCTGCGAGCTGGAGAAGCGCTTTCATCGCCAGAAGTACCTGGCTTCAGCGGAGAGAGCCGCCCTGGCAAAAGCACTTAAAATGACGGATGCACAGGTCAAAACATGGTTCCAGAACAGAAGAACAAAATGGAGGTAAGCTTTAATGCCTTAATCTCAGCCTTTAGAGGCAACATGTGCATTTATAAAAAGAGAGAGACAGAGAGAGAGACAAGCCCTGGTCCTGCTCGCTTCTTTTACACATGCATGTAGTAAGCTACACAAATATATTTGTAACTACATCGAAGTTTGAATAAAGTAATTCCGCATATTTTTTAAATGGGGAATATTAGCTGGAATGTACTTTTTTTTTTTACACACACACACACGCACACGCACAGAGAGAGAGAGAGAGAGAGAGAGAGAGAGAACGAGCAGATATAAATCAGTTCCTCACAATCAGCTACTTGTTTAATGAAAATGTTTAATAAAATGTTTTCATAAATAGAATTATTAATGTTTGATAATACTATGATATATTGAATTTAACATGTAAGACGTAAAAGACAGATATTACGCTTCCACAAAAATGTAAAAAAAATCTATCTATCTATCTATCTATCTATCTATCTATCTATCTATCTATCTGTTATATGTGGTTTTACACAATGAAAAAAGTTGAAATTTTATACCTACATGACCTATAGCATAGCACTTAACATAAATTCGTCGAACATATTGTTCATTTATTAAATTAATTATATGTGCGTTTAAGTGATCTATCTATCTATCTATCTATCTATCTATCTATCTATCTATTATTTGTTTGTTTGTTCAGTTGAGTTTTTTTATGCAATAAAAGTTACTTGTAACAATAAGTTAAACAGTACATGAACACATGGCGTGAATGGTATTACAAACATTTTATAAACGGGGACTCAATTAACTCATCCCCTGACATTATTATTATTATGATTATTATGATGATGATTATTATTATCCGTTGTGTGATCAGGAGACAGACGGCGGAGGAGAGAGAGGCCGAGCGGCAGCAGGCGAACCGCTTATTACTGCAGCTGCAACAAGAAGCTTTTCAAAAGACTCTGAACCAGCCTGTAAACCCGGACCCGATCTGCCTGCACAACAGCTCTCTGTTCGCCCTGCACAACCTGCAGCCCTGGACTGATAACACCGCCAAGATCAGCAGTGTCTCCACCTGCGACTAGCAGCACCAACTTTCCCTTTTGTAGGCTCGTCCGTTTAGATCTAAATGTGTATAATTTAATAATCCCCGCGTCACATTTTCACCACCTATTAGTGGAGACCAGGTTTATTTTATCACGACTTGATCTGGTCTCCAACCGGAAAGAAAACTATAACGGGTTATTCTAGATGCCAGGTGTTTGTAAGATAATGGTTGGTATCAGCGTACCCACACGTGTAGTAGGTTATATTTTTATACACAGCGCTTTTTGCACTTTTACTCTTTACTGCATTTTAGATTGAATAGCGCGAACTTCACAAAGTCCTGGGCTTAGATGCAGCACATCTTTTCGGAAAATGGACTGTCGAACAGGTTTTCGAGCACTTATTCTGGAGGGATGATGAAAATAACTTCCTAGCGAACAAATCCTGTAATTCTATTATACAAAGACTAATATTCGAAGACAAAGCAAATACAACCACAATCACAAAGTCTTTTTAAACAGCAATCCCAAACTCTGCTTCGTTATATATTATTTCTTTAGCATAGCTTTCATCCGAAATGCATCTGAAAAAGTGGTCTTCTTTTGTCACTAATGAGACAGCTGGATACCTTACAGTATTCTGCAGTAAAACCGCTGTATGTGTTATTTTTGTCAAATTAATTTTTCATTCAAAAAACTTTTTATTCAGATTATGTTTTAAAGACTGAACTAAATGTTTATTCCATTTTTGATTACTTTAAAGTAATTTTTATACTGGCACCCTGGAGCAAGTATAAAAAGCAAGAAACATTTTAGATATACTGTACATTGAATTTCATTTCAGAGTGAATGTCTGTTTTGCTTGCATGATAAATGTATGTCCTCCTCGTTGTATGGGGAATGTAACAGTATGTTTGTGATATTAATTATATTCAGATGTGAAAGTGTGTTTGAAACTTTCCATGGCTATACCAGAGGAGTATCATGTTAAGGTCCATCAGGGCATTCCAAGTGCTACAGGGCAATAAGCATATGATAAAATATCAAGTCATGGGGAGAAAGAGCAAAACAAAGATCTGTAGTCATGGCAAGATGTCCACAAGAAATCAAACAAAGAATGGTTTAAGCTTTTTGATAGACGTTTGATTTTTTGAAAAATTCAAGAGTGCAACATGACCGGATTATGTCTGCTTTAGTAAATATTTAATGCTTCTGACCCCTATTTTTCCATAAGGGCAAACTGTAATGCAGGAAACACGCATTGCAAATAACTGCATTCCAACTTTCCATGGAACTATTATTCGATGTCCATAGGTAGTAACAATTACAGGGTGCACCAAGTTTCCAGACAAACAGGACGTTTTAGACAAAAGTCATTCTTCAGCTGTGAAACAAAAAGCCTCTAAAGCTGTCGGGGCTAAAACCAGTTGATACTGTATTTTTGATTTTCACTGTAAACTTTGTGTAGTAATTTTTAGTACATTTTTTAAACTAAAGTACAAGGCAGTTCAGAATATGGTGGTCAGAGACCTTGACTTTTATGTGAATAAAATACTTGAACATTAAACATAATAAGTGGTAGGCTACATCGTCAGTTTATATACAAGGTCATACTAGTGGTATTGTTTCCCCCAAGGAAATGAAGCATAATAGTTTCTGTTTTTCTCTTTAATATTTGTCTAAAAAATTATTTGTACAAGATATCTAAGACATCTTTGAGGTTGTTTTTTGGCTATAATATTCATAAACATACTACATAGAATCCTTTCTGCTAATGAAACACTGAGTTGAAAATCTTTGAGAGATATCCTGAGGGAAAACATAGACAACCCAATGCATAGGCTATAACTCATCTAATGTGCTTTCTGTTTAGTTAAAGACTGCCAGGAAACGTCCTGTTGCTGGTTATTTTATTTAGTGTGAAAATAAAGTGTTAAAATATTCACAATGAATAAACATACATGCATATTGTCTGTTTGATTATTTCCATGACCTAATTTATGATCTAATGCGTTTGGTTTTATATGGATTTATTTTGAATGAAACAGACTAATAATATTGCTCCAAATTATATGATAGCACATCTTCCCACTCCCAAAATAACAAGGCACAAAACTCTGTTTCATTTTCTTATGGGTTGACTCTTAAGCATAAAAAAGCTTATTACTCTTAATCTTTTCGCATTTAAAGTGAAAATGTGAATATAGTGTACATTGATTAAAAATGAGGATCACTACTGTACAACAATGATTTAAAGGTGGACTACATGCACATACCAAATGTTAAAAAGTCATATAGCAAATGTGCAAAGAAGGTGTTTTTTTTTTTTTTGCTTAATGAATTTTAAAACAATAAATAAATGAGGAAAAAGCTGAAGTAATATCAAATGCCATTCTTACTGCTTAAACTTATACTAATAATAATTTAATCATTGTCTCCTGCTGCAGGGACTTCTGTATAAAGTGTTACATGTTACATAATGTGTTCATTAGTTTACTGTAAATTTTATATTTAATTAAGATTAATAATTAATTAAGATAATTTAATTGAGGTAAACGGACTAAATTTTTACCTCTGCGCATATTACGCCTGCGCATAAATCGCGCCGCATTAACACCCTTAAATGCATTGTCGTCGTCAGCTGATGGCGAACACCTTACGTCATTTTAATGCGCCAAAACACTGAGCTGAGCACAATGTCCCTTTTGCGTTTCTGTTCTTTTAGTAAGAACTGTTTGGTGAAGAACAGACTGTTATCAGACTCTTTGGTTACAGGTAACTGGTGTAGGCATCGTGTTTGCTAGCTGTAGTTTGTCTAGTGTTAATAAAGCTCCTATGCAGTCTTGTGCCTTCTGTGTTCCAGCTTGCTCCAGAACAGCAGGCTACACAGCCAGAAAGGATAAGAAGCCACTCCGCAAGCCAAAGACACCTGTGGGGAAGTTTGACACGGATGATAAGGACACAAAAACTACAGACGCCTTTGCAAGTAGGCTACTGATGCAACATTAGAAATTTCTATCAGAGAGATAATAAACACGTGACGTATTATGACTGAGATAAATGATGTCACCAACATTGTACAAAAATGTCTGTATGTCCTTGGGTGTATATGGACTAATGTATTTATTTATTTGTTGTGGGGATTAAGTTTATTTTCATGGCAAAGAGGGACTTTGCAATTCATCTGATCACTTTTCACACATTCTGGAGTACAGAATATGCAAATTAACATCATAAAAACTGAGGCAGCAAACATTGTGAAAATGACTACTTTTGCTCATTATTCTCTGATCATACACCATGTCTAAGTGTAATACTTAGATACCATGTCAGCCCTATGTGGTGCCACAGATTTTATGATCTAGGGTTTTTTTCTTATAGTATTAATATCAGTTAACAGTGTCTGAGATTTTTATTCGTAAATGCAAAAACAAAAAAAGAATGAATTATTTTACTGGAATATATATTTTTTTCAATAAGTGGGCTTTGGTAGCTCATTCGTAGCTCTCTCTTCTGCCATACGGTAAGCCCAGATTCAATTCCAAGCCAAAGCCCAAAACTCAGCACTGGATGCAGTGCCGGTCCCGGACCCAGATAAATTGAGAGGGTTACGTCAGGAAGGGCATCCGGTGTAAAACCTATGGCAAGTTGTTGCGACCCCTCGAAGGGAGCAACCGAAAGACTACCGATAACAGTTTTTCTAACATTACCCTCGTTCATGGTCAACCCCGCCCAATCAGACTGTTTTTCTTGTGAGTTTGTTCATGGCCAATTCCCACACATCAGGCTCTTCACGATCACACAGCAGCTACCTACCAAAGAGGGTGAAAGCTTTCTTGTGCTTCCTCGGAACCACATAATGCCAGGTGACCGCATCTTTTCAAACTGCTGCTCAGGCAGCCTCAGAGGACATTACTATCAGCCCACTTCTGCATTTGTGAGCTCCCCCATGCCCTTCATTAGCTAGTGAGATCTTAAGGTGGCATGGTGGCATAGTGGTTAGCATTATGGCCTTGCACCTCCAGGGTTGAGGGGTCAAATTTCGCCTTGGGTCTGTGTGTGTGTGTGTGTGTGTGTGTGTGTGTGTGTGTGTGTGTGTGTGGGCAGTTTGCATGTTGTCTTTGTTCTTGGTGGGTTTCCAGAGCATCCAGCGTCTACCCTTCTAATGGGCTGAAGTGGCATATGCACCGAAACAAAGCTCTATGGCTCCACCAAAGGCCAAATAATGTCTAACACATTTAAAATATTTGAGGAGTTGAATTACGTTCACTAAAGAAATTTGTACTGAGAGGTCGGTTAGAATATTTTTTTTACTATCCAGAGAAAATTCACCACAGTGTTCATCATGTCAAACATATTTTATTCGACTGTAATTCCTTTACTCCTGTGTTTAGTCTGTTGACAATTTTTAAAAAGTCTTTAAACAAATAAATCGAAATGTAGTTTTTAAAGTTCTTAGAAAAAATGTATGTTAAACATCTTATCTAGTTTTAATATTCAATAACAAAAACTGACTATAAGAATGTCTATAAGAAAAGAAAGAGAGAATATTTTCACTGTTAAAGGGGAACCTGACTGTGAAATTTTTGGATTTTAATTTTTGGATTTTAATTTTGAATCAAATTTATTACCAACTTTAAAAAGACTAGAAATGTTGTGGACACTATGAACAATGCACAGTGCATCGATTCATCCAAGAGCACATCACATCAGGCAAATCAGACCAGAGAATCTTGTCTCTCATGCACTAAAAGTCTTTTTTGACAGACTGAGATGTGTACCATTCTATGTGCAATATGGCTCCTATCTGTCTGCTTTACATTAAATGTCTGATTGGTGTGGTATAGGTCAATTGCCAGCTTAGTTTGGGTGGACAGTTGACACTGAAAAGAGCCTCAGAGGTTCTCAACATCTGCCAATTTAAAATGATGGATGTCATCCCATGTTAAGGACATGCAAAGATGCAGAAAATGTTAGTTTCTCTTCCTCATATATAATTTGTCTCGGAGTTCTGCAAGTTCCTGTGACCTCGCTTGTGATATATTTTTTGCTGATGTGTACTGTAATGCTTCAATGCGGCCTCAAACATTTCCAATCAACTGAATGTACTAAATATCAATTTTAATTAAGTTAAAGAGACTTCTGAAGTATGATCTATAGAAATCTCATATATCTGAGCTCAATTTTTAAATGTCATGTGTCTGAATATGCACCGACGTGTGTTAGTTCCTTTTTATTTTTAATACAGTTACAAAACAGAATTTAATTCACTGAAAGTGCTGTGATGCATTGTGTAATGTGTCTTGATGTGCTGAAATATGCTGATGACAGATAATTTTCTACAACCAGACAGAGCTAAAGAGTGAGAAGATTGACATAACACATAAAGACAGAAATAATAACATTTGACTTAAATCTAGTGATCTAACCCATACAATTTTGGACTGTTTTGTTACATTGCAGGATTTCCAGATGATGTAAATCCATGCACAAAAGAAAAAGGTGGTCCTACAGGCCCCGAGCCAACACGATATGGAGACTGGGAAAGAAAGGGACGCTGTATTGACTTCTAGGTCACCATTAACATGTGTGCATCCCATAAGTGTGTTGATATCCTTAGATGTGTTTTCATGCAGAGGGATCACATACTACATTTTGGGAAGGTGGTAGAAGTTATTAATAATGACAGACGCTGCCTTTTCTGGTGTCACCTGTGGACGAGCACTTGATTTAATGTATATTGTTAAAATGTATTTTTGCCTAAGAAATGTGTGAACAAATCAGTTCCATGAATGTAATATATAAATGTTAGTAAGAACAAAATGAAAATATGTCTGAATAAAGTGTAATGGAATTTGAATTCTTGTCTTTCTGTTGTATTTGTAAAAATTCTGGCAATAAACATTTTAATGTTATTAATACATTAATAACAGTACATTGTGTTACAGCAGGCGGCACGGTGGTGTAGTGGTTAGCATCGTCGCCTTGCACCGCCAGGGCCAGGCTCTATTCCCGTCTCTGTGTGCATGGAGTTTGCATGTTCTCCCCGTGCTTGGTGGGTTTCCTCCGGGTACTCCGGTTTCCTCCCACAGTCCAAAGATTGGCGTTCCCAAATTGCCCATAGTGTGTGAATGAGTGAGTGTATGTGTCTGTGCCCTGCGATGGATTGGCACTCTGTCCAGGGTGTACCCTGCCATGTGCCCTAAATCTCCTGGGATAGGCTCCAAGCCCCCCGTGACCCTGAATACATGATTAAGCGGTATAGATGATGAGTGAGTGAGTGTGTTACAGCATTGTGCTGCTTTTAGTGTCCTGTATGTGTCCTATGATTTTTTTCCCCCAGTTTCTTCTCACTTCCCAAAAAGCATGCCAGTTGGTGGACTTGCTGTGATGAATTGCTAAAGTTAGTGCATGAGTGGCTTACTCACTTACTCACTCACTAATGTTCTCACCCCCTTACTTACTTACTCACTCCCTAACTTAATTACTTACACATATTTCCTCACTTACCTACTTACTTACATATTTCTTTCTTTGCACAAGCCTCTGTGGTGGAGAGGTGTCTCAGCCAGCTTGTGTTCTTTCCTCACACAAAGTATTCCTGGGATTGCCTCCATATTTACTGCCATATTTAATGAATCAACAGTTGTCTTTGCTGAACTGCAAAGAATGACAAATTTTTATCATTCATCTCAATAAATCCCAATACACAATGTATGAAAAAGGCATTGACACAGAATTGTTTATAAGCTCATAATAATGCATTAATGGATTACTATGTAAATATAAATGTAAAGTGGATTACCTACCTGTATATATGCCTGTACGATAAGTGGTAAGGTTCCTGTAGTGAATCTTATTCATCACCCATAGTGTTTCTTACAAAAACATTTTTTTACCTTTTGTCAATATACAAGTAGAATCAGAAATCAGATCAAAGAATTTAAAAGTCTCTGATCTATTTTCATATCATGTATACAGTAAATCCAGCATATTATGACTATATGGAGAGGTAAATCATGGTAAATAAGGAGACATAAAACACTTATTTTATTCTTGTCAAAATCTTAATCAGGATCATTATGACATTTACAATATTCTGAAAGAAAATATGGGGAACTGGTGTATGCTTGTACTGTAGAAGCTTTTCCACAGATCACTCAGTGTAACATTCATAGAAATGTAAATATTTATTTAAAATGTTTATCCTTTGAGGTGGAGGTCAGACTGATGTGCCATATAATAGGCTAATGTGCTCTGTGATCATGCAGACAGTTACACACACACACACACACACACACACACACACTGTACAGTACAACATGTGTAATAATGAACCAGATATAAAAACGTGGGCTTCCTCCTCCTCCTCCTCCTCATGTTCCTACTAGTTGCTTTTACGTCAGAACACAAACACCAATCAGTGAGAAGCACACACGATGACGTCAAATATTTTAATATTCCTTATAGTTACGTAATTAAGCATTGGTACATATTTAGATAAAAAATCACTTTCACGGGTCAAACGTGGAACCACAGACAATTGGCGGATTTGCTTAAAAATCGTTAAACGTATAATAAACCAGTTCATATAATAAAAAGGGAAAGAGAAGAATATTTGACGTTCATTCACAGGGCGAACGTTTCCGCTTCCGGGTTGTCGATTCCATCTGCCATATTCCACTGATTCCAGACACCCCGTTGGAAACGGTGTCTCCTGTAAGGTGTTTCTTTTTTTCTCCAGGGGATGGTCTTCCATATTTAGTGTGGACATATTAGACACACACATAGATAGATACATAGAGAGAGAAAGAGAAAGTGCGAGAGAGCGAGAGGGAAAAGGATACGGATTGTGAAACGAATCGTCAGGAAGAAAGCCGGGAGAAAATGACGACGCGCTCGGAGCGGGAGAAGGCTCAGAAACTGAATGAGCAGCATCAGGCCATCCTGACCAAAATGCTCCGGGAGGAGGACAACAAGTACTGCGCCGACTGTGAGGCTAAAGGTGGGTGAGCACCAGGTGCTGTGTGAGTGTGAGAGAGGGGTTAAAAAAAACACACACACCCACAGGGACGTGTGTACGCAGGTTTGGGAACGACCCGAGTCGCGGTTCAACCGGGATACTGTCATACTACACGGTGTTCAGATATTAACGGAGGAAATGTAGATAAATAGACAGACAGACAGAGAGAGAGAGAGAGCGCGCGCATGCTAACAGCACAAACTGCTTCTGAGAGCAAACACCGGCTTCCCGGTAGTGAATGTACACGAGCCGGTGGTGCACCCTTCAACTAACAGCTGTTATTTTATTTATTTATTTATTTATTATGCGTGACGTGTCATAATCATTTCGATATCGTCGAAATGGTTTGGGTGTGGATTTAAAGTAGAAAAAATTAAAACCCCTCCCACTCCAGAAGTACTGCGTCATCATTGCGTAGGCGAGGCGTTTTACTACGTCATCCCACCTCATCTGCCTTCACTATGAATGAAGAAGATCTGGAGGTCAGATACGGGAGAAGCTTCACAGAAAGTGTCTGTGGAAAGATTCAGCCGCGGTGCGATATATCAGTGTTTGGGATCTCCTGGGTTATTTAAACGCGGAATAAGGTGAGCCCGTGATGCTGATTTACTTCTGAGTTTCTTGAGCTGCGGTAGCTCTAGAGGCCTGGCGGATCTTGGGTAACATGGGATTTCATGAATATTTCAGTGTGGAACACGGATTAGTTGTGGTTTTGTTGCGAGAGTGGAATAAAGTTTGCTTGGTTGCTTGGTGTATTTAAGATTAAGGTTGTTGGTGGTGGTGGTGGTCTTTTGGCTGCTCCCGAGCCGCACAACAGCTTGGCACAGGTTTTACACCAGATGTCGTTCCTCCTGTTTTATCCGGGCTTGGGACCGGCACTGCATCCAGTGACTGGGAATTGAACTCGGGCCTTCCTCATGGCAGGCGAGAAACCTACCACTGAGCCACCAGTGCCCAATAAAAATTTAACTTCAGTTATTTGTCACGTGTATTCTACAGCATAGTACAGCAGAATGATTTGTTTCACATACTGTAGGAAGTTAGGAAGCTGGGGTCAGAGCAAAGGGTCAGCCAGGATACAGCACCCCTGGAGCGTATAGGATTAAATGCTTTGCTCAACATCTCAACAGTGCCAGCTTGACGATGTACCCCAACCTTCGAATCAGTAACCCAGAGCCTTAAAGGCTTGAGTCACCACTGCCCCCGTATTACTATATTTCAAGCCATGTAGGCTTTTATTGCCTTTTCAACCATATATAGTGCAGTATACAGTGACACAAAACAACTTTCCCCCAGAACCATGGTGCTACATACAACATAAATGAACAAAAGTAGCTAATAACTATACAAAAAGTAAAAAGCAAAAGTGTATAAATTTGCAAAATGTAACAAACACAACACAATACAATACACTGTGACCAGTACACAGAGCTGAATAGTGGGAGTGCAAATACATTGTCCAATGCAAAGTAAACTTTTCGTGTTGTAATAGCAGCAAAGAAAAAGATCTTTTGCAAATATCAGTCATGTTCACACCTGAGTGGGTGTCTGTTTCAGCCGTTTAGTGGTTAGCACGGACACCTCGTACCTCAAGGGTTGATGCTTCGAATCTTGTGTGTGTAGAGTTTGCATGTTTTCCCAGTGCTTGCGAGGTTTCCTCCATGCTCTCTGGTCCACCCACCCCCTCAGTGATGTAGGCGTTCCCAGTTGTCTGTAGTGTATAATTGTTTTTACTGTTTGTGGTTGCTTGTGCTATGTGATTATTTGGCACATCATCCTGGGTGTTCTGTGCCCTGTGCCTTGATCTCTCTGGGAATGGCTCCACGCCCCTCAGCCACCTTACAAAGGATACAGAAGATACATTAATATTTCTCTATTTCATTAAGTAGTTTGTGTTTGGTCCCTGGGATACCAAGGATCGCCAGCTATGCATGCAGACGATAGACACGTTGCGTTTTTTCTGACTTTCATACAGTGCATGCGCACAGCCGATAGTCCTGCACTTAAAGAAAAATCCACCCTGAATGACAAGCATGATTATCTTTATGATCTCCAAGATATTGTTTTAAATGACTAATCTTGTTTTATCAACATGATTTGCATTTTCACTTTCAACCGATTCCTACATGTGCAGTCTTGATAGTGGTATCGCGATTTTTTCATCCTGTCTAAAGACATTGATGTGGTGGACCTTCCATGCGGTGGTCATCTTCCAAAACTTTAACAGTCATGCTAATACTGCCTGCCATCAGTGCCACTGTGTTTGTCATCTTGTGGCTCACTGTAACTAACCGAGCCACGTCTCTACATCATATTTTGACATTGCATACTTTACTGTATATAGCAGTGGTACATTCTCATTCCAGTGTTCATCTCCATTATTTCACTGTTGTTTCTTATTTGTATGCCACTGAGAAAAGCAGCTCTAGCTCTTTTGTTTAAGTAAAACCTGACTGCTATTCATTATGTATTGTTTTGTTCTCCTGTTTTCCACAGTTGTCTTTTAGTGACCTCAGAGTGGCAGATCATTGCTAACTCTCTAACAAAACTAAGCACGTCACAATAATTTCAGTGTAAACACATTTCATGTCTTCCAGGGTGGTGTTTTAATTCAAGTTTTGTGGATGCGCTGAAGGCATTCAGTAAACTGAAACTGTGGCACACATTCAGAGTGACAATGCAAAGGACACAGTCAGTTCCTTACTTGCTAGTACTTCCTCTTTATGTGTTGCCTATTTTCATATTATAACATCTGTCAGTTTTTTGTAAGAAGTTGATCTGTTAATTCACACTCTTAATTACCTTTGAGGTTTGAATGTTGTGTAGAGGTTTGTATATAATCTATGCTTTATTCATATGTGTATGTTCCAGTAGGACAGTCTTAATAACGTGTATAATCTCTATAAAGATAGTAGTCTGTAATCTGTAGTTTGCCAGGGAGCATAAAGATTTTAGTTTGCAGCTTTGGAAAAGGATCTGATGAATGCAGATTGACCCTATTCTAGTGCAATGGGTGTGTCCGGGTAAAAAAGGAAGCGCATGAAGCGATGTACCCATCATGCAAAGTGCCCACTGTACAAGCCTCTGGAGGCAGTTGTATTATCTGTGGTTGCTTCATTTGGACAGGTCTAGGCTCAGCAACATTATCTGGCAATAAACTGAAGGCAACTGATGACCTGAATGTACTGAATGACCATCTTAGAATTTTTTTCTTTCTTGGCTCACAATGCCAAGATTGATCAGAGTAAAATTGTGGAGGACTAGTCCTGGGAGAATCATTTTCACCCATGAGCTGGCCAGCAGAGAGTCCTGACCTTAATATCATAGAAAGTCTTAGGGATCTGATGCAGAAGACTACCGAAGGGTTAAACAGCACCATCATCATAAATACTGGATCTTAACCAAAAATGACAGACCGACAGTACTTCAGTGTCACTACATGTGTGTAGTTCAGCAAGTGGTGGAATTCGAAAAGCACTTGGTGTAGTTATGACCTTGAGGTGCATTGCATCATCGTTAGTGCATTGCATTTAATTATACAAACTGATTTATGTTTTTTGTTAGCAGTTGTTAAATCTACTTGTAGGTAACTATAAAAAAAAAAAGGACTGAACTAGTGACTGTTGGCATCCTGCAACATTAAAAATGTGATTTAAGACCGAGAAAGATCATGGTCTCATTCCTGTGCAATTTTAAATCATAATTTAGCTGTGGTATATTATGGTACCTTGTTTTTATTTGTTGATGGAGTAAGAGGTTTCCCCACATTGCAAACTCTGTCCTAACCTTCTAGCTCTGGTTTCTGTCTCGCCCATTTTCCGCCATGACGACAGAAATAAGCTCTCAGGTATCTGTAACACAGACATGCCTCACTGCTTACATTGTCCTTGTTCTTTTCTTCCTGTTTGTATTGTGAGTTGTGTAATTGTGCTCCCTGGCTGCACTGCATCACTGACATTAGAAGTTCCCTCTGCTTTATAGAGTTGAAGCAGTAATTGCAGTATTTTCGGTCTATGTGTGGCTCGTAGGCAATAACCTCTCTTTCTCTCTCTCTCTCTCTCTCTCTGTTGCTCTCACAATCTAGTAGTTAGCATAACATGTGCGAACAGCTGGTTGTTTCTGAAGATGGGGATGTCTGTGCTGCGCTGATTACTACTGTTTAGTATGAAAGACAGTTATACATTGCTGTCTGCCAGATAAACGAAGGGGCGTATTGTGTTCGGAGGGGTTGGGTGGTGTGCATGCCATGTGCATTTACTGTTTGCAGTCTGATGCAACATTCAGTTAGGTATAACTAAACATCATGGATGGATCAAAGGGTTTCTACATAGCCATCATTCTTGCACTCTTGCCCCTGGCTTCTCCCATTCGTACACTTCCTCTTGCTGACTTGCACGCTCTGGGTTATGATTTGCCCTTCAGGTGTTGGAGGTACTTTTTGAAGGTGTGTGTAGGTGCCTATCCCATGTTACATCATCACTGAGCACTGCTTTAGGCTTGGATTCCTCATGCAGTTTCTGTTGCCTAGCATTTACCATAAACCCCTTGGCACTACAGGGCAATTCGTTAATGCTGTGGAGTACTGAGTCATTTCACTGACTGATTAATACTACTGCTAGCCAGAGCTCAATGATGAATCATCCTGTAACCATGAAGATGATTTTTGGCTTCCGCAGTTAATTAAACTTAATTAGATCAGGATTATTGGTGGTATGACGGGTCCTGCTAAGTATTTCACAAGATCAAACTCAGGACTTGGAAAAATAATACTGTAACAGAACCATTCATGACCATTTTTTCCCCCAGCCTGCTGTAGTAGCTTCACTCCTGCATCAGTGAACCTTATCCTCTAGCCATCACAAGTTGGCCCTTCTCACTGTAGCTACAAGATCTTATAATGGCAGCTTGAAGTGGATGGGATATATTAGGCAGCAAGTGAACCTTTTTTCCTGACGGTGATGTGTTGGAAGCAGCAAAAATGAACAAGCATAAGGATTTGAGTGACTTTGAGAAGAGCCAAATTGTGATGGCTAGAGTGCTGCATCATAACAACTCCAAAACTGCAGCTCTTGTGAGATGTTCCTAGTCTGTAGTGGTTAGGACATACCAAACGTGATCTAAGGAAGGAAAACCGGTGAACTGGCAACAGGCTCATGGATGGAAAAGACTCACTGATGGACACTGGGAGGGAAGGCTGGCCTGTTTAGGCTGACCCTATAGGAATGCTAGTGTAGATCAAATTGATGAAAAGGTTAATGCTGGTTGTTATGGAAATGTGTCAGAACACACTGTGCATCAGTGTGATTATTGCAAAGGGAGGGGATGGTTATAATGTTATGGCTGATTTGGTATATATATTCTCTCAAAAGAAAATAAACCCTGTATCCATACTGTATTTTAACATTGCAGTACTCCTGCGATTTAGATCATGTTTGAATCTTTCACATTTGCTCAGGTCATGCCCTTTTTAGACGCTCCCTGACTTTCTCCAGTGATCAGCACTCCTGAGTGATTAGATGTGCTCAGCAGGCTTTACCAGGGTAGAATGTTCTTTCGTTCATACACCTTTCGTACCACATATCCTGTACAGGTTTGCTGGAGTACCACCCTACCACCCATCGCTTTAAGGCTACAGTGGTGGCCAAAAGTATTAAGACAGCATGTGTCATGTACTAGAGTTCTCCTTGTGCAGGAAACAGATGATGTCAATAATTATTTCTCATCTCTCTGGCTGAAGAGTTGTGCTAATTAGAGTCACCTGCTTTCGTTTACGGATGGAACAAATACGTGGCAGGACTTTCAGTTTGTGAAGCAGGTGTGTCCATCTCTGCACAAAAATGGTTCAAAGCAGGGAATTCTCAAGTTAATTGCAAACTTCCGTGACGAATTTCTGTACATGATCTTAAGGACCCAGAATATTGCGGATGTCTTTTTGACTCTAAGCTAAAACAACCCTAGCTAGCTTGTGATAAATGAGGTGTAGTGGTGAAGACCAGAGCTCCCACAGTTGAGCTACAAAATTGCTCTTCAGAAAAACCTAAGGGTGACGTCACACAGGGTTTACCCAGTCTTTTTTATACAGTCTGTGGTTTTAACATGGTACTGGAGGTTGAAGTTGTAGCCTGTGGGAGTGTCTAATTAACATGTGCCCTTTTGACAATATATTCATAGTTTTATGACAACAAAGATTTGCATGCTCCTTTTCTAGTAAAACTAAATGTTTTATTTTTTTATATTCTGAATTATTCCCTGAATTCACAGCATTTGGGTTTTTTAATACATTTACTCTTCTTGCCATTGACTGAACCATTCCAAAACCATTTGACCTGGAAATACCTGACATTCCTTCATCCTCTTTGCATAAGAGCGCATTCTGCACAATGTGTGCTCACTGCCAGTGATTAGTCACAAGGTTTTAGCCTCAAGGGACTGGAACAGAGAGCAGACACGACTTCTCAGGAATTCTCTGAATAGCTGATTATCGACAGGCTTTCATTTCTAGCCGCAGTGTTTTTTTAAGACCACTGAAAGAAACTCTTTATTGTTTTGGTTAAATGTAACACTATATAAATATGACAAGCTTGTGGAGCAGATTTTTTTTAGGTGTTTTCTGCTGTGTTTGCTGTTTGTGGTTGCTGAGCATGCAGAGCTTTTTGTCACTCTGTAAACAGTTCACTCAGAATCTGCCAATGTAACGAATATATTCAGAGTCGGCAACGTCTACGGTTTAGCCACAGCATTTACGTTCTTTGAGGCTCAGTTACAGAGCTATAGGAGACGTCTGAAAATGCTCTGATTTTCAAGAATACACTTCACCATGGTGGTGGAAAAGCCAGTTGTGACTAATCACTGGCAGTGAGCACACATTGTGCAGAATGTAAAGAGGATGAAGGAAAGAGGATGAAGGAATGTCAGGTATTTCCAGGTCAAATGTTTTTGGAATGGTTCAGTCAATGGCAAGAAGAGTAAATGTATTAAAAAACCCAAATGCAGTGAATTCAGGGAATAATTCAGAATATAAAAAAATAAAACATTTAGTTTTACTAGAAAAGGAGCATGCAAATCTTTGTTGTCATAAAACTATGAATATATTGTCAAAAGGGCACATGAACAGCTTCGATTAGTGGTGACTTGGCTTCATGTGATTTTGTACGGGTGAACTTTGCCCCGTGAATTCAGAAACCTCACTTCTGTGACCCTTAGAAAACAGAACAATGAGCTTGTGGTCTCTGGCTGGTTAATAACACAGGGTAGTGCTGCACAGGGTGAGTCAAAAATTATCCGCAATCTGGCTGTGGAATTTATTTCCATAAATTGTTAGAAAAGGCAAGTGCATAATTTATAAAACTAATATTCTCCTTGCTTTTCAATAAACTTTGTCCATCGTTCACCAAGCTTTTGTATTCTCTCAATACAAAATTCTCTCAATTTTAAGTTGAGCTGTGAGCCACAAAGGCACCGCTGTCTTCACTTCTTCATCAGAAGTGAATCTGCATCCTAATACGACTGCTTTCAAGGGACTGAACAGATAAAAGTCTGATGGAGCAATATCAGAATTATAGGGTTAATGCTTCACCACGTCTCCAAAACGAAGTTTTTGCTAATTGAGTGTTGACAGTGTGGACAGAAGTGGACGGATGTGAATTTGCCATGCAAGATCACAACGCTTTTGGATGGCAGTTTAGGCTTCAGCTCTTTAATAGGCATCTCACTGTAATGAGCACTGTTAATTGTTGAACATTTTTCCTGATAATGTTCCAATACTGGCCCTTGAGAATCTCAAAAAACTTTAAGCATCAATTTTCCAGCTGATGGTCGACTTTTGAATCTTTTTTTTTGGCCGGCCGATCTTTTACGTTCCATACTCTGCTGTCTACTCTCAGGCTCGTAGTGATGAATCCATTCTCTTCACCAGTAATGATTCTCTTTAAGAAACTTTCATCTTCTTTAGAGTATCAGTCCAGATTTTGTTTACAGGTATCCAAATGCTGTTCATCTGTTTATGCTCTTCTGTGAGTTTTGGCACCCATCTTGCACAAAATGATGCAAGAATCACTGCATGCTGCTCTTCTTTCACGCAAGTCACAAGGGGGGAATCCATTTTTGCTCGCACCACAGTTACATATGAACTGATTTAATACTGGGGAGACGGTAGCCTTGAGCTTTGAACGGACAGCACTGATAGGACAGTGCGGCCAACTGAAGTTTTAATATAACCGGAGTGCGGATAATTTCTGACTCACCCTTGTAGTATTAATAATTTATGCTTTTATCACGAAGTGGTCTCCTATATGCTAGACCTTTTGCAACACTGCAAATGATGGAATTTAGGGTGTTGATTGGGTTTCCAGATTCCCCAGATCTCAATCTGATCAAGCATCTGTGGAATGTGCTGAACAAACGAGCTCGATCCACTGAGGCTTCACCTTGCAACTATCACGACTTGCTGATGACATCTTATTTCCAGTTAACACCGCACACCTTCAGAGGTCTTGTGCCGTCCATGACTTGATAGGTCAGAGCTGATCAGCGGCATAAATCTCACCTCCACCACATTATACGGGTGGATTTAATGCTATGGCTGATCAGTATGTGTGTGTGTACTGAGAGATTTCTATTAACGTACATTGCTGCTGTGATCAAATAAAGTTCATCAATCGATTAAAGTACGTTTCTCTACTTGATTTCCATGGCAGCTGTTACGCAAAGGTTCAACATTAAAACAGAAATTATGTAAACTGAAATAGTGAGCTGATATAATATCTGTTATAATAAGAATCACTGGTTTATATTAATACATTTATCATACATTATTATTTCTACATCTAATTTTCACACACTGTTTACACCAAATTTATATGTAAAAAAAAAAATATATATATATATATATATATATATATATATATATATATATATATATATATATATATATATATATATATATATATATATGAAAGTTTATTAATCTATGATATGGTGAAGCAGTTTATATTTTTATTTCACATTAAAAAAAAAAAAAAAGTCCTCCACCATAAGAAGTAAGCAAAAACAAAACCTGTGCTGTGGATGTTCCACAACACTAATTTAAATCACTATGAAGCAAATCATATTAAACATGGGACATGTCATTCTTAAATAAATAGAATTTAAAATGTTGCCAAATCGGTTTTGTGAGAAATACAGCACTTCAGGCTGTTATTGGACAATAATCAACTTCATGGTGATTAAAATACCTCCTGTTGTTGTTTTTTTTACTCCTTACATATACCATCTGTTGAACAAAAACATATGCATTGGCACAGAGGACGAGGATTTAATTACGATGGAAAATATTAGGCTAGAGTGATGATTCAGTCCCTCTGCTCGCCTGATCTGCTTCTCTGTAATTTCTGGTGACCCGCCAGTGTGCTAACACCATCCAGTATGAGGCAAACAGTCTTGAAAGCCTGGAGAACAGAATACAGATTAGATCACAGATCAGAGAACACGCATCTGGTAAAAAAAAATAATACAAAAAATACACAAATGACCAGCTGTTGTAGTTTTAATCTCTACCGAATATTTTGGCTAAATGTTTAGAGTTAGACTTGTTTAGCTCCAGATGCTGCACACAGATTGCTAGAGCTTGCTCGCTAACATCTAGGTGATTAGTTGGTTTACGGTATGCTGATTTGTTTATTTATTTATTTTCATTTTGATTGATTGAATCTGTTATTATAAATGATTGTGCTATATTTTAAATGTATATTCTGAGTTCTTTGACTTTTTTCCGGTTTTACACTCGCAATTTGATTGCAGGCAGAATCTCTGGAGGCCTTTCCAAATATTTCCGTTGTTTAATATACCCATGTTTAATAGGGATGTAACAATACATTGTCACAAAATGCATTGTGATGCAAATGTATGATTGACATTGTGGAAATCTGTTCTGTTCTGTACATGCAGTTGTACTGTTTGAACACCAGAGGTCCTACGGTGCACCACACTAGGAAATACATCAACACCCTACAACATCTTTTTGCAGGCCATTCTGGCCGTCAAGCAGAACAGCACAAAGGACTAAATTGATTGGATCTGCTTTTTTCGCACGCGCGCACACACACACAGACACACACACACACACACACACACTACATTTCTGCTAACACAACAGAATCATGATTTGATCTCGTATGTTTGCCCACGCCCCTCGTTCTTATTCTGTTGGTCGACTCTTCCAAGATTGGTTACTTTGTGGGGTAAAAGTTTATCTGGTTATCATTTAGCAAGACACAAAATCTGCAGATTTGAATGTGAGATACCTGCTGGCGCAAACTAATACCCAGTGAACAGGGTTTTTCACAAGGCGGATTTAAACACAGCTGGTGTAGCTGCTGCTTCAGATGTGTCTGGTCAAAGCAATTCTCTTCAGTTTAACAAGCTTCTCCGGCAAAGACGCTTGAAACGTTTGCAGCTTTCACGCCATGCTTTTAATGTAAAGCCCCACTCGCTTCATGCTCTTTCATGTTCAGACTTATAAGCAGGCTCTGAGAATTTTGATATTCTCTGACTCATTTTCCAATCCTGTATGTTCTGACTACTGACTGTTCTCATTTTCCTCCTCATCTGTTTCAAAAGGCTTTGTCTTGTTCTCCGTCCTTTTGGAGTGAAAATATGTTTTTAGCAAACATGCCTTCACTGTAAAAAAAAAAAAAAAAAAAACACTTTGAGACAAAAAAGTTTAGTTACAAGTTGCACTGTTTTATTTCTGGCCAAATAAAATATTTCATGTTTAAACCACTGTTATCTCCCATTGTAGCCGCTGATGTAGTTGGTTCAAGTGATTTTTTTTTTCCCTATTAGAAACAAATCTAACAATACCCCAACAATTTAAACACACCATCACTACTCAAAAATACTTTATTCTTCCAAAACTAGTCAAAGTTAAAACAGTGATGTGCATAAAACAGGAGAAGACAGGCTCTATTTTGTTTAAAGGTCAGTAAAATACCTGGATAACACCAGGCGCTTTTCAGACTTTTACTGATTGTTTTATATTAAAATATTATAAACATTTTTTTAAAAACTAGCAAGGATGAAAACCTAATCTGTCAGACACACAAAAAAAAAAGAGTATGGCAACAAGAATTTGTTTCTCAACATGTCTATCCGGTAACATGTTGAAGTCTAATAAAAATCTTTGGTGCCTGTCCAGTCCTTTTGAAATTCAATGTCCAGAGCACAGATCTGACCAGATCACCCCTAATAGCTGCTGCATAGTCACCCAGACCCTCAAGGACTACTACAACTTCAACAGCTTGTTTATTCTCCTCCAGTAGCTCCAAAAGAACATTCATCACCCCTCTGACCCCAGTCCTCCAGAGCAGAGCTCTAGTTAAAAAAAAAAAAAGTCTTGATAAATACATTTAATACATTTATCTAAAAATTAAAGACGTGAATAAGGTTATATACCACCAGAGAGTGTAAATATACTGAGAGTATAAAATGAACGGGAATTCTAAATAGTTAAAGCTGCGTATTGTTTCAAAAGGGTTTTACTTTGTTAATCTCATGAGTAACTCCGTGTTTGGAGTGAGGTTTTAAATGGGGGGCGGTGGGTAAAAAGATGGATACGGTTATGAAAGTTTAGCTTGCTAGCTCCTGTGCAGTGCAGAAACATGATGCCTAACTTTAGCTAAGCTCACCTCAGTAATGTATGCCTCAGTATAACGATAACTGGAAGCACACCAGCCTTGCGTATACAGTATAACCCTATATATATAACACTATTTAGAAGCTAACTGTCTAAAATAACCTGTAGGCTAACCAAAACATTTTATTTAAACAAATAAATAAATACTTATGCAGAATAAAGTGTTCACAAAATCTTCAGCTCTTTAGTGCAGTTTGAGAAATCATGATTGCATCTCAGTGAAGGTAAATTACTGTCTCAACTAAAAAAAAATTTCTTTTAGTTTATTTCAGTGCACAATATTACTTGTTGTTTTAACAAATGCCACTGTAAGACGTTGGGCCAACAATACAATATTAACTAATTCAACATTTATTTAATTGGAGTTTTTGGAGGGTATAGTGAAGTGTAAGGAATTTCATGCTCAGTCAGTTGTGGTTATAGTAAAAATAGATATTTTTTAGGTCTAAATATAAAACAAGTGGACCAAATGCTATAACGTGGCTTCATATTGATATTGAAATCTGATGCAATATGGAAAAACATCATATTATATTATCTGTTGTGCAAATTGTATATAATTGTGTAACCTTCTCCAAACTTATAAACATATGCTAGACTTGATTTGTGCCTGTAATTCATCAGAAAACGTTGCTCATTGTATTTAAAAACCAGCAAAAACCTGTTCTGAAATGCAATATTTCACATCATGCCTGAGCCCTGCTGTTTCAGTATGTTCAGTTTTTTTTTGACAAACAGATGGTTAAACGCTTTGTCAGTTTTGCTTTCAAAACCAAGCACTGTGTTTCTTTGCCTCTGCAGTTCCCTTTACTCCTTCAAAGTATAATCTATTCAATGTGAAGGCAGCACATAATGAGATCACACACTGGTTTAGCTACTAAAGCCATTGCCGCTTTGCCAAGACTCTAACATGGCACTGTGTTGGCAGCTTGTTTGGCATTATTGAGGACCAGTTCAATTAGGTTCAGTGCAGATTTGTCTGTCACTCAGCTCGCATGGGTTTGTGGCTTAGTTTGCCAATTTGCCGCTTCAGGGACCGATAATGTTCAAACATCTAACGAGCAGTAATGTTGCTCAGCTGATTCAGTCTGTGGAAGAACATTCACATGGCATGTACGTGTTTGGTTTCATGGGTTGTACTATTGAATGTGGAACTGGAGAAATGAATAGTGTTGCCTACTTCATGGATGTTTATAGTGTGAGGTATTGCACAAGGTAAACGTAATGAAAAATAAATTCAGCCTAGTAATGACATGAATATGGGGGCAACACAATCCTTAGGATATAACTTTGTAGGTAATTAGGCATGCACATTTTATTGTAATGCAGCCTCCTGAACGCGTAATTTTTATGAATTAGTATGACTACTAAAGTTTCCTTTGTAATGCTGAGACTTCCTGGGCACTTTCATATTAGGCACGCCTCTTTTGTACCGTACCCAGGAACGATTAGTGGTTAAAATATTATTGAAAAAAAAAAATTAGATTAGAAATTAGAAAACTAGATTCCTTCAGGCAAAACCTATTCCAGGGTGTGGATTATTCTGTACACTCATAAGTAGGATGTAGGTCATGACCGCTCTAAAATTATAATGAACAGTGAATTAATTTTGGTTATATTTTATTGTGGACCTGCTGGTGGCGTCGTGGTTATCACTGTAGCCTCACACCTTCAGGTTCAAGGGTTTAGTTCCCACCTCAGGTCTGTGTGGGTGAGGTTTGCATGTTCGCCCTGTGCTTGGTGTGCGTGTATGCTTGTTTGCCCTGCAATGGATTGGCAACCTGAGTCTCCTGGGATAGGCTCCAATACACCGGCAACCCTGTACAGGATAAGCAGTATAGAGAATCAGTGAGAGAGAGTGTGCTTCACATCGAGATCTACCACCATACCTCACATCAAGGGTTTGGTCGTCCTTGCTTGATCTTGACACAGAAACCCTCTTGTATTCAGTGTTGTTTAAAAGCATGATTTTTTTTTTCTCTCCTTCGAAATTCCATAGAAAGTCATAGAAATTCCAGTGATGTTTAGCAAACTCCAGATGCTTACGTTGGTGGTTTGACAACAACACAGGCTTTTTTCTGGCACAGCCTCTAAGTAGCTTGTTGGCATGAGGGTGGCTAACAGCTATTTTAGTCAAATGTGTTTCGTATTAGTTGTGTGTACGCTGATCTTCTCCATGTTGGTGGCTAAGAGTGCCTGGCCTGGTGTGTCCTCTTTATTCATATCGCACTGAAACAGGGAGCTCTTAATAACCACTCGTATTACCACTCTCAAGTTCTCAAGCATGCTGGAAAAATGTAAAATATTAATGTGGATCAGACTTGCTCCCTTTTTTATAGCAGCGTTTAAAAATTCATCTTGCCTTTTTTTTTTTCTTTTCTAAAACCCTTTTCGTTCATATTGATGATTTTCCCTGTCTCATCTTAACCAAGGATACCACTTGTTCTAGTGATCTAAAGGTCTTAGCTGTTAGAAACTTAGCATAGAACCTACCAAATCAGCTGCGTTTCATTTCCAGGATGCTTTTGGATGGTTGCCAGCTGTTTAGAGCTTTAGACCACGTTAGGTTTCCAGACAGCTCTGATATTATTAGGCCGATCAATATCAGGAGTACGCCTGTGTACGGGGTGACGTGGAGATTCTTGTAACAAAAGGTGAATGTCAACAAGCTGAACGTAACAAATTTAATGGCTAAAGTATCCGATCGTCACTGACATTACCAAACCATCAGCAGTCGGATTCCTCGCAGCCTGATCCCCAACCTGTCGAGGCACCACAAACTCGGTGCTAAGAAGTACATGCACACCTCAGGTCGGTGCAGTTTCTGGATCTGCACGCAGACCGCAGCAGGAAGGCTGTAGCATGTCTGCTAGCTTTTAGAAATGCTGTATAATCTCCCCGAGGAGAACAACAATGGATGTGGGAACAATTTCTGTGCAGGAGAATGGAAAAGAGCTCTGAAGCGTTTCTCACCAGGCTCATTGTTAAACATGATGAAGCGCTCTGCTAATGTTTTTGTTCCTGCTTCCTTCAGCAAGTTAGAGGAACTTGCTAGTCAGCTTCCTGCTTCTTCACACTTATGCTTTTTTTTTAAATGAATTAAACCTTGAAGTGTTTCAATTCTCATTGTATTACAAGGGACAGAATGTTTTGTAACCGGTATTTCAATGTTCAGAGCACGCCTGTCAATATGGTCCTAATTGGTTGTTGTAGTTGTTGCCACTAGGAGGCAGCAGAGGACTGCCACGGTTGAGGCTCGATCCAGTGACCCTGGTGTTGTTTAACATGTCTTTGTTGAGTTGCCCTGGCAGTTTTTATTTGAGGAGGCTTCCTGTCACTGTCACTTACAATTTCAGCTCAAGCGTGGAGTGTTGAATGGGATATTGAAAGAACTAGGGATCAAGTGGACATGTGACGCATGAGCAGAAGCAACACAGTTTAATGTCAGCTTTTGATTTCGTTCATTTATGAATAGCATCACTAACTAACAAGGTACTAAGTGCCTGCTTTTTTATCAATAGCTCCTGTCTAGCTTTGGCTTTTATTTATTTATTTTTGTATCGTTAGATAAGATGTATATTGATCAGGCTAAGAGAATCTAATGAACTATTCACTAGATATGTTTTGCTGTTTTAATATATAAAAAATAAATATTTTGGGCAATAGGAAATGGGTTGCCATGATCAAGACGTAGGTAAGAGAATGGCACAGAAATGGGCATGAATAGAAAAACCAGGTAGAGAGTACTGAGTGCAGTGTGGGTGTGAGGCTTTAGCGGGACACGCAATCACATCTTTCTGCTGCATAATTTGCTTTTATTGACCCATCTCTCTGAGACATAGCTGCCTCAGGCTAAACTCTTTACCCCCACCCCCCCCCCCCCCCCCCCTCCCTTCACTCTGTCTGATCAAAGTTCTCTGAATAATAAGATCAATCTGATGTATGTGCCATTTGCTTTTTATGCCGTCATCACTCATGAATGTAGCTCAAAGCTAAAAACAAAGCTTCATCCTTAGATTTAGTTTTTTTCCCCCTAATATGCCATAAGCCAGTTTGTGCCTACTGTTCCCAGTTCTCATTTAGAAATTCATAAATATAGTTACATAAATGCCCAAACCTTTTTGAAGCGTATGTGTGCGCGTTTTCACATATTCTGTTAGTTCAGTCATATTGGTCTGAAGTTTTTTACGATGGATATGGTGGTAGAGGTTTAATTAAAAAAGATATATATATAGTGTAGTTACAAATTATACAATTTCTACAATTCAACTTCCTAAATTAAAAATGAAAGCATTAAAAAAAAATCAATAAATGGTTAGATTTTGTTTAATCTATAAGTTATAAGCATATAATAATTGACCTTTGAGCATCCGGTGTCTCGTGTCCAGTTAAACGCGATAATGCTATTTTCATACGAGCCACAAGGTGGCAGCACGGACAGTGGCAGATGACATAAGGTCAGTCCAGAAGGTAGCCATCTCTTTGAGTCTGTCTTTTTCTCTCTGCCTCTAATTTCATGCTCGGCTAGTCATCTCTCTGTGATGCTCAACACTGCTGTCTGTCACTTGGACACCACTGCCATCTTTTTCACTCCGAGTGTGCGGGAGTTTTATCTGCGCTGTCTTCCCCTTTCGTTTCGGTTCGTTCTCTCGGAGTTGTTTTGGTGGTTTTGCTTTTTAATTAGAGCCTTAATTGGGGGTTGTGTTATTATATGGTGTCATGTTTATGTGAAACTGTTGTAAAGCCTGTAGAACGTAATTTTACTTGAATATGTTTAATTATGATTGCAGATATTTTGGAAGGTGATGGTGGAGCAAGTAAGGCATAGCAACAATCATGTCATATGTAAAAAAAAAAAACCAATTAAAAAACAAACAAAAAAAGACTTGACATTGTTGATGCCGTTGTAGCTGGTTAAAAAAAAAAGTTTTGTTTGAAATGTCATTGTTTTTCAACAACATCAGTCAAAATATTTTCCTGTAAAAGTAATCCTACATTTTCTATTAGAGAGAGGAGGAAAAAATGTTTAGTTCTTTATCACGATTCTTTTGTGTAGAATCACTACACTGACTCGATTTTTTTAAAAAGTAGGAAAGTTTGCATTTGAGGTCATAAAATGTCACACGTCTTCTATAATCCTGCATGTAGCATGCTTTAAACTATACACACACTGGCAGGATGCATAGTGTTCAGTGTGGTAGGAGTGAATTATTTGTTTAGTTTGTATATAAATAACGATTATTGTGGATGACAGACCAACGATATGTGCAGCATGGTGAGAATCTTTTTTAAATAATATCGCACTCGACGTTGCACTAAGAATGAGGCCCTGGTCCGAGTGCCAAAGACATCACAACTGTGCTGATATTCAGCACAACAGCACGACCTCAAGTGTGATATAGCTTTACACAAACTCCATTCATTATCATTTATTTAGCCAGTTATGGTTAAATTGGCTCCGCCAACACGTATCCTACAATGACTGATGGAACTAATTAACCGCCACTGAAGAGAATAGAAGCTAGTTAGCTTTGTAGGTCGCATTAACCGCGAACAGAGCAAAGCTAACTTTGTTTTAAGGGTAAAGGCAATTCCCTTCCAAGCTTTTTTTTCCCCTTCTTCTTTGATTGTGGATGACTGGATACGATGAAACCATGATTTCTTTTTTTTTCGTGGTTTTTCTTTTATTTTGTATACCAAGCAACTAAACTACACTGATTTGCATGGAATTGATTAAAATGTAGAGTAAGCACGTCTTGGAGGAAATGTACCTGCAAGATCTAGTCAAAGCTATGGATTTTCCTCAGAATGCACATTAGTATTGTCTGTAGAGACTGGTTACCTGTATGTAGTACTGTAGCTGTGTGTCTTTCTGCTCAGAAACTGAATCTGTTTGCATCAGTGCAGTTTAATGCATTATCAACATGCTCATATTGTTCTATGATGAAAGCTTGTGTAGTTACACAAGAAGAGAAAAAAAATATCCAGCCTTGAAATGCCAGGAGCAGAAGCTTTGTTACTGTTTATTATTAGAATACTGAATGCAGAAAACTTATAATAATAGCTTAACAAGTTCACAAACAAAATACATGTTAGTTTTGAGCAAATGTCAGAATCAGGCGAATCTGGAGAGAAGCTGTGTCGTATCCCATCCTCCTTCCCTCTGCATTGGTTTCTGATCTTGGGTGCTACACAGTAGAGATGTAGAGAATCAGATCAGTTATAGATCACTATTAATTTGAGTGGCGATTCATGTATCGCCACACTGACTCCAAAATCAATCGTTTTTAAATAGATTTTTTATTTTACACGAGGAGCATTCAAGTCAAACGGGGACTTATGATGAAATGTCTCACGAATGGCGGTGTAAAACCGATTGACATTTATATAAGACCTCGAGCACAGTACGATGATGAAACCTCTGTGAATCCTAGAACAATCCTGGTCAAGGTGACTTGAAGCCCACTGTATGTTGCCGTCAACATTTAATGAATGGAATGCCTCCTACTGAAAATTGACGCATGACTTGCGGAAGAGACGCATCTGTCAATCATTTGCCATCACCTCTTGCACATTACAGGAACTCAGATGGGCGTTTTAGCTACATCCTGGCCTCGCTCCAAGGCATTTCCACTTGTTTGAGACATTTAAAGGAGTTCCTGGGAGGCCAGCGTTTCAGCCATGAAGCAGGCAGCCTGATCATGGCTCCAGCATACTGTGAGATCCAAGAATGAGTGAAAAACTAGGATAAGTGCATTAGTGTAGCAGGGGATTATTATAGAGCTTTTAGTTAGCATGTTTGCATTTTGTGGTGCTGAGATGTCAACATTGCATTTCGCCTGCACATCATCATGTGTGGTAATTATTTGCTAAGATCGTTTACAAACTAACGATCATGGTGGATGACAGGCCTGAGATATGCGCAGTTTAAATCAAATGTATGGAGGAATCTTTGGATTAGAGACAATCCTGTATGCAAAAAGTGTCGTGAAGTAACATGGAAATATGACTAACATACTGACCAGTGTTGTTCCAGAGTAAGACAAGGCAATTAAAGCGGTTAATTGCTAGCAGGGTATAAAGCTTTAGAAGTATGATTCAACTTTTTAAAAACATTGTTCAGAAACAAAAAAAAAATTGCTCTAATAATGGATTAGAAATGTGTAAAATCATGTTGCTTACAGAATCGCGGTCCAAATCGAATTGGCAACTAGATACCACGATAATATCATATCAAGTGGTCCCTAGTGATTCCAGCTCCCACTACTCAGATCTGCATATTGATAAATGTTTCATGTCATGTTCTTCCAAAACACCAAGAGAATGCATGTGAATATATAGCTCTGCTGTTAATTACCCTCGATAGGGAGTAATCCGTCAGCTTCACCGTGGTGTTTTTTTGGAAGGCTTTCAGCTGTATTTCTGTATTTATTATACTGCTCTTTCATTTTTACGAGGCACTCGTCAACATGATGTATTCATAATAATTGTTGAAGCCACCAGAAAGATTTGTTAACAGGGAATAAACTTGTAGATGAAATATGCTAGATGGATAGCCTGACAGATCCAGCTTTTCGCTGTCTTCCTACTACAGTGCATGAAGCAGACGCAGAAATATTGATAATAGCTCACACTGAGATACTTAGGCGTGCACTGATATGAAGAATGATGGGATGGTGAGCATTTCTCATGAATTGTTAATTAAAGGATTTTTTCTTTTTCCTCCTCGGCTTACGTTAAACCATGCTGTGCTTTTTCATGGATGGCATTTTTTTTTTCCCGGTTTGTGTTACCGAGCCACATCGATGCTTTCCTAATGAACCTGGGTATTTGGTAGTCATACAGGTATTGCGGACCGCTGCAGGTCTATTTGTGGCCTTTAGATCCGAGCTGCTCCAGCGTCCCTGCTGCTGTCTGCTTAACTCTGACTCATATCCCACAGCATGGCGCGCCGTGGGCGGCTGGCGGCGGCGGCTGCTTTTGCCGGCCCTGCACTGGGGCCACTGCTGAACACAGCCAATCAATAAGCACTGGCAGCGTGTGCTTTAAAGCCAGGTTTCAGCACGGGCCTCGGCAGAAGGAGAGACAGCCGGCTGCCCCGGGGAGAGTGATTTATGACTGAGCTTTCAGAGAACATTGAGACCTTCCTCCATCTCTCACATCTTAGAGGCTGAAGGAGCCTTAACAGTTTGACCACGGCCGACACAACAACACGAGAAAGCAGAGGACATAGGAGTATTCGAGTTCTGCCATTTTAACATGGGGTGAACCCTCTAGATTCAGCCATGACTATAAATGCACTACTTATTCTTCCTGTTTGTGTTAGAGCTTGATTATGCTGCGCATTTGCTCTGTTTTATTGTAATTGTTTAAATGAAATGTCGCTTCTGCCCCTAAATCATGATATGCTCCATGATGCACACTTCTGAACGTCAGGTCTTCTCTGATGTAGAGCTATCCAAAACGCACAACACTTAATCATCACTTAAAGCTAATGTTGCAGCTGTCAGTTTGACAGTTGATGTATGGAGCTCTGATACGAGAGCAGCATCGAAGCTCAATCGAACCGCTCACTAGATTGATGTTGAGTTTGACATTGGTGTAAGATCCTGGTGCAAGGTTAGTTATCTATGAATTTTTATTTTTAATTCAAACTATTATGCATTCCTGTGGCACTGTAGCCTCACACCTCCAGTGTCTTAAGGTCAGATTCCCGCCCCAGGTCTGTGTGCATGACGTTTTCATGTTCTCCTGGTGCTTGGTGGGTTTCTCCAGGTTCCTCCCAAACTCCAGTGTAGATTAGACTAACTGGTGTTTCCAAATCGTCCGGAGTGTGCGTGTGTCCTGTGATGGATTTGCACATTGTCCAGGATGTACCCCGCCCTGTGAGATACAATAGGGCTTCAGGCTACCCGTGTTCTTGTACAGGATAACACGGTATAGAAGATGAATGAATTACGCAATGTTGTACAAGCAGGATCGAATATCAGTACAGCTATGATATCAGGATGAAGGCGCGGGTCTGTCTGTAATGCTGTAATATTCAATACAGTGTTGCAGCTTATATTTTTTTCCCGGAAGTAACTTACTAACTAAACCTGTTGACTTTTCCCATAATCATCTAATGTTAGATGAAAGCAGCTTTCGCTATAGTTTTTTATGCCAAATGTGTTTGCATTGAGAATCTTTTAATATGTTCCTCAATTACAAAATGATTGACATCCTGCCTGCTTCCAAACGTTTCATCGATGACACTTGCACTACAACTTTTTTTTTTCTTTTTTCTTTCCCCCCTAAGCATCTTCACTGCGAGCCCCAAAAAATGTACCTCAAAGTCAAAGCAATGTCTGATCTAAATGCTGCACAACAGCGACAGCTCCAGGTTGCACAATCTGACGTCTTCAGTACATAACCTTATCATGAGATTGTAAAAGTGCGTCTAGACGTGCACTCCCTAAGATCTGTGAACATAAAACCTGTCCTATACTCGCAGTGCACTCAAACCGAACATGCTCTGTCCTTTCAGCACATTTAATACCGGCTGTGTTTTTCTCTCTGACTGTCGAGTGGAATGATTCGTAATCCTACTATCTGATGTCACCAACAGGAGGGTGGCTTTCCTTTTGAGTATTTTATTATTATTATTATTATTATTATTACATCCTAGTGTTTGTTCCTTGGCACTATCACCTCTGTCTTGCTTGTTAACGATCTGTATTCAGATTTTTGTAAAACTGCTTTGTAATTTTGTTCAAAGAGCTGTAGAAAAAGTGAACTGAATGAATGAATGGAATGAATGCAGGACCAAGGACATGCACAAATGTCTCATTACTGGTGCCCCTCTGAGAAACAAATATCATCCAGATAGGTCTTTAAATCCATTTAGATGAAAGAAAACCCTACTTCTATTACTGTAAAGATACTTAATTTAACACGTTCTAGGGAGTTGCCAAGCTTTTTACATAAAGGACCAATTGTCTCAATAATGTCCCTCAGAATGGTCTCAGCATCTCTTGGGTATAATATCTACTTTCTGTTTTAAAGCCACAGGAAAATGCTCAGGGATTTGTAGGGAAACTTATTTGCACATTGAAGACCAATATTGCAGCATTGATTAACATTGCAGCCTTGTTTGCGGATTGGAGATGGCTCTGACCCACGCTAGGCTTCATCTGGCTCAGGATGATCGTGATGCTCGAAGAATCTGAGAGTAAGCAGAAATCTCAGAGGGATACAGCTCACATGTAGTTTACCATACTTTTTAAAAGATGACGGTAATAATAATAATAATAATGATCTGCGTTTAGGGTCAAGATGAGAAATATTCCTTTACGTGGCTAAATATTTGCCATTTCAATGGAGGTTTACGACAGGGTCGGGTTGCCACTTCAATGTCCGATTGTTTCTGAGCAGTTGAGGGTGAAGGACCTCGCTCAACAATGGCCGCTTAGTGGAGCATGGGGCTCAAACCAGAGACCTAATGATCGACAGTCCAACACCCTAACGACCAAGCTACAATTAGTGGGTTTAATTTTATGCATTTTTGAATTCGTACCGCACAAGGTTCAAATGAGAGCAGTTTGAAAAATCAGATGAAGTTTATTTAAAATATAATTCGGTGTTCCACCAAAAGCGATAATTCACCCAGTCAGAATTATACCATGTCCGAGTTTGACAGACATGGAGGGAAACTGGACATTCAGGCTTTGTTTGCAATATTCTAGGTAGCTAACTAGGGTGAATGATGTGCATTTGCTTTCTAAAAACACCACAACTGCTACAGCAAACTGTAAAGTCAGTCCTGTATCTTGATCGATCAAATATTACCTTTAGATCAATCAAGATACAGTACTGACTTTTTAGAAAGCAAATGCACATCATTCACCCTAGTGAATTCTGACTTTAATGTCACTCAGTAAACTGGGGGAAAACCCCCCCACACATATTTAGTTTGTTTTTAGACACAGCAGATGTGACGAAGTTTATTAGAAATGGGGGGAAAACACTATTAAGCTGGATTGTGCTGATTATCATATGGTGCCACATGGGATCTGTAGGCAAAGTATAGACTTGCATTGAAGAGCGCGTGCTCTTTACTGTTTGAGTGCAAAACATGCTGAGAGGGAGCACGCATAATAATAAACCTGGTGTATGCATTCACATATCATTCATGTATGTATTCGCCGTTCCTCTCTGGTTCAATTTCAGATCAATTCACTGTATTCACTGTAGATCAATTCAATTCATCTCTCTCTCTCTCTCTCTTTCTCTCTCTCTCTCTCTCTCTCTCTCTCTCTCTCTCTCTTTCTCTCTTTTTTGCACTTAGTAACAAGCAGATCAAATGCAGCCATTATATGGTACTCTTCACGTGTGTGAGAGAGAGAGTGAGTACTGAGCCCACTAACCATATTTCACACGGTCATCTATAGCAATATGCCTCCTGCTGAATTTTAATATTTGACTTCATACGAGTTTACGAACCTACTGTATATTCAGTGAGCTGCTACTGGAGGTAGCAGTTAAAGTGTCTTACATGCGCCATAAACGAGTGTTATTTTCTCTTGTAATTTAATGTCATGCTACGCAGGCAGTGTACCTGTTTGTAGAATTGCTGAATGCACAGTAAAGTTTTAGTGGATATCAGTGCAGTATTTGTATCTGGAGTTCTTATTTTGTTCAAATGAAGGCATTGAGAAGATATCATCTGCAGATACACGTACGCATGTGATGTTTACTAAACCAGGTAGTACACACACATTAACCCCTACGTGTGAGAGCAGCAGCAGCTGTTGTAAAGGGCAAAGGGTTGTTAGTGGTTGGTACTGTGGCCTCGCACCTCCAGGGTCTGGGATCGATTCCCACCTTGGGCCTGTGTGCATAGAGTTTGTATGTTCTCCCTCTTGGTACTCCGGTTTCGTCACACAGTTCAAAGATGTGCAAGTTAGCCTAACTGGCGTTCCCAAATTGTGTGCGAATGACAATCGGGCTTCGAGCTGGCAACCCCACCCCTTAAGCCACATAAACATGCATACAGTAAGGACATTCGAGAATTTCCACAGATACTAACAACCGAAGATCTACAAACATTCGTAGGTATGCGGGAGAAATGAGTCGGCCTCGTTGGTTTCAATGAATCAGTCCGGGTGCACGATGATAGTAAATGTCCTATGCAGTAAAGCTGTCCTGATGTTGGATAATCCTAATTTCAGAAAGTCCTCAACGAGTCCGAAACAGCTCTGAGACAAAATGGCGTCCTCCCCTGACGTCTTCCTGGGTTCCCCTTAAACGAGGTCAGCGAGGTCATATACTGTGTGTGTATCTCTCTCTCTCTCTCTCTCTCTCTCTCTCTCTCTATATATATATATATATATATATATATATATATATATATATATATATATATATATATATTCATATAGTTTTGCTAACATGCTGCATACTGTAATATACTGTGCAATGTGATCGCCTACTCTAGTCTACATAAGAGTAAAAAATTATCGTTACCGGGAGGTTTGTTAATCACAATGCAAATCTCCAATTTGTACCCCAAGGCAGTGCTGCTGTCCAGATCAGGTCATTGCCAGAAGTAGCTCTTTTTCTTTTCTTTTTTTTTAACATGTTCTTATTGACCAGATGTATATATGGGGCATAACAAACATCTAAATGGTGATTTCTCCCCACAGTTACAGGCACCTTAAAGTGTTAGCCATGTGTTTAAACAAACATCCACTTCAACAATATCTAGTCAGTCAATAACTCCACATAGTGAACAATCTCCATCTTTCTGACATTGTGTAACTGCATATTTAGCTAGTCTTGATGCATGACGATCAAACGGAGGTTTGGCACTTGATCCTAAGCGAAACCAGGAAAACAAATGGAAGTTTTTAAGGAAATGCAGCACAACTGAAATGCTCAGTCGGTGAACAGATGCTGTGTGTGTGTTTCTACTATGCAAGTTGATTCCTCAGCATAAAGCTCTTTTGTGTTACTTTTTCTCTGCCACAATGCTGCTCCAAATAAGAATATAGTTCACCCCGGTGCGTTTTAGATGCACTCAGATAAATGGTATTTGTGATGGCCCACCATCGGCCACACATTGAGGGGTGAATGGCTGCAGCTGCTGCGTTGTGCTCGTGGAGCTCTCCTTGCGGTCCGCCAACTATTAAGGTCCGGCATGCCGCATCGACTGCAACTATGGTTCCACTGGCTGTACCAACAAGTAGACTAACTGTGTGTGTGTGTGTGTGTGTGTGTGTGTGGCGGGGGGGGGGGAATTGGTTGTCTGCTAGTGTATGTTTGTGTATATCTTATATGTATGGGTTTCATTCTTTCTTTTTATAATTGTTTTGTTTTTCCTAATATCTGTTTAATTTAAATTAATTATTGAACTACCCAATGTTTGTTAGTTTGGTTGTTTTTAGTTTAGTTATTTTTGTGGTTCCCCATGTGTTTAAAATGGACTGGTCCATCCCTTTAAATGTTCCCCATTGTCTTGTCTGAGGGGGTAGTTATTTTTTTGGCTCGTTTGGGTTAAGGTCTTCCTGTAGTTTTTTTGGATTCAGTTAAGTTCTTCTAAGTTAGTTTGAATTTAACTTTGATTCTTTTGACCTTTTTCTTTTGAGCAGTTTATTTGATTAGAACTGTACATATTGTTTTTTAGTTAACTTACACTTTTTGGTTTATTAAAATAATTTGGGTAAAAGTTTGGGTTTCTTCGTCTCCTCATTCTTTTTGGGCTGCAAAGGCCGTCACAGTATTAGTATGGATAATGGATGGGGATCATCAGGGACCATACAATATGATATTTGATTTGGATTAAATATACTGATCCTGTATTCTTTTTTCCAGAGTTTATTACCTTTCTAAACAAATATAATAATAATAATTAATCACTTACTGTAATTAATAATTTGCTCCTACCACATGATGCTGTGCTGTATAACTGGTCTAGAGAGCACCACCTGGAGGATTATAGATGGACATCGACGTTTTATCACCTCAAATACAAACATATCCACCAATTAGCCATAACATTAAACTGCAAAATATGAAGCCGAATACTGTGTAGGTCCCCCTCAGGGCATGACTCCCCTGGTTGTGTGCTGTGGTGTCTGGCACCGGGACGTTATTTAATTTTAAAGACTTGACTTCGGAGTTATTGTGACAAAAGAATTACAATACATACTGTAACTGAGTCAGTTTTTCTCCATCTCCAAATGTAGGCTTGGATTTAATTGAAAGAGGCAGAATGTACACGATCAGACATTTTTCCTTCTTCAGCGGAGGCCTGATAACGTCTATACTGTATATTTTGTTCCATATTTATATTGCTATTTTCTGCTAATATGGCCATGTGTTATATCACTGGAATGATTGTGCACAGATTGCAAATAGCAGAGCAGGGCTGGAATTATCCCGCAGTAAAACTAGTATTATGACGGTGGTAAAGGCTGCGGCGATCGCTTTCTGCGTGGTTGTTTTCCAGGCGCATCAAGCTTAGTGCCACACAATTTCCAGGCTGCCCTGAAAGCTAACCAATTTCCCATGTTCCCTAATCCCTCTGAGGATTCACCAAGGACAAATTAGACACTCGTGCACCCTGACAAATCTGTAATTAGAACTGTCCAGTCTGTGCCATTTTTAACACGTCTCATAGAATTGTCCTGTACACATTTTCAATCACTGCATCTCTGGCACAATGTTTTTGCAGCAGCGCTGCCTTAATCAGAAGACTGATTCTCCTTCTCAGTGATTACATCTGTGTAAAATCTTTGGATTTGCATATGCAACTTATAGACCACATTTCAGGATGGTTCCTAATCTGCTGCTTCTTTAACCACGCATCACATCTCGGTACGAGTTACTGATGCTTTCTGTACTACTTCAGCACTACGCCACGCTTTCTGTAAGCTTCTCATTCATTCATTCATTCATTCATGCATTCATGCATTCATGTGTCAGCAGAACATTTATTTATTTTTATTTTAAGATTGTGTAAAATTAGGCAGATACATATATTACAATTTTCAATTAAAGGTGACATCAGAATGGGGAGAAATGTAATTTCAGCTATGTCTGTCTGTAGTAGGGGTGCAACGGAAAAACACTCACGGCTTTGGTTCCTTAGCAGGAAGGGAGACAAGTTTTTTTTCTCTTTCTTTTCTTTATCTTACTTCACTTAACACATAGAAGTCTTGTCCATGGTCTTAACTGAGAACAATATTAAAGATGTCCACCATTTAAATAACAGTATAATAATAATAAATATAATAATAATAATAATAGTTATATAATAATAAAATAATAACTATTCAATTGTAATTGAGTAATGATGTTACTTATGTAATGATGTTACAATATGTATTTGAGTAATGATTCTTATTTATTTATTTATAAAAAATTATTGATAAAGTGCTGAACTTGGCAACGTATGACAAATGTTCCATAAAACAAGTCAGTCAGAGACTGAAGGTAACGAGGCCCATATATAACTTTATTCAGTGGTAGTTACTGCATTTTGCACTATGGTGGTTAAACTTTGCAATTAAACGGCTGTTTTGTTAGATAGATAGATGGACAGATAGACAGATGGATGTTACATCACTACTGTACAGTACAATAAGTTTGGGGAAACAATGTCTGGTCTTTTTCTTGATATTTCTCTCTCCGGTTTGGGCGAGTCCATGCCCACGCTAGCCTCTGATTCCTGTTGCTGATAGAAGCCAAACCCAGTGTGGTCCTCTGCGGTTGTAGATATTTCAGCTTAAAGTTTGACATGTTGTGCATTCTGAACTGCCTTACTGCTCACCACTGTGGTAAGCCCTGATTATTTGTGTACCTGTTGTCATCCTGTCAGCTTTTGAACCAGTCTGGCTGTTTCCCTCTGACCTTTCTGGTCTGCAAGGACTTTATGCTTGCCTTAGATCTACTCACTCAATGGTTATTGTTTTTTGCACCGTTCAGGTAAAACTCCACAGCTTTTAAACAGAACCTTGCAAAAGTTTCTGAATTATTTAATCCAGCCCATGCAGCACAAACAGTCATGTCAGAATTAACATTGTTTTTTTTGTTTTTTTTTCTCAGCTTCTGATGTTTGAGGTGAATATTTGAACTGAAATCAAGTGATCTGTATCTGCATGATTTTTCTGCACTGCTCTGCTTCCACAGGATTTTATCAGGTTGAATGATTTCTGAAATGACCCGACGTCCCGAGATGGAAGTTCCTCCTAGCATTAGCAACATAGTGTCCACTGGTGATGGATGACTGGAGATTCCTATTAGCCTCAATTATTATTCATTTATCGCACGGTTATTATTTCATGCCTTGTTTAGTTCACTGTGTTGAATTCACTCTGAAGTTCTCATTAATCCTCTCATACATGAGACAGTCCAAAAGGAAAAGGAAAAAAAAAAGTACTTCCTCAAACATTTACTCCCACTTCATGCATTCTCATAACACGCACACGCACGCACATACACGCACGCACACGCACACTCTGCATTCTCATTACACATTACTTTGGGCCTAGATCTCCAACACGCCTTGACAGGCACACATTATCTTTAGTGAACTCTTCTCTCGTTTTTAATATTTATCATCTCTTTTTATTTCTCTTCTGCTTTTGTTGTTGCATGATTGCATGATTATGCATAGTGTAATCAGCTTAAACTCTGCACCTCCATGAATTATTGATGAACCGAGCTTGTTTGCGAGTCTCACATTTACATGTACAGATGGAGAGAGCAAGGAGAGAAGGGAGCAGAAACATACGGGCGCTGTTCTTCGGCGCGTGATTAGGATTTTGGGTCCTAATCTGTTTTTAGTATAGTATCAGGTGATGAAGAGGGATGTTGGAAGTTGTCCTGGCAGCCTTCTAGTAAACAGCCCTGTAGAAATAAAAACGATTGTATTCACTGCAACTTTACTGAGGACTTCTTTCAGTCACTCTTACCAACCCTTACTCTGCCTCTTTTGGCCTTTTTTTTTTGACTGATGGTTTCTATTTCTCTTTTTCTGTCTCTCTGACTTGTATATGCATTATCTCCCTTGCTGCAGGGTGCAGGGCAGCAGTAGAGAAAAAGGAGCTGCCGTCCCTATGAGTACTGTTGCTTCAGAAATTTGAGCGATGGAGTAGATAAGGCAACTGTTGTTTATTTTGACAAATGCGTTCGAGTAGCCTTGGGGTGACATTGACAAAACGATGCACATGTACATTTCTGTACATGTAAAAACAGAGGGGCTGTTAAGGTGAAAGTCATGTGGCTGAATATTTGTTTAACGGCAAATTATTAGGGACATAGGTGGGTATTTGAATGTGTTTTTCCAAATGCAAGCTTGTGAATGGGATCTTAATCAGTTATTACATTAAGGAACTTGTTGATAGAATATATATATAATGTTCAAGGGGCGTTCATGTCAAACCCGGACTTTTTAAATCATGAATAACCGAGGAGAAACTAGCTTTATTTCTCTATATAGTCCCCTGCTATGCTAATGCACTTTCATTTCCCAGCGTTTCACTAGTGCTTGGATAACATGAAGGTAGAAAGGTTTCTCAGTTCATCAGAGCCAAACATGTTGAAATGGCTCGGAGCGAGGTCAGGACTGTACGGGGGATGAGCTAATAACTCCCAGCCGAGTTTCTGGAATGGACAAGAGGTGTTGGTGAATGATTGCGTCTACAGTTCCCACAGACAGATGTGTCTCTTCTGCAAGTTTTTCAAGGATCAGGTGTTCCACCCGCCGAATGTTTACGAGAACAACTGCAGTGCGCTCCGACCCACCTCGGCCGGGATCGTTGTACGGACTTCTTCAAAACTTTTTTAACCGCTTAAACTATTTACTGTACCCAAGAGTGTCCTCCTCTCACACTGTGAAGTCTTGAAGTCTAAGTCTAATTTAAATCCCGGGAAGTCTCGGTTTGATTTGAACGTCTGTATATCGCAAATGTATAATATATGAATAATTTCATTTTTATTCTAAAATCAATAATGTGATAAATGGCATCTTCACGATATACCTGTACAAAAAAAAAGTGCAAGAATTGTGCTAGAATTTCCAAAGAGCTGAAATGACGATGTATGTCTCCTTAAGCACAACGCTGACAGCAGTGAAGAGTGTGTGAGGGAGCAGGAAAACGTATCTCTGTTTGTAATATGAGCCACAGGAAGCTTTTAAAGAATCACGAGTAGCAGTAGAGCGCGGATCACTTTTTCCTTTTATTCAGAAACTAGATGTCGGTAGTAAAGAAGTGTAAAAAATGGAGTGTGCAGAAGAAGCAAGCCCCACTGCCGTGCATGCGTTGTGTTAAAGTGTGTTAGAGTTGGTTTTACTGTATATTGCGACATTCACTGCTCGTTTGAGATTCTCTCTTCTCTTTTTTACAATCAGCACAAAAAAGGACAAAATGTTTATTTTCATACTCTATAGTGGACAACAAACCGAATACAACTGAAAATATTTTTTCACATTTCCCCCTGTTGAAGCCCGCTAAATGTAATCGCTCAGAAACACTTATGCTTTATTCAACCTAATGTATACTCTGTATACGCTTTATAGTAAGTCAGCAAGCAAGCGGCTGTAAAGTGCAGCTCTGTAAGCTCCTACAAAGATTAAAGACCTCTAAATCGCAGGGTGTTTAACATACTGCAGTGAGAAAATACAGTATTATTTTTTTACTTTTTATAGCAAATATATTTAAATAATGATGATTGATGATGCACATGTTTAAATGAGTCATTACACATAAATAAATATAAACGTATTGTGCCCAAGAGTACTTTTAGCAAATATTGCAAGCTGGTTTGTTTGTTTGTTTGTTTACTTCTTTCCTAGCAAATGCATACATCAAAAATAAACAGTGTTGCGGTTAAGAAAAATTAGTAAAATTTTTTCATTAAGAAATTATTTAAGACGTTACAGTATTTGTGACAAATGAAACAAATTAATAATTAATTGTTTTATGATCAATATCAGCTGCTTTCTGTTTTTGGTTTATTATTTTACATTTATTTTTCTAGTTGTTTAGCATGTCCTCGTTATTAACCATGATGAATGCCATGATGATGAAAACATGGCATGCAATCTCAGAAAATTATTTTTGGAATATAATTTATCAATCTTATTACTAACTTATTGCTGCATAATGCTTTATTATTATTATTATTATTATTATTATTATTATTATCACATGAAAATCACAATGCGACCTCCGGATGATCGTGGCGAGCATGTTTCCCTTACGCTGCTCAGAAGCTCCCAGCATAAACATGTTTATAAAGAGGGATGCAATACTAAAAATAATGCAGCCTTTTATTTTGGTAGCTAGCTTCTTTTTCCTTTTTTGTGAGGTGGTTAGTGTTGGGGTTAGCTATTGTAAGGTAGTTCTGACCTTTGCAGTGGTTTAACAGACCCATAGCAGGGAGTTGTTTAAGTTTTTATTTTTTTTTTTAAATATCTAAGCTAGCTTGCTGTGCTGGTACTGTAACTGGCAAACCAACAAACTAGTAAACAAAGTATGGCACAAAACAAGGCAGCTACATTTATTGTGTATGGTGTTAGCTAACGCACGAGGCAGTGGGGGGAATGACCTGAATGAAAACAATCAAAGTTTTTTTTATTGAGCTGAAAATGGAGACTAGAAAGTGTTTGGTTTTCTGTTTTGCTATTTTTTTCCACTATATTTTGAATGTTGTAACAAGTACTGTACTGTGGTTGGTGTGATTTTTGTTCTTTTGGACAGAAACAAAAATTGTTACATGGAATAAAATGTGCAATAAATAATAATGTTTTTTAATTTGTTTGTAACAATAAAAAATACTTTACTAATCAACCAAAATTGCCCACTATGCAAAGCGATACTGGTTCCAGCCTTAAGGATTAAGTGTCCAAATAGGCCAGAGCGGTGTGGAACAGCTGTACACACATACACACAGAAAGCCATGTACCATGGCAGCGCAGTCGGGATTAATTTTTAAAAACAATGAAGAATTCATTTGATGCATTTTGAATTGCAATTTAAGGTGGCACAAACCAGCTCAGGGACTTGGGTATAATCCAGGTAGTGCAGACTTTCCCAAATGTCATAATGTTATCTCCCATTCCAGCTGTTCATTACAGCCTTGTGGGCTTTCTCAATGCCTCAGTGTAGCACCGCTCCACCTTTTCACAAAGATTTCATAAAAACTCCCTTTCTTTTCACTTCTCTCTTTCGCTCTTTCTCTCTCTCTCTCTCTCTCTCTCTCTCCCGCTCACTATCTCTCTCTCTCACCTTCTGTCTGTCTGGTTGTAGATGTGTCTGTACTGTATAAAGGGGTGTGGTTTTGTGCTATTCCAGGCTCCTTAGCTTTAGTGTACCCAGACATGATATTCATCTATAATTAGTCGCCATGTAGTTACAGTCCTTGCTAGTGCAGCGCGATTGCAGAGTTGACCCCTGTCTCTCTGGATCTGCTGCAACCAGCTGTGCAGAAGAAGATAGTAAGAAAGAAAGAGAAAAAAAAAGACAATTGAGCCTGCCTTTGGTTCATGCAGATGTGCAGGAAGGCAGTAAAAAATAGGACCGTGTTAGTTAAGCTTGTCTCAGCTTTTGCCGTCCTTTTCACTTTGCTGCTCTCAGCTCAAACAGATATGGTCTGAAACAAAAATATCACGGCAGTGATAATGACTGAAGGTCTAGGGTGTTACACAAATTAAAGAGCGATGTTTCTTCAAATTGACCTCTGGGGTGAAAGTCCAAAATTCAGTCATGTCTTCTAAAGGATCCGTTGTTGGGGTGTTTTTATTGCGATTTTTGCAATGGGAATTGGTTTGTTTATTCCAGTTTGTTGGAGCATCTCTTGGGCTGGGTCAGTGTCCTACTGTTTTAACAGACCCATAGCAGGGAGTTGTTTAAGTTTTTTATTTTTATTTTATTTTTTTAAATCTAAGCTAGCTTGTTGTGCTGGGACTGTAACTGGCAAACCAACACAAGTAAACAAAGTATGGCACAAAACAAGGCAGCTAAATTTATTGTGTATGGCGTTAGCTAACGCACGAGGCAGCTTGCTAAGGTTAGCCCTCCACTCCTTTTTGAATGAAGCTCCACTGATTATAAAAGAGAGCACTTTCCGATTCGGATGAGTAACTTATTGCAGGTTTGTAAGCTAAATGAAATTCGTTCAACACAATAAAAATGGGTTGTGTTGCATGAGAATATTGACTGCTGTTTTGTTGGTTCTGTATATTTTCAGGCTCTAAAATCCTTCCCAGTCAATGGTAACCATATAATTTTATCAAGTATATTGTTTTTGTTATAGCATTTTTCATATTAAACAATAGCCCCCTACTTGCTAAGTTAGTTAATCTGACATGCTGTCTTACGATGCACTTCAGGCAAACATTTCAAAGCAGTGATGTATCGCGTGTGGCAAATCCTGCATCATGCTGACTCCAAAATCGATAAAAAAAATTATAATAATAATGATAATTTCCACATTTGCATTTGAGGTGGTAAAATGTTGCTGGTGTGCTCGTAACTATTAACAAACTGGCAGGCTGCACAACATATTGTGTGGTAGCAGTGAATCATTTGTGAAATTTGTTTAGAAATGTAACAAATTCTGATAAATGTTTTTTTTTATGTAGAATCTGGATATGTATAAATTCACAATACAAATCAAATACAGTCAGCCAAAAAATGTACACACACTTCAGGAAAGGAAAAACTTATTTAACTAAATTGCTGCACATTTTTTATATATATCATACAATTTTTCTTTTCTTGTAGTGTAGGTCTTGAGTGTGTGTGCTGGATTTCTCTTCACCTCCCCACAGTTCTAACTCTGCTCTGTGACTAATGAAACACATTTAATGGTGGGTGAGTTACGTAGTGGCTGCTGCTCAGGGTTGAGACACAATCTCCCAGCCCTTTATTGGATTAATAAATGTGGGTGGGTGGCAGCAGGAACGTGTGCATTGAGCTGGATAATAGTTAGGGTGGGGGAGAGATAAGAGACTCTTCACTCATTACCATGTCTCCACCCGCGTTTATGCTGGATCGGGAGTCTTATCAGCCTGTTCGCTTCATGTACCCCTGTTTTGTTCAATGGGTGGAGAACACTGCTGAGACGGTCATTAATATCCTGTGTAATCATGCAGTGCCATGAATGAGTTATGAGCATACTTGAAAAATAAAGAACCCGTACCACGTTCTTTGTTATGCTAATACATCTCTGTGAATGCATATGCATGTGTGGATACTGTGAGTCAGTGTGCCAGGAGGCTGAGTGGAAGAAGTGCCAGGGACACGGAGACCTTCCTTTCTCCTTCCTGTTGTCCACTGGGCATGATGGCCAATGCCAAGAGTTTTAAAAGAAGTGTAAATCACATGATGCACAACCTGCACAGTGAGTTTCTGTACAGGAGAGTGGGACCGGGTTCCATTACTTGACATGTAGCCAGCGTCCCAAAAATGGCATTTTACAACAAATGTTTTATTATCAGCCATCATACTTGGCTCCCAATTCCAGTTTTTAACTTTAAACTGGGACAGATATGCTTAAAAGTTACACGTTCTTGTGGCAAAGTTTATCATTGAGATATCACAAGGTTAGATTCCAACAATGCCTCAGTCATCCAGTTGGCTGCTTTTGTTCTCAGATCCCTCACCTCAGTAACAGTGTTGCCATTTGTGGCCAGTCTGTAATAGACTGTATAAGAACTGGACAAATCCTCCGTGATGTCACCCCTGCATATTTTTTGAAGAGCTGTGGACTGTGGGCACTCTCAATCAACAGCCAAGATGACCAAACATTTCTGTTTACCTCATTTACCACAAGCTCCCTAGGTTAGCTAGGTTTATTTTAAATAAAAAAAATGCTAAGGCAGCTAGAGTTAAATTTATATGCTAACGTTACTTTGCATGTGATTTAACTTCCATCATCCATACTCTCCACGTCATCCCAGTTCAGCTGCAAACAGATCTGCCAAGTCAAGTCAAGTAGGCTTTTATTGTAATTCCAACCATATACAGTTTGGTTTGCTAAAGTGATGCTAAAGTGGTGCCTATCATACAGGGAACAGTTTGGCACTTGCAATGCAGATGTTTAAATCAGACACATCCCAAATTATGTGCAATTTTGTGGCTAAAAATATCATTTAATATAACTTATTAGTTATATACAAATTTAGGCCCTGAATAGCTGTCAGAAATGCCAAACCTAGGTATAGAGACTAAAATATTTTTTTTGCATTGGGCTTTGCAAACGTCCATTTCTGTTGTAAAGTTTGAATTTGTAACTCGTTGGCTCACTTTTGGAGTCTAGTGGTCATTCAGGGAACTGCAGGTTTTTGCCGCTACATGTTTGCTACATTTTTCAGAACCTGAGGGGTATGTGAGCTCATATATGCAGACCAGAGCAGATATCAAATTCCTTCCACAGGCTGGCTTCATGTGTCAGAGGAAATGTGTCTTCTGGTGGGTTGGAACTTGTGTGATAGTGAGTGGGAATTGGCCAGATGGAATTGGAGAGATGATGGAAAGATTATTGACATGCAATGCATTTTGAGTTGTGAGAAACATTTTTTTTTTTTGTAGATTTGAACTGTTTACCTAAGCTACAATCAACAAACTGATATGATGTGTTATGGATGTTTTGGACTGATGGAAAAATGAAGAATGTGATGCACATAATGAACGGTTTAAAAAAAATCTAATTATGTTGTAATATATCTCAACATACTGTGTCAGGGGGGGAAAAAAAACGAATTGCACCGTATACACGTACAAGCACAGGATTTCACACCTTAGTCTGTTTGTGTTTTGGTGCTGATTGTGTCTGTCAGAAGCAATGCACTGCTACTTCAACACCAACAACTGCAAGCACAGCGCAAAACACAATAAAAAATCCGGAATCTTTTTTAATTCTGAGCTTATTGGATGTGAGTTCACAGACGGTTTTAGTGCATTGCTAGCATTTTTGGTTTGTGACACTTTAATTAAAGTAAATTAAAATGGTATTAAAAAAGATTTTTTTGTGTGTGGCAGTAATCTTGCCTAGCCAAAACGTTGTTAGAAATAGTGAAAGAAATGGTGTTTATTCAAGCACTTCTCCACTCCAATATAACACGGCCAGCTACTGCCATCACATAGACGCTCATCTCCGTCTATCTGTAAAATAAACTCGAACTTCATCCCACAATCAAATTCTTGTGTGGTCCAATTGATCATGTATAACAGTGTAGGGATGGTAATAATTAATCATTAAACAGTTTCTGTTAAGAACTTTACCAGTTAGGAATTTGTTTACTCGTCAATGTTTTGCATTATATTTTTCCATAGCTCTACACTTGCAATTCAGGCGGTGCACAACATTAGTTACTGTAGTTATATACAACCCTAGTAGACTGTTTGTTGAGGAACATTATGACCTGTAGGTTAAGGAAGGTGTATTTTATTTCGAGGTCAGTGGTTGTGTTAGAGAATTCGTCAGCTGCAACTTTTTGGCCAAAAACAACCTCTGATTTTGATGTTTATTTTTTACCTTCTCATTACATTCCATGTGCAAACCTAAAAGAACAATGAAAAGAGAGATACTTGATTCTGTGTAGGCTAAGAGATGCCTCTTCTCTTTTGTACAGGACCTCGATGGGCTTCCTGGAACCTGGGTGTGTTTATCTGTATCAGGTGTGCTGGAATCCACCGCAACCTGGGAGTGCACATATCCCGCGTCAAATCAGTCAACCTGGACCAATGGACTCCCGAGCAAATCCAGGTACGGCTTTCTACTGTTAATCAATAGTGCTGAGATTTAAAAAAATCACTCCATCTAATGCTGCACAATAAATCGCATCAAAAGTGAAATTGCAATATGAACCTGTGCAATTTTTTCAGTTATATCACAAAAGGCTGCAATGTACTTCAGGTAATATATGGATAGTAAGGAATTTTATGTAGAGTTTTTCAATAATTTAAATAATTTTTTTAAACAAATTTGAGACAATGATTGCCATTATTGATTTATTAGCTCAATTTGATCATTTGTCCAATTGTCTGGTGTTAGTCTAGATAAATTATGATTAAATACTTGAATACGAAATGGTACATTTAATAGTTACATATTGCAGTTTAAACCACAATCGCAAATGTGTCAAAATAACCATCTAATCATCTGCTGCTGTTAAAAAGAATGCTAAAGGTATGAATGAGTAACGTAACATTTTCATCTGCAATCTGCAATTTTATAAGAATCTGATGGCTATCATCTTTCCTGGATTTGAAAGTGGGAAGGGTCTGTCTGTGTCGCTCTATGTGTCTCTGTCTGTGTATATAAAATGTATACTGATACAGTATTAGTTTCATCCCCATTATTTGACTTCATATGCTCTATGTTGAAAAAGAGAGTCTTAAAGTCTTAAGGTTAGTTTCTTACTATTAACAATAGGTGTTTGCAGGCCATTTCCTTTAAACTAATTTGAGATTGCAGGAATTACATTTTACTGTAGATGTCATGTGTAACCGAGTGCAAAGAATTAGCTACCTGCTCATTTTTCTCACTGTGGCGTCTTTTTATACCTGAGCATTTACAAAATCTCCCCAAGTTTAATTCATTTATAATAATAGTTTGTTTCTTAATGGTGAATATTTTAATGTAATGTATGTATAGAAATACTCATTATTAACCTGGAAAAGTCATAATTGTACTGTAGCTCCTGTTTCTCCTTTTCACGTTCATATGATAAAACCTCGTGACGGTATAAATGGAAAATTACCACACAGTTACAGTGATCTTGCTGGCAACAATCAGCTCTAAAAGGTTATTAAACCGCTTGGCGTTTCGTTATACTGGGCAGTTAAATGAGCCGACTGTAAAGCTCATTTTATTAAGCCTCACGTGTTCTGCTTCTGCATTATGCATTGCCATGCTCCGCTGATAGCTGTAGCGTTTTAAACTAGCAAAAAGTGAGAAGAAACGGTAGAGTGCAGACTGCAATTGCACTCTTGCATTGTTTATTTCTTTATTTTTATATGAACTCTTGGCTGCTGAAATGTATGTACAAAAAACACCAGCACTCCAATCAATAAAAAAAAAAAAAAAAAAACGAATAATGATAAATGCCCTGTGGAAGTCGTGCTCCTCTTACGTCCTGTTCTAGCACTGTTCCTGAGTTGGTTACATTACCAGGAAGACCTTGTTGTCAGTCAGCCTGCTCAGACCTTTCCTAACCTAATCAAGAACCTATTTATTTTTGTAGCTTTTACTTAAAATTATTAGCTAGTTAAAGTTGCATTGAAGGACTTGGGGATACATGCTGTATTTCCTGAATATACTACATAGTAAATGTATTAAGTGGCATCTGTAAGTGCCCTAAAAAATGGTGGTGGAGGTGGAGGGGCACTTCCATTTTCATTTTTTTAACTCTCACAGGGCTTTCCACTACAGATTTCACATAATGGGCCTCAGATGCTTCAAAATCTAGCTCTGATTTAAAACCAGTGCCCTACACAGTGTCTTTATTAAAAACAGTGTGAATGATTTATTTCCGATCTTAGAAATGAGCCGCATAAAGAGAGCATCTCCTTTCTGAGTACTAACTGGAGCTTTAATGGTTGATTTAATTAATTCTTGATAAGTAATTGTGTGACTTTTTTCCCCCTCTTCATTCGTTCTTCGATGAGCTTCAGCAAACCCGTAGTAATTTGCGTCTGACGAAATTAAGATTGTGCATTGCTTACGTTTGTTCATTCATCTCCTCTCTTCATGTATCTGCTCTCTCCTGTGTGTATTGTTTGCAGAGCGTCCAGAGCATGGGCAACACCAAGGCCAGACAGCTGTATGAAGCCCATCTGCCTGATAACTTCAGACGGCCACAAACCGACCAGTATCTTTTTGTATGTGCGGGTGTTTGTTACATTTATATATTAAGGTCTGGTATATAGTGCATGAAGCGTAGGTGTGTGTTAATATATGCCAGGGATGCTCAGCTACAGTCCTATATGTCAGGAGTTCAGCACGGTTATGGGAGTCATTGCTTTAACATTCCTGCTACCCAGTAATGGCCTAATGAGCTGATTCAGGCTGTTAGAGCAAATTTCCCTGCATATTTAAAGGCAAAATCTGCATTTAAATGCACGTTTTAGATTTTCCTGCTAGTTCATCAAAATATACTTTTTTGCGTGATGACCTTGTTACTTTATGTAAAACAGTGGTAAGTATTTCATCATGTTTAAAAATTTTTTATTTGGGCCCATATTAATATATCTGCTGTAGTCACTCTCTTTCTGATACGTGATACAAATAACAGTATACGCTATATAGACAAAAGTATGTGGACACATGATTTTTGACCATTAACTTCTGATTTAATCTCCTCCCTTCGTTGTTATTTTTAACCTAAACCTCTTTTTATAAAGGCTTTTTACTAGTTTTCAAAACATGACTGCACTTTCAATAAGAGCAATAAGAGCATTAGTCAGGTCGGACACTCGCGTCGGGCAATGAGGACTGGCACAGAGACAGCCTTCCAGTTCTTTCTGAATGTCTTCGGTGGGGTTAAGGTCAACTCTTCTATGTCATCCATTGTAAACCATTTCATTCTGGACCTCGCTTGTGCACAGGAACGATGTCAGGCTGTAACAACTTTTGGCCTCTTAAGTTCAGTGAAGAGAAACTGTAATGTTGCAACGCAAAGACATTCTATATAATTGTGCGCTTTTAACTTTGTTGCTAAAGTGTGGGGAGCACCATTATGAAGATGTGTTGAGTAAGTGTTCTCAAACTTTTAGCCATGTTTTTGTTGCTGTAGTGCAAGTGGAAGGTTTAAGCTACATTTGTGGCCATATTGCTGTCAATTCATGTTCCAATCATTTCTGTTTTTATAAATATACAATTGGGTTGTTCCTCATTACAATACAATTATTCACTGATGTTCTAAGCTTAGAGTCCGGGATTCACATTCCCCTCTGTTTTATAATGTACAGGAGCACTTCAGTGCCCTTAGGCAAGGTAGAGTCTCTAGTGACTTCCTGCTCCTCACTTAGATTTAGCGCTCAGATACAAGTGCCTTACACCGGATTTTACAGTATTTTAATGCAGAACGACATGCAGCTTTCACAGCTAACTCTTTCACCTTACTCAGAGGCAAGGTGAAATACACATGCATATACACCCGCATGCACACACACTTGGAATAGCAACACCTTGCCACTTTGTTTGTTTCTTTTGTCTCTTCTTGGGCATTGCGTTTTCCTCCTTCAGCCTGTCACACACAGCTGCCCTAATTGGGTGTGTATGGCAGTCCAGCTAATTCCATATTCTCCTCTTTGGAGCCTTTGCACACTTTAATTGAATTTCCTTGGCAGGCCTTCCTGCTTATCTGCGCTCCAGCGTTTGGTGTGGGTGTGGAAATCGCTTCATTTCTATGCTGACCACTGCAGTACAATATTCTTAACTGTCAAAACGGATTCATCTGGATAGGGAAGGTGAAGCGTCTTCCAGAAACAAAAACGGCCTTCGACGGAACTTGTTTCATTCAGGGGTGTAGGTTTTCCTGTTGGAGATTTACGTCTGGTTTCGAGGACATGCCCTGTGACAATGCTCCATGTACTTCTGCTTTTAATGATTGCACTAATAGAAATACAGGATATGCAAAGAAATAAAGGTTTTCTGCACATAGTGATGTATTTGTCTGTTGTCAGCATCACTCTGAAGCACACTTTTCCTTTTCGTTTCTTCCTCTCTGACATCTTTCTTCCCTCCGTCTAACAAATGTTCCCCCTCCCAGCTTGATCTCCCCCCTCCCTCTTTCCTTTTTTCTTTAACAATGTTATTTTAGTCAGTCTCTCGGGCTCATTCTCTCACTCAACCTGTTCCATGCAGCTCTTGGCCTTTGACTCTTCATTTAAATCGTAGCAGAAATAAAGATGTGCTGACTTTGAAAAGCAGGAGATGCTAATGAATAAAATTATATAACAGTCTAGCGCTATCTCTCTCTCTCTCGCTCACCCACTGTCACCATCAATTTATTGTGGATTTTTCACACAATAATTATGCGATCCTTTTTCCTTGAAGCGTCAGCTTCACCTTCCAAATTCTGTTAAATACTGTATATTTAAGCCAACAAAAGTCTCAGTATTCACAGTGGTGCTTAATGTTCATTTTTCCTTCGTGGAATATTCAGATTATTAAAATGAATAGTACCGTGTAGTGTACACTATTTTATTGAGTTGCATGGTTTTTAAAATTGAGTAGTCCGAGATGGGTTTATAAAATAACATATAGATCATTAAACTTCAGCACTTATTTTTAATGCTCTAAGAAATGGCCCAAACAGGTGGAAATTGTTTGGAGTGAGGTCAGGACTATACGGGTGATGCGACAACAAATCCCAGCTGAGTTACTGTATTGTGCAAGTGGTGTTGGTGAATGACTGTGTGTACACAGTCAGATGCTTCTCTTCTACAAGTTATCTGTGGATTTTCAAAGATAAGACGCTGATTGATCTAGGGAACGACTGCACTGGGCTCTGAACGTATCAGGCAGGATCGTCATTCATGGACATACGGCCTTCTTTAAAACATTCGCAGAATTCAAACGCTTTACTGCGTCTCATCACTGTACTGCGTTTGACATTTTGTAAACGTCAATCTGTTGTAGACCTTTTATTCACAAAAAAAAAATTCCTAACAAGTCCCAGTTTGGCTTGAACGTCCCTTATGTATTTAAGCTTTCTCTTTAATGGCGATTTGTTGTTTTCCAATATATTTACAATGCACAAAGCTCAAATTTCGAGGGCTCAGTTCATCGTCCTGGATTTCATATTGTTTCTCGCTTGATCTGCTGTTACACAAGAAAAACTTTATTCATTTCAAGTTCGGAGTCTGTTTTCTACAAACACATCGAAAATATGATAACATAGAAGACCCCAAATTATTTTTCACTCAGTTCACTCAGAACAAAATTGAAATTTCAGTGTTAAAGTAGGTTTTAGATAATTGCAGTTGTAGTAAAGGGATTGATATTTGTTTGATGACTCACTGTCTCTCAGTTTACAGTGTTAATGCAAGCAGCCTGGAGCTTTAATTTCTCTTGTCCTCCCTCCAGTACAAAGACTAGTAATTTTCTTCTTGTCTTTCTCAGGAATATGGGGTGCTTTAGATTTCCCTATTTTGCTGCTTCTGTTCTTTCCATATTAAACATGTTTCTGAGTCACCTGTTTTATTAAATTTTTTCCTTCATTCTTTTGCACTGTTGGCTAAAGTGTTTCTTTCAACATTTTTCTTTTTATATACATTTATGTACTTTTTAAATATTTTATATATATGTGTGTTTGTGTGTGTATTACTGTGTTTATTTGAGTTATATGTGTACATATCACTTATTTCGTTTTCTCTTCTTTGCTTTTATTTCTGTCCAACTCTTCCTTTTTATCTTTGTACATTAACTTTGTTTCTGTCCCTCTTTGTTCTCTTCATTTCCTCGTCTTATTATTTCATTTCAGTCCTATTTTTTCTCTTTTCTGGTGTCTCTTCTTTGGTTTCTGACATTTTTTTCCCATTTGTTTCCTTTCGTACATTGTTGTTTCTTTCTAACATTTACCTGCCTTCCTTTCCTTTTCTTTCGCCCAGGTCTCATGTCACTGTGATGGCCCCTGATCCATTTTTTTATCAGATGTACAATTGTGTTGTTATCAAGGATTCATGAATGCGCAAATCCAATAACGCCATAGGAGCTTTTGCCCACCGCCAAGCGGTGTGTTTGCCATGCTGCTGCTTGTCATTTATGTGTGTATTGCATGATCTGCGCGCCTGTCTATTTGTTTTATGATCTCAGGAGTGTAAGGGATCAGTGAGGCATCAGAAACCTGCAGTTTTCTGCCTTTATCCTTCTTTTATGTATTTTTATGTATTTTTTTGCTTTTTTAATCTAGTATATCTTGGTATTAAAATCTTTATTCTACCCAGCTCTTTCTTCTTGCCTTTGCTCTCTCTCACTTTGTCTCTCACTGAGACCAGTAGCTGCATTAAAAAGCTTGACTTTGGTGCAGCTAATGATGAGAATGGAGACTTGGACTTAGAAGAGAGTCCAGACCTGCAGGAGCTTACACACTAAAAAGTGCAAGATACCAATTAAAGCTTGCTAGCCAGAGCAAGAATACTATCCGAAGACAAAAGTGGGCCTTCAACCTAAGATTTTAATCAGCTTTGATACATGGAGGTGTGGATGAGGCAGTTTGAGCCAGCTCCTAACTGTTTATAGAGAAAGAGTGATGGCTAGGTGAAGTGTGTTAACTGACTGTCTCGGCAGACGTTGTTGTACTCTTGGACAGTAAAGTTGCACGAGTTACTTTGATGCCATTTCAGCACTATAATATACACTGCCTGGCTAAAGAAGGGGAAAAATGGGAGAGAGAAAAAAGTTGGGGGCTTGGAGGGAGGTGTCTGGGGGTTTAGAACATCCTTTAATTGTAGGTGAATTTTCCCCCAGCATTTTCTTTCCTTAATGATCTCTCAGAGCTGTAGAGTTCTTCATCAGGGACAAGTATGAGAAGAAGAAGTACTATGACAAAAACGCAGTCACCGACCCTTTTGTAAGTATGGCCTCTTCATCCATGCATGACATTTTTTTTTGCAAGCTGCAGAAGCATCGCATTCAGTGCATCGTTTGTACCCATTTTGGACCAATGTGGACAAAATTGTTGGTACCCTTCGGTCAATGAAAGAAAAACTCACAATGGTCACATAAATAACTTTAATCTGACAAAAGTAATAATTAAAAAAAAATCTATGAATGTTAACCAATGAAAGTCAAACATTGCTTTTCAACCATGCTTCAACGGAATTATTTTTAAAAATGAACTCATGGAACAGGCCTGGACAAAAATGATGGTACCCCTAGAAAATACCGAAAATAATGTGACCAAAGGGACATGTTTCAAGGTGCGCCCACTAATTAGCATCACAGGTGTCTACAATCTTGTAATCAGTCAGTGGGCCTATATATAGGGCTCCAGGTAGTCACTGTGTTGTTTGGTAACATGGTATGTACCAGAGGAAGCGAAGGAAAGAGTTGTCTCAGGGGATTCGAAAGAAAATTATAGACAAGCATGTTAAAGGTAAAGGCTATAAGACCATTTCCAAGCAGCTAGATGTTCCTGTGACTACAGTTGCACATATTATTCAGAAATTTAAGATCCATGGGACTGTAGCCAACCTCCCTGGACGTGGCCGCAGGAGGAAAATTGATGACAAATCAGAGAGACGGATAATCCGAATGGTAACAAAAGAGCCCAGAAAGACTTCTAAAGAGATCCAAGGTGAACTTCATGCTCAAGGAACATCAGTGTCAGATCGCACCATCCGTCGTTGTTTGAGCCAAAGTGGACTACATGGGAGACGACCAAGGAGGACACCATTGTTGAAAACAAATCATAAAAAAGACAGACTGGAATATGCCAAACTACATGTTGACAAGCCACAAAGCTTCTGGAAGAATGTCCTATGGACAGATGAGACAAAAATCTAACTTTTTGCCAAGGCACATCAGCTCTATGTTCACAGACGGAAAAATGAAGCATATGAAGAAAAGAACACTGTCCCTACTGTGAAACATGGAGGAGGCTCTGTTATGTTCTGGGGCTGCTTTGCTGCATCTGGCACAGGGTGTCTTGAATCTGTGCAGGGTACAATGAAATCTCAAGACTATCAAGGGATTCTAGAGAGAAATGTGCTGGCCAGTGTCAGAAAGCTGGGTCTCAGTCGCAGGTCATGGGTCTCGCAAGGGACAATGACCCAAAACACACAGCTAAAAACACCCATGAATGGCTAAGAGGAAAACATTGGACTGTTCTGAAGTGGCCTTCTATGAGCCCTGACCTCAATCCTATTGAGCATCTTTGGAAGGAGCTGAAACATGCAGTCTGGAAAAGGCACCCTTCAAACCGGAAACAACTGGAGCAGCTTGCTCATGAGGAGTGGGCCAAAATACCTGCAGAGAGGTGCAGAAGTCTCATTGACAATTACAGGAATCATTTGATTGCAGTGATTGCCTCAAAAGGTTGTGCAACAAACTATTAAGTTAGGGGTACCATCATTTTTGTCCAGGCCTGTTCCATGAGTTCATTTTTTTTTTATAATTCCGTTGAAGCATGGTTGAAAAGCAATGTCTGACTTTCATTGGTTAACATTCATAGAATTCTTATTTATTATTACTTTTGTCAGATTAAAGTTATTTCTGTGACCATTGTGAGTTTTTCTTTCATTGACCGAAGGGTACCAACAATTTTGTCCACGTGTGTATGAACAATTTCAATGCATTATTAATCTCCAGGATTCCCACAGGTTCTCATGTAAATGCCCGTTGTGTCTAATTGTGCTAGTTGAATGTCAAGTGATGGTTCTGTCTCTAACATGGATTTCATCGAGGTGTTTGCTCAAGGCCAAACAGAAGTAGCTGAAATGTGTGCTTTGAGGCTGTAGATCACCGAGGTCTCAGACAATGCTAAACTATTAGGCACTCTAATGGGTTGTTTTTCCCACATACATGTCCCTTAATGGTCACTCTGAGCAGAAGATACAGTATGTGCAGTTTGGCAAATGGAAGTGGTTTTCCTTGAGCTTTTAGCTGGATTTGGGGGAACATTTCTTCTTAAAAAAAAAAAAAAATTCTATTAAGTGGAGTATTTTCTATTGGATTATAAAATAAACATGTAATATCTTAAAGAGGCAACAATAAAATGTTTAAATTTCTGACTGGTGCAAATGATCTAGAGGGGAAAGTAAATAAATAAATAAAAAGAATAAACAAGTGTTTGGGCAGTTCCACCAGCACAAGTGTATGCACAGCATGGATATACAGTACCAGTCAAATGTTCTGTCATACCTTCTAACTCCATGGTCCTTCCTGATTATTTCCTTCTACAATTATGAAGGCATACAATATATGCAAAAATTATATTTTTTTTATATTATGTTGATGTGTATGCTCTATAAGGCCTTCATAACGGCTCTAAGCTGAGGTGCTGTTAATTGGTGATTTTTGAGGCTGGTAACTATAAAAAAAACTTTAGCAGAGGTAAGTTTTGGTCTTGTTTTCATGCGATGGTCTTCATAAGAGCCAGTTTCATCATGGTGCTTGATGGGTTTTGCAAATGCACTTGACAATACCTGTTCTTGCAAGAACTATTCCAGAATGGCTGACATTTATGTCTTAAAATGACAACAGTCTGTTACTTAACTACATAATGCAATATGTATTATTTAATAGTTTAATAAACACAAAGTTAATAGTTGAAATAAACACAAACTTGTGTCCGAACCTTTGACTGGTAGTGTATATAATTTAATGCTCATTTAATGGTCAGTTAATCCTTTGAATAATGTTTATTAACAAAAATGCAAGTCCAGTTTCAGCAACTACTGTAGTACTACTACTACAATATGGACCAGCAACAGCATTTAAAAATAGTTTAGGTTTTACAGGTCCTGCAGTAATCTATTAATGTTTTGTCCATCATTCATAGGAATATACAGTAGGACCTTAGATTGTGAGTAACTTGGTCTGCAAGCATTTTGCAAGACGAGCAAATTTTTAAAATAAATTTTAACTTGATAAATGAGTCAGGACTTGACATACCAGTAGTACTCGTGTCACGTGATCACAGTGGAGCCAATGGTTCTTCTCTCTCTCTGAAATTCGCTTTGATGTACAAGAATTCTTCGAGCGTGTGCCAACAAAGAGCACTAAACCTCTGCCCACTAGTGCTGCTAAAACTTGTGGTTGGCTTAAAATGGGTCTGCATTTTGTTGTATTTGCTATCTTGGTATACAGAAATTGATGATATTTTGCAGATCATTTTAATCTGCTCTTTAGCTCTTTTCGATCCAAATCACTTCTATACAAGTGTTGGTGTTGTGCCCTTTGAGCAAGTTTCCTCAACTTTGGACTATAGTGCAAGCTGACTTTCAACATTACATTTGTGCCGCTCCCTTGTTCCACTTTTGTAAACTCTCCAATATTTTCTTCCCCTGTAGCTCAAACAGTGCAAAAGGGCAGGTAATAGGCGAGTACTTTGACATGCAAACAAAAAACTGCAGGCTGATATTGAAGGTGTTGTCATTCTTTTATATCTGATGTGTGATATACTGTTAAGTCTATCCATATCGAGTAAAAATGTCCAAAGCCTATCATCTTTTTTAAAATTAATTTTTATCAGTGTCAATTCAAGATGTTTATTGCCCAGCTCTAATTTCAAGGTAAGGGACAGCTTAGCTTTAAGCTGGGACAGCTAGCAGTGCTAACTAGGTAACAATGATTGTGACTGTCTGCTAAAAATCTCCCGAGATGAAAGGGAAACAGGACACTGAAGATACGCTTGATCATTCTCCAAGCAGCAAGACTGCATAATCTCTCATCCAAAAGCACTTGGCTTGTTGTACCACATTGAATAAATCGGTACAAACCAAATCTTACTCATTTTGTCCTAATCTTGAGTATTACTCCTTTAACGTAACTGCAAGCTTAGTCATCTTATCATTATGTTGAAAGTTTTATTCCAGAATGCTTCACTCAGCCTTGACCTGCACCAGGAACAAACAGTGGCTGCCTCTTGATCGAAGAGTTTTAAATGAAGTAAAGGGAAAGAGGAGATAAAACTGCTTGTCTGTATCTTTAGTCCAATGCGAGTCCAAGTCTACTACAGCATCTTTTATACGCAAATTAATAGTTTAAACCAGCCTGGTAACAGTTAAATGTTGTTTTAGGCTGGTGGTACTGATGGTGAATCAGTACAAGGATGTATTTAATAATAGAGGCTTGAAAGCAGTTATGTAAGTCGCTCTGAATGAGGGCGCCTTAAATTTAAAGGTGAATAACAATGTGACCTAAAACAGAAAAGGATGGAGCGAGGGGCGGGGACAACTGAGAATGATGAAAAACAGAACACAAGTGATGTTGCTGCATCTGTTCGACATGGGTGATAATTGACACTAAACATCTGTGAGCTTTCTCTGTGTACACCATTGAAGTGTCTGATACACACAAAGTGACATATTCATTGTCGCCTTTTTTTAAACCACTCATATGCTTGGTTATTCCTGATTTAGATTGATTGTGTGTTTAATTGCTCATTTTTGGTTCTAACATTAAAAACACTAAGCTGATTTTTCAAAGAATCTAACAAATAGAGATGCATCATTCACTTAATAGCAATAATCATAACATACAAATTAGGCTGCTAAATGATGCAACAGAAAAGTGTTCAAATCCCAACATGCCACATACATCTGTGCTCAGAAGCCAGCATGAACTGTGCACTCTGTGTGGGAGGAATGACATTCTCTCTCTCTTTCTTTCTCTACATATCGGCAAGAAACATGCATCAACCTCTCTTGTACTGTAAATAATAACAAATCGCCTCTAAACCATCTTACACATACTCTTTACCAGTCTTTAGCTTACACGCTTCGTTTGTTAGAGAATCATCTCCGCTCATTGACTTCTGGTCATTAGTTGGTGGCACCCCGAGCTCTCTCAATCATGTTGCGGTGCTGATGTGATTAGAACAAGAAAGCCAGGAAACCAAGAAAGTCAAGTCACAAAAGATTTTGGGGCTGAAAAACAAAACCCCTGTTCAGTTTTGGAGACGAAGAGCAGTCATGCAGCACCGCCAGAAGCGTCACTTTTCTGCACCAGCCTCTGCACTTTTCACCCCTGCTGCAGCCCACTCTATCCTCCGGTTTCCCAACATCAATAGGAAAGAAATATTGTGTTCTGCAGGGGAATAAAAAGCATCTTATTTTAAAAGCCACAATGATCGCCATTCTGGTTCAATGCTATTTCAATGAGTGTGTCAAACAAATGTGCCAGAATATTAACAATCAGCCCCTTTCCTTGTTTTCGTGACATTGGCCTTTTACCTTTTATCTTTTTCCCTTTTTTTTTTCTTTTTTGATGTTTGTATTTTTCATTACTTCGATATAATTGAATGTTACAAAATAATGAGGCGCTTAAGGGTCATACTGCTATGAAACCTTTGTTAATCTAGCTTGAGCGTTACATGACAGGAGTTTAACCAAGAAGAATCTGATCGATCCCGGTGAAGGAAACTTCAGTCCTCCTTCGTGACTAGAGAATTACTGATGATTTTTTAAATTATATCGAGAAAAATGATGGAAAATTGATTTCTATAACCAAGATAAAGACTTTATGTGGTATTACGTTTAGCTTGAGATTGCCTCATGTGTGAGAACTGAACACATATAATAAGATTATAGATTTGCTCTTCACTCTTCTCTTCTGTAATTGGCTTTCTTACTGATGGACTGGCTGGTGGCTCCCCTGACCCTGTCATCATCTGGTTCTTCTCCAGCCGTCCAGCATTGCCTGGACTGCATTGTCTAGCATTGATGTGTACGCTCTCTATTACTCGGCCTAGCGGAGAGCCGGGCACCTCTGGCACCTCGCGGCTCTGCTCAGCTCTTCTCAGAAAATGGGAGCCCAATTACGATAGGCCTTTTGCTGCTTCCCAGATTGCATTAAGATTGAGATGATGATATGCTTCGCCCTCGGCGCTTCTACGATGATAGCTGTCCCTACATATTGACTGGTCTGCCTCCATCTTCTCTAGTGGGCACTTTGCCGCTTATTTCCCCAGATGGAGGCTTCACTAAAAGGTATGGTGGAAAGGGGAGAACTTTTGCTGCATATCTGTTATCGGATCTTTAATGCAAGAGTGTAGCATAGTGCTGATGCTAACCCAATAAAGGTGGCTTATGAGCAGGATCCATCAGCAGGTAATGGCCCAGTCTGGACAGCTACACACTAACCAGGGTCATAATCGACCTGCTTGTTTTACTCCGCCTCTGTGGACCCATGCTGCTGACAGCGCCACTTCGCTGTTGAAAGGAAGAAGAAGAATGGGTCATATTTCTTTCTGTTCCTCACTTCCCCTGTGGAATTTGTTTCTTCTTGCTTTCTTTTTCTTTTTTGGTTTTCTGTCTTTTTTTTTCTCTCTAAGCCTTTTGCACTCCAAAAATATTTTATTAAATGCTAGAGCGCTGATGGGCACTTTGTAGATTTTGGGAAGATTCTCAGATCAGCAGCAATGAAAAAAACAAATGACCCTGACTTGACATTATACTTTAAAATATTTGGGTGCCAGAAAGTGTTCTTGGTTTCTCTAAGAACATTTTGATGGGTCGATCTTTAACACTATGTGTTGGTCCAGAGAGTTAATTAATATAATATTTTTTCATAGTTTTTTTGTTTATTATCGATGGCACTAGCACAAATGGTGACTAGACAGATGGACTGACAGACAGATGGATGGATAGACAAACGACTAGACTGTGAACTAATTAATGAAGTCCTACAATATAGTGAACGTGAGGCACAGTCCAAAAAATCATTAATGGTTGTGAACCAAAATATTATTTGAGGAGTCAAGAATGCGTATTTATGGTACCATAAGTTAGGGCTGTGTAATTAGCCAAAAATGAATAGAAATTTGAGAACATTCTGACACGGTGGCGCAGTGGTTAGCACTGTGATCTCACACCTTCAGGGTCGAGGGTTTGCATGTTCTCCTCGTACTTGGTGAGTCTCCGAGTACATCGGTTTCCTGCCACAGCCCAAAGAGATGAAGATGAAGATCATTTGGTGTTCCCAAATGAAATGGTGTTGCCCGCTGTCTTGTCTTTTTTTGTCCTTTCTGTCCCATGCTCTGTCTACGGTAGCGTATTCCTTTTCATTTCCTTTTGTTCCATCACCTGGGTGAACATATGGAGGTACGTTAAAATGCTTGGCACTTTTCCAACCCCACTTGTTTCCTCATAAAAATAAAAAAAATCTCTGTGGAGCTTGTTGAAAGAAGCTGGCCATTTATCTGGCTGTAGAGCAGTACACGAAGACACCCTAAACAAACGGGAAGAGTGATATACCAGTATGTGTATAGCAGCTTACAGATGTTAGATAACAGTCTAATGGATATTTTCTAAAAAGCTGATAAGAGAAAAGATATAGTAGGGAGTGAGACCTATACAGCATAAACGGTTTTTAGAGGGGAATAAATCTGCATTCAACCAGTTGTGCATTTAATTATAGTTTAATTGTGCTTTTAATTATAGTTTTAATTTCCTTGCATTGCAATGACAATTAGTCTCTCTCTTTTTTCTCTCGCTCTCTTTCTCTGTCTTTCTGTGTGTATTCTTGTGGACCATGTAATTAAATACTGTCTGTGTGTATATATATATATATACATATATATGCTCTGTCCCTCCTGTTCAATAATTGCAATTACTCAACAACTGCTTGTGCTCTTCATTGTTCATGTCGCTCACTTTTTCCCTCCCCTCTTCTCTCTGCTTCAATTTCTCCCACTCAATTTCTTTGCCCCTGCCAACCCTTTTATTTTTGTCTTCCTTTTTGTGTCCCTCTGTATCCTCCTTGGCTCTCTGCAGAAGTCTTCTGATGTCGCTTTGCCCTTGGCATCCTCTCCCTCTTCGCAAGCATCCGAGAAAAACAAACTGGAGGTACTGTAGTGTGCTGGTTGGGTGTGGTGTGCTGTGCTGTTCTTTTCGCTGTGTGTGCTGTCGAGTCTCCTATGACGTTAAACGCTGAGGGTTGCAAGCCCAAAGTTTATAATCTGTTACTGTTATAAAAGGAAACCAGATACTATGATATCCCTCCTTCGGGGTGCAGAGAGTCCAGACAAGTCGATATTCAGTCTCTTATCTTTTGCAGTTGGTTTCCAGGATAGGTTTTGATTCAATTCAGTTCAGTTGTGTTCATATACTGCTTTTAACAAAGGACGTGGTCAAAAAGCATGTTTATAGAAATGAACAAATTCCAGAGATTCTTTTTAAACATGCACATTTTCCCCGCTTAAATTCTCATTACCCTACAGCCAGTCTTTTTTTGTTGTTGTTTGTTTTTTGTCCTCGCCTCTAAGAGTCTGAGCCTTTCTTATGTGTGGATTATTGCAATACGCTTTTCACTGGTTTACTCAAAGAGAAAAAAAATGCAGCAGAATGCAGAAGCAAGGACGCTGAACTGAATACTTATGTCTAACTGCATATTCCCACAGCAACATCTATAAACCAAAATAGCACTACTTTCCAAAAATAATAACACAACAGTAGTCATGAAGCTTGCTTTATTTAGCACGAAATCCTAGTTTTAGGTCTGCTTCTTTTTAGATACTGTATTCCATGATTCATTCTGAAATCTGATTGGTCAGAAGTTTCTGGTATATTTATGCCCTCATTCCAATACCATCGTTATCATTTCTGTAGCAACAGGTCATTCCTGGGGATTTGTCCAACAGAAGCTCCAGGCAATCATAACATAATAGGAAGGGGCGTTCAAGTCAAGTCAGGATTTTTGTTTGTGCAGAATAATGGGATACAGTTATGAGAATAAAAAATACTTTTAATTCTCTATATAATCCTACACTCTAAAAAATGCTGGGTTAAAAACAACCCAAACTGGGTTGTTTTTAACCCAGCTGCTGGATAAATATTGGACCAACTACATGCTGGGTTAATTTAACCCAGCAAAATTGGTTATTTATTTAACCCAGCAAGATGAGTAAAATATTCAATCCAAATTCTAGGTCATATTTAACTATAATGCTGAGTCAATTCTACCTCACAAATAGGTTATTATTATTTTTATGTTTTACATGTCTATGGGTAAAACAGTTTAAACAGTTTAATTACTTTGGTATACTGGTCTATTACAAAAGAAAACACTAAGTTTTGCAAACCATACATATATGCAATAAACAACAACCAATTAATTGTACAAAACATAGAAAAATATTTATTTTTCAAAAGCACAAGATCAGGTAATACAAAACAAGTTCAACAGCGACATCATCATGATACTATTACTGAGAAGCACTAATGCCTGAGAGCAGTGCTGGTCATTATCTCCCAACATCAGGATGACCTCGACACTTCAGTCTGCTGGAGATGTTCCACGGTGTTCGTTCCAATCTTAGAAAGAACGAAAGTCAAAGTTTATGGAAAAAATCAAGAGGGTTGTCTAGTATGCATATTTGTAAGATGATTAGTGTTTTGTAACACCTTCGCTATTTTATGTGTGTTTGCTAACGCTAGCAACCTAGCTAAATGCTAACGTCATGCTGGCACCACAGCTAACAGTTTAGCTTTCATTCATCACTTCACCATCTTCATACACCCTGCAAGCATTCTACAAAGAAAGCTAAAAAGCTCAGACATTTTTGCAGTCTCTTTCATACACAGGTGGGGTTCTTTGGTTTGGCTAGTTAGCAGCCATTGTCAGATAAACTAGCATGCTATAGCACAGAACAGGCTGAAAGTTTGAGTGTAACACGGTAACAGTAATAAATGTTACATACAGTGAACAAATTCAGTCATAGGTGAGTGAAAGTGTGTATACAGACCTTATATTGAACGTTTACATTTCCTCTTAAATGCGTGAGCAGGAAGAAAAAAAGACACGAAGCTGACACAGCCACTGAATACGCCGGTTAACTTCGGGGGAGGGCCGGTCTGATCTGTGATGTTAGCTGTCGCTAGCTAACCCAACTCCAACCCAGCAAGCTGGGTTAAACAAAAAGTACCCAACGCCCTGTAAATAACCCAGAAAAATTACCCAACAGAGGCAACCCAGCGTTTGGGTAGTAAAAAACAACCCAGCATTTTTTTAGTGTGTAAGCTACACTAATGCACTTATCCAAGTGTTTCACTAGGGTTTGGATACCATGACGGTAGAAGGTTTTCTCAGTACACCGTAGCCATGAACTGAAGATCTGGCCTCCCAGGAACTCCTCTAATGTCCCAGACAGGTAAAAATCGCTTGGAGCGAGGTCAGGACAGTATAGGGGATGTGTTAATAACTCCCGGCCGAGTTCTTGTAATGTGCATGTGGAACTATAGGTGTTATAAAATAGTTTAATGTCCTGAAAACAAGCAGGCTGTTTTTCCTGATAGCTTTTCACTCAAATTCAAATACTTTTTGTCCTATTGTTTTAAAATAGAAAAAGATTTTTAGCTAAGAAAGAATGATGTATCTAAAGAATATAAAATATACAATATAAGAAAAATATATTTTTTTAAAAACCTAGTGGTACAAATATGGAGAAGAAATGATCCTGTATAAATATAGAAAAAAATAGAAATTTATAGAAATTTTTTGTGTAGAAATAAAGTGGGATTGTATCCCAGTAATGACACTTATTCAGTTTTCGTGGAAGGAGTGTGCAGTGTCCATGTTCTGCAGCAGTCAGGTTTTCTGCCGCTAGAAAATGTGAGAGCTTTTCTTTTTCTCAGTACAAAGTTGCATTATTTCTCTCATTAACTTGATGTAAACATGACAGAAACAAATGTGCTATAATTAAAGTCATAACTTGTTTCAAAGAGTAACATTGAACCTCAAACACTGAATGTGACTAGAATGTGACATGTCAGTCCTTAATGACTTAATCATTAGCAAATTCCTGAAGAAGAGAGGAATTATTTTTTCTTTAGTTTTTCTTTTTATAATTACAGCTTCTTCTTACTTTGACCCATCAGTTTCTTTAATCTTTCTTATAGTCCTTTATATTGTTTCATCTCACTATGAGCTACATTGTATTATTTAACATTTAGTTTTGACCGAGTAATCTGATTGGACAAGAGACAACGTGTTGATAATAGATGGTAACAGCACCAGAACGTTTAACGGTGTGCATCACTCTGCATTCCAGGTGTCCTGCAGTCGTTAATTACGCTAACTGTTGGTGGCCTTTTTGTTTACATGTTTTATTTACTGTTCTTGAATAGTTCATGCAAGAAAAGCACCCCTGAACAGCAAGAGCAAAACAAAGAATTTCATTAGAGTTACTAGCCTTCAAAGCACCCCAGATCGGAGCCGTTATGAAGGCTTTAAGCATAAGTGCATAAGAACGGACACATCTGTACATCAGGTATTTAAAATAGATTATTGCATAGTTTGGATGCCTTCGTGATCGTCTAACAATTTAGAAAGAAATAAAAAAATTAGGAAATTCCATGGAATTAGATGGTATATCCAAACATTTCACTTTCACCATTCACAGTTAGTTAGTTCAGCTAGTCTCAAGGATATGTTGGCCAAACAAAATAACTGCAACAAATCAGTATCTGTTAATAATAAATTGTGATTATGGAACTATCGTATTAAAGCAATATTAGGCTTAAGGTTGTTCTATTGTGTTGGGTATCAGCAGGGCGGTGATGCCTTCGTAACTCAGTCTGTGCCTTCGTGCTCATGACCGCATGACAGTCGTGCTGATGACAAGCACAGCAGCACAACGTATACTTAAGCAATATCGCACTCTACATGTAGGTTATTACTCATTCGTTTTTATGTATTCAGAAGGTTGGCTGCCAGGTTTTCAAAAAACAAAAGCAGTCTTGTGAAAATAGATGATCTCAGGAGTTTTCTCCTTCTAATAAGACATCAAACTATTAATAAATCTATTAATAATGTTCATGAGAATAGTGTAACTGTCCATTTTAATTTCAGTCAGTACCTTATCAGTGTAAATAAAAAGTCACATGGTGTCTTGCCTAAAGAGGCTGTTAATAAAAAATGCAATAGATTTGAGATTTTGTGTAAAGTCCATAGCCTGGTGTAAATGGGTAAAAAGAAGTTTCAGGACTGTCTGGTCCTATTCTCACACTCCTAAACACACACACACAGGCAGGCAGACACACAGCCCTGCAGATGGATCACTGCATTGCTTGGTTTGTAAAGGTGCTGCAGCAAAGAATCAGTCACAGTTTCATAGCATTGAGACAACTAGGAAGCGATAGACAAAAAAAGATTGCTGTCCATGACAACATAAGAAACCTGGTATTGTTACCTGTTCTATATCTTCTGCAGTACATTTGCAGAAATGAAAATGATTCTAAAGGAAAATTGTTTGTTTAAGCTGCGTTCAGTACCCGAGTGCCTAGAGTATTTTTTTAGGTCTACGGGAAGTTGTCAGTAAATGGTCAATAAAATTTGTGACTATGTATGCAGAATGAAACTTGGAAGCTACAGAATGTAACTAACAGAATTCATCAACATTCCCTGTAATGTAGTTTTATCCAACTCTTGAACATCAGAACAATGCGATAAAAGCAGTTACTATGCGCATTTATCTGAAGCATATTATTATCACTAATAATCCAAAAGATATCCAAGTTCAATTAAAATGCATCATATAAACACTTTGGTCAGAACAGTCTGACGTGATCCGGCCCAACTGGAATACATTTTTTAATCAGAATGAGAGCGGTGGATGATCTGCTCAATAGGTAAATATTAGTCATGTACACTTAATCTGTCATTTTTCTGTTGTCAGAATAAATGCCTTCCTGCTCAGTAAACTCTGTGAGAGCAACTGTTTTCACTTAGGACTTTCATCCACTATGTCTCTGGTAGGGTTGGGTATCATTTTGGGTTTTTTTTAGGCTCGGATAAACAAAATTAAAATTAAACTTTTAATACTCGCCTGTAAATAGGCATTTATCAGGTGATTGCACGTCATTACTACTACTGTAGTATAAAATAAAGGCATGACTCACATCGCATCCAGTCAGCAGCTCCGCTTGCCATAAGAAGTGCCAGAAAAGGCTTGTTGAGAATGGTCCCATGAGCTCAAATATTTAATAACAATATTGATTTGCTAAGAACAAAAGTGGGATGGTTCAGGGCGCACAGTGCTGTGCTCCAAGGATGATTTGAAAAGATCCAATCAGAGCTCAGCCTCAGGGCACATGCTTTTCAAAGATTTAACTGCCTACTGTACACAGACACTCGTTTGTCCGGCGCCCCGTGTACACGAACACAAATGAACGTAATACAGTTTAGATTTTTTTTTATTGCAAATAATTATATTAAGAAATACAGCGGAATATTGTGACTATATGACTTTATTTCATTATTAAAATAAATAATTATGTTAAATAATTACATGTTAAAGTAGCATTCTTCTCTGCCTAACTTTAAGGGGGGCGGCGCCCCTGCGCCCCGTATTGACCTGCAGAAAGGCTGCTGTCATCATCATAATCGGTGGACTCCTTTTTGCTACGGTTGGTATGACTGGGGCTGGGGTCATCCAAACCAATAGTGCCAGCTGTTGTCCGCAAGCCGTCAAACACGGTGCATCCCTCTGCTTTTAACTTTATTCCGTGTGCCCTCAAATTATTCATTAGATTTGACGTGTTTCCCCCTTTACACGCAACTGCTGTAAAACATTTACTGCACCTCGCAGTGTCGGAATCCTTTCTTGTGAAATATAGCCACACTTTCGACCATTTAGTTTTAGGCATTTTAACGAAAGTTAAGATAGCGGTAGATCACCTGCTGCCGTCAGAGCAAGTGTGACGCAAGATGCCTTCGCGTGCATGTCATGATTTGCTCTTTTAATTAGTGGTGCTTGCGAAGCGAAGCACTAGTATTATAATCTCACAGGCTTATTAGTATTTTTTTTCTTTTTCTTATTCTTCCGTATGAAAGTTTGGCGCGTAACTAGTCCCGCACCGTTTGTCGTCGACCCATGAATGAGGTGTCAAATCGTGCGGCCTGTTCGGGAATGGGGTACTATGACTTTTCTAAGGGGTGGGCGGTTAATTGCCGCCTCAAAAAGTCCCATAGACTTAATGTTGAGACTAATATTAGCTATGACATGGCAGGCTCTATGATGTCACGGCAAGTGCCACTCACATTTTTTTCAGGGAATGTGCCTCTCTAGTTTTTTTATCAAATCTAATAAACGTTTAATCTACAAAAATAAAATGGACAGTAACATTACTGCAACAATGTTTTGGATTTGTATTATCAAAGCTTTCCGAAGTCCTCAAGATTTTTCTAATTAAGGAAATAAATGTATTTTTCCGATCATTTCTGACACCCCATAAACGCAGTATTTAATTTTTGTGTTGATGAATCTAATGCTTATTAGAACTGTGTCATCATAGCCCCAGAGAACAAATATATTAATTGGCAGTTCAGGCATTTAAGTGGCACCGAAATAAGGCACCGAAATTTGCGTTCTGTTTTGGTCCGGTACATATCGGTTATATAGGCACTTTTATATAAAAAGTGCCTATATAATCGAGTCTCTGCCTGAGGTAGGGTCACTGATTGGCTCACCATTTCATACGCAGTAAGAGCATCCAAATGAGATGAGTATAAATTGCAGAAGGCGGGATTTGTCGGAAAAAATGACAAAGTTTATATATATAAAATATATTCTGAGCTTAATGTGCAAAGAATTTATGGAAACACGCCCCAAAATTCCTATTTTAAAGGTTCTATGATTTACTTTTTCTTTAGCAAGTTACAGGTATATACATATACAGGTTTTAAAGTTCCCCCAAATTGTTTTTACCCAGAAAAGTAAAAAAAAAAAAAGAAATTCATACCTCAAACTCCCTCTATTTTCACTCCATTTCCAAATGCACTGTTTTAGTGTCTCTGTAAATGAGCTATTGCTGAGCTCTGCGCCAACAAGGAACTGCAGACCTGAGTAACAGGACAGGGGAGACTCCATATATCTCCTTATATGAGGTCACGTTAGGGGTAAAATGTACAGTAATAGGATTACTTAAACCCTCGCCAATAAAAAAAAAAAAAAATCTGTATATCTGAATGTCTAAACTGACTAAAATGGAGAATTTGACATAATAGGTCCCCTTTAAGTAAGTAAAATAAACGGAGCCTTTTTTCTTTTATAAGTACAGGGAAACTTGACTTGCTGATTGGTAATCATCATGGTAATCACTTGTAAACTCTTGAAGATGGAGGCAGTGATTTGGGTGAAAATAAGCACCGGATTATTTTTTCATATTCTTCACAATACTTCATTTAATTCACATTAGTAATCAATTAGAATCAATGAATGCAAATGCTTACAGGTGAGTAGGTTCCTTTTGAATGAGTAGATAACATGATGAACATTTTCCACTTGATTGCTAAGATGCTTACCAGAATTGTGTTGTTTGAACTTTTTAAATATCTAGATTTATGCAAGCTAGATTTTGACTAATCAAATATGTACATGCAATCTGCATACTCAATCAAAAAATAAAAGTCTAGGCTTTTGATGTTAAAACTAAAATGTTTGTCTTTCTGGGATGGGGTTTGCAAGAAAGGATTTTATTTAAAATTTGTTTATTCATTCAGTTAACATTCAGTTTATTCATTATTGTGTTTAGACTTTGTATATTTTTTATTGTTTAATTAACAAAATCTAAAATGCACTATCAGCAAATATTTTATTCCATTATCTCATAAACTATCTAATGGAATTTCAGCACTAATCATTTTTGAAACTCCCTAATGTATCTACTCTGTGCTGTGTCTAATTAGGAATTAATGAATGCACATAATCGATAATGAATGCACATATTTGGAATATAGCCAAAGACAGATTGTAAGAAAACAGGTTTTAAAATGTATTTCAATTCTAGCTATAGATAAAAAAATTTAGGTATGCTGCATTCTGCTGTCTGAATGTTTAACAACTGTTTATTTTAAGGCTTTCGCTTTAAGTCAGTAAAAAGAAATTACATTTCCAACAATTACTTTACCAATAAAAAAGGTAAGGGGAAAAAAGTTGGTTGTGTTTAAAAAAGAAGAAAAAAAAAAAAAGAAATGGATTGTGTAATAAACCGTTTTTCAGACTAATACATAATAAAAACTGACAGATTTTTCTTGCAAAAACCTAAACAAGTGTGACAGTTTAGATCTTCAGGAGAACTGTGGCAGATTCTCCAACATACTTCCAAAAAAAAAACCTACCAGCCAGTTTCCTTATAAAACAGCATGCATTTATAAAAGCAGAGGGTTTTCCGTCCAAATATTGTTGTTTAAGTTTAATCTATTACAGTTTCCTGCTGTTTCTCTTCCATTGATTTGTTTGACAAGATTTCTTTCTACTGTACCTGCCAAAATTTACACAGTACTATATGTACAATGATCAGCCATAACATTACCATGCAAAATATTAAGCCCAGTATTGAGACCCCCGTGCTGCCCGGGGATCTTGGCCCAGGCACCCAGCTCTGGGTACTCGATGCCCCCCTGGCTGTTCTGGTGCTTGTCTGTCATGGCCAGCATTGACTTTTTCACCGATTTGTGCTACATTGGCTTTTCTATGTCATCAGAGCAGACGGGCTAGCCCTTGATGTCCATGATCCTGTCATCAGTTTACTAGTATACAGTTGATAATCAATGTTAATGTGGTTATGGCATGTTAATGTTATGGCTGATGGATGTATATTATAATGTCACAAATTGACATATAAAACATGCTTTTTGTATAATGTGATGGACACAAACAGTTTTTATTGCAGTCTAAAAGAAACAATATAGATATAATTTATGCATAAATTTGAAAAATCATTGACATAAAATAGTTTCTACAGTATGTGTATTTTAATGTTTATTCAGATCACAGATTAATAGATTAAGGTAGTAGTTTTCTGCATCTGTGGTTAAAAATATGTGCATTTAGAGGTGTAGCTGTAGCGAGGTTTGGTTTGTGCAGGAGTGCTGTGTTTAGAGGCAATCGATAGTGCAGCTCTGTCGGCATGCACGGGGAAATGGAGTAATCGAAGTGCTCATAAAGTCCTTCAAGTGGCTGATAGAGTTCTAGTCCTGTGACGCATGTCAGTTTAGCCACCCCCCTCCCATGCTTATTTTCAGAAAAACGGCTTTAAAGCTCTCACATGATGACATGCCACTTTCTGGTTTCTTTTTTTTTTTTTTTTCTTCTTTTCATTGATTTCAGTGGCGGACTGTGTAGTTCAGTGGCAACAGGACCTCTTTATAAGCCTGAAGTTAGTCATAATAACTCTGCTGGACAGCCCTACTTATGCGCCCATTCAACTCCCTTTAGAGCAACAGACTTTAATGACCATCTAAAAAAAACTTATCTTTAAAAGCGAGTAACAGTCCTCAAGCTGTCAACGATTTAATAAGGTTCAATTTAATCTGAAATTAGTTTTGCTTTATCTGACCCAGTCTTTTATCCCCTATAGATACCTATAAATACTATATAATTGTTTTAACCTGCTTGTATACAATCATGCAGAAAGTAAATAAACCCCCAACATTTTACAACAAAAAGTTTTTTCAACAACATTTGTAATGTATTCGTATTATTTGCAATAATTAGATATGAATACATTATTAATACTTTGTTGACTTTGCTTTAGCCAGTTTAAGAGCAACAACTTGTCTAGGCATAAAGTACAAGGGTTGTTCTCACGAGACCTTTGAAAAGGAAGAAGTCGACTGCTGGAAGGTCCAGGTCAACCGGGTCGTCACTCCGCCAATGTTTTATCCTTTTCTTTAAATTGAACTGTAATTCTGTTAAAGGTAAAGGGGGTATTTTTCTGTTCCTAGCTATTTGTCTCTGTGACAAAGCACCCTTTTTGAAAATTTTTAGGCATGCTCAAAGATGGTTATTCCAAAGTTTAAAATTAATTAATTAATTAATTAATTAATTAATAATAACTAGCCTTATTAAGTAATAAGACAAATAAGTAAAGTGTGTGGCTGCATGTTTTTTCTTGCATGTGTGTGAGTGGGAGACAGACAAGACTGTAAATGTGATTTGATGCAGGTCTAAGTGCATTTAGCACTAACACCCTCTATTTCCTTCTATCTCATTAATGGGACAGAAGGAGAGAGAGAAGAAGAAGGACGAGAAGAAGAAAGAGAAGGAAACCGTTCAAGGGAACAAGCCCACAGCCTTTGACAAGGTAATTCATCACTCATTTGCTGATTTTAAGGCTTTGTCATAGCCGTTGCTTAAACGACAGAAAAAAAGCACATGGAAATCATAACGAAGAGAAATGTGATGGATGATCACAATGAAGCTTTTTGTCCGAGTGCTTGAATAGGCTGAGGGGGGGAGTAAGCACAGCCTTGCAGACTTACTGACCAGTCTCTATTGTCACATTGCACACGTATAGCAGTTGCTCAGGGCCGTGTAAAATGTGTAACATGAAATATTTAGAAATATCATGAGCTAAAATTGTGGACAAATCATGAATTCATTATTTACCTCCATGCCAAAGAGGCCAGATAGTTGGCTGGTAAAGTGCAATAATTAAACAATTTCACAGTTATGGTGGTGTTAATGCTCCAGCTAATGTATTTTTTTTTTTCAGTGTAATGTATTTACTTTTTTAATACAGTATAATTGAGTTTCTGCCGAGCCACAACCATCAGTGAATGGCAAAGAACAGAATTCTTCACAATAGTGAAAATTTTTAATTGGCTTGTTTAAGCTTTGCCAATACAAAAATGGGAAACGGATAAAAAGCAGGGATTTTGTTTTTTTTGTACACACACTGGTGACACATCTGAATGTCTAATGTAAATGACTAAAAAGTGAATTTCGCATAATAAGTCCCCTTTAAGTAAGTAAAATAAATATTCTTATATATTTTTATAATATAGTATATATAAGTGCTAAGTGTAATATTGGCTTTATACAACATTTTTATAAATAAGAAATTTTTAAAAAGGCACTTGGAAGATAATACGAATAATTTGTTATTTTGTATGCAACGAAATTGCTCTAAAACAATCAATATTTATGTAGTCCTTTCTTCTTCAAAACCAGCTGAATCCGGCTGGGCGTGGAGTCAAAAAAATGTTTGCAGTACTCTGGTGTGACTTGCTCAATCCATGTACAGAAATTTGCCCCAGATGTTCGCGGTTTACTTGAGAATTTCGGGAACGTGGGAAAGGCCACATTAGGTTATTATTCTTTCCAACTTTACATTAGCAGTGCTTGTTTGACCAAACAAGACTCCTTTTAATATACCCCTCCTTTAAACCTTTGTTCTACATTGTTCACTATAGACTCATTTTTGTTACTTAAGCAATATCAAGTAACTGACACGGTACAGGGGAAGATTTGTTCATTTTTTAACCTTGAGTGAAAGTAGATGAAAAAAACAAAGTGACACCTGAACTGTGCACTGCATGTTGCCATGCACTGTATGGACTGACTCTATAGTAAGGGTTTTAGTGTATAGAGCTATCACTAGACTAGACTACTGCCTTTATCCACGGTGTTATAATAAATATCACAGCTCTTTATGCAGCCATGTACTGTATATACAGTACCCATGTTCCTAATAAAAAAAATTTTAAAAGGAGAGTTGGTCATAACAACTGGATTCCACGGACAGAAAAGCAACCTACATACAAGGCTAATAAACAAAAACAGAATGAAAATTAATTCATGCGGTAAAGCATTCTGTAAAGAAAAAAAGACCTGACATTTAGTTTCATACTACATTCAGAAAAATAGAATAAACAAACTTGTTAGGTGTTTATAGTGTCTATAATGACTATACTAGTCTCATAGACATTCCACAAGGTTAAATGTATCTATAAACTGTTTAAAGCATAATATACTGAATCATTTATTAATATATTATAGTCATTAGCGAATCACTGAGAAACAAAAGGATCTGCAGTAATTTAAAATGCATCAATCTACCCTGTAGTGGATTACTTTTGTGTAAGAGCGTGTTTCAATGAGTTTTATTCTTTACATGCTGTTTTATCAAATAAAAGTAAAAACAAAACACTCTCATTGTGCTGCTTCTCAGCAAGAAGCCGTACCAATTTCGAAAGCCAGACTGACACTACATGAGTTGCCTTTCAGCCTGATGCAATTGCTACCTATCAAACATTTAAAGCTCCCGGGCATAAGAAATGAAAAAGGTTTAATTTTTGAGAGGGTGGGTAAAAAAGCACTATTACGAACCTGTTTCTAACAATCATACTGGCAACAGAATTGAATGGCTGGAATCACCCGAGCACTGCTGATTTGTATTATTATTATTTAAGTCTGTTTCATCAAAGCATCAGTAAAAGCCTGCTGGTGTTGCCTGCAGGCTGTCTGTCAGCTCTCGGACACGTGTGCAGTGGCAGGCGAGGCGAGGATTTCATGTGGTTGTCAGGGCGCAGTGTGGTGGTGAGTGACAGGCAGGAGGTAAGGGTCCAGTGACCCGAGAATAAAATAAAAGCTATGAATTTCACAATGATGCAAGACTATGCACGGTTTGTTTTTGTGCTTTATTATTATTATTATTATTAGGGGCGTTCAAGTCAAACCGGAACTTTTGTCTAGTAAAACTTGCTTTATTTCTCTATATAATCCTCTACTACACTAATGCACTTAACCAAGCGATTTACTACTGCTTGCATATCATCAGGATAGAAGGTTTTTTAGTAAACCTGAGACCTGATCGGTTCTGCCTCCTTCACGCCTAAAGTGCTGGGTTCCCAGGAGCTCCTGTAAAGGCCCAACCATGTGGAAATGTCTTGGAGAGAGGTCAGGCGGTACAGGGGATATGGCAATAACTTCCAGCTTTAATATGCAAGTGGTGTTCTCCAAATTGTTCTCCAAAAAAAGAGTTATTCACCGATTTTCAAGGATCAGGCGATCCACTCATTATTATTATGTTCATTAGAACGACCGGAGTGGGCTTCAAGCCACCGCGTCATTCATGAAAGTACGGGCTTCTTTAAAACATTTGACTGAATGTTTTGTAAAGGTAACATTCACATGCACAATGATGTATTTATTCATTTTACATAAGCAGTATCACAATGTACAAGTATTTATTTATTTATTTATTTATTGATGAATTTCTCTGTTCCAAGGGCAAATAATCCTAAATGGGCATTATGAATTTATAAATTAAACAGTCCACTCGTCCTAAGTGCCTAGGATACTGAATTGTCCATGTTAGATTTATGTCACATTTAAACATTAGACATTGTTATAGACATGAAAACCTAAAGACCTGATTTAAAATAGTAGAAGCATCACATGACTCATTGCATTGAGGCACAAAATGTGATTGACGTTTACACAGGTTTAAGCATCATGCGTTTTTTTTTTTTGTAGTTGTAGTTGCCTAAAATATAGAATGTCAGCAGTACCCACATTTCTGCTTGAAAAAGAAATGCATTAAGTCTCAAGTGTTGAAAACAATATTGTGTTATAGGAGCAGCAAGTAGTCATGCAAAAAATAACATAATGCATGTCGCAGAAAGCGAAAATCAAGAGGAGTAACAAAATCGTTTTTTCTAATCACATTTTGGCACCCTGAAGAGAAATCAAATGGCGAGGAGTCTAGAGATTCACACCTCTATCTGCCAATGCACTGCAAGTATTAAAAAATAGTGAGACTGGTGAATCTGTCACTGGTGTGGATTTTATATCAAAGGCACTTAATAGTGGCATGAAATTACAGCGTGATGCAACGCAGAGTTAAAGTGCTTCTGTTATTGTGGGCGTTTCAGTTTGCTACATTTGATGTTTTCTTTCTTCCTCAACGTTCATTTGCTTGTCAAGGGGATTTAATCTCTATAAATATTTCAATGATGTGCAAGTGTTCGAATCAAGTAAGTGCAGAACCCTAAAACGATTTTTCTAGCCTTTAACGGCTTCCTCTTGTGTGGCTCGGTGTTCTTCCTCAGATGTCGTTACGATCATTCCCTGCCTGATCTCAGACTGTAGGCCGTGCGAATGCCGTGTGTTGTACTGACCCGGGGTCAGTATATGAATTGATTAAAATGGTGCTTTGGCTGTACGTGTGCTGGAAGCCATGCTGACCTAGTGACAGTAGTGAATAGAGCAAAGGGAGAGAGAGAATGGAGGATGATAGGAAAAAAAAGTAGGCTTTTGTAGGAAGCTAAAAGGCAACAATGGCGATAGATAAGAATCTCTCGCCTGCAGCTTGTGTGTTAAATGAGCAACACACTTTCTTCGTAGTAGATTCTTTTGCTTCCACAGAAGAACAGGAAGACATAATGTGTGAAGGAGGTGTTTTATTTGCTTCGCTTCAGATATCGCAGCAATGTGTTGAAGCCATGATGTGGATTGCGTGTTGGTCGTATTTGAGCCAGTTCCAGTTGGTGTAGGACAGACTAAATGTAATTTACTTCAGTGTTCCATTTATCTGATCTGTGCTTTCAATCAATCTTAGACCGCAAGCTGTCGCTTTGACTCCTTTTGAACACAGGACATTTCCTGTCCTACGTTCAGGTGTGAAACGTGTGTTATCAGCCAAAATCACATTCATGTCAGGGGATTAAATTAGAAAGTTTGATTTGAATCCAATCCCAGTTTCATACTTCAGACAAATCCGATACTCAATATCAGTCTGGAGCGTCCCTGATGCCCAATCGTCATTGGTCACACACAGACAGTTTCAGTCCCTGACACACTTTATGGAAAAAAATATTGATGTACACCCTACTGAAGAGCTTGTGTAATATACTTCCTTGTTGATTTGATCTAAAGCTAGAGTTGTGAATTCCAGTCCGTTTCTGCACTGAAACGAGTTTAACCAATTTCCCAGCACATTTGAGGACCTTGATAATCAGCTGGAAGTGGAACATGGGCCTCGTTCAGTGCAATATGAGTGCATGCCAGTTTTAATGACCAGGTTTGTTCAATTCAAACACCTTTTATTTCTTCAAATGTGCATACAAACCTGATTAAAATACCTGGAATTGTCCAAGATAATTGTGCGATCTTGTGATAATTGGACTGGCAGATATATATGAAGAATTTTACGACTCGAAACAATGACTAGCAAAGCAATAACTGCCTAATCAGAGTAGCACAGCATGCTGGAAAGACACCTAATTTTATTTATTTATTTGACTGCATAAAATGTACTAATACATAGTGGCAGTAATTAAAAATACAAACGAGATCCTTAACGCCTCTTCTAACTGTTTTGCATTTATCCAAAATTAAAGTGCACCCAATGTGTCCTCAAATCCAGAGAAAATATATATGTGATGTAAAGGTTGGACCCCTGAGGTGCTTGTGGGCAACATGACCCTGTAAATTAATGCCATAGAAATAGCGGATATGCAGTATATCTGTTGCCCAGCCATGTGTACAGTTCATGACAGAACACTCTCCAGCATATGTAATATATACTCCTCTTAGAATAATTCATTTGCATCGTACGTAAAATAAGCCTACTAATTCAAGAACTTCAAACAGCAAATTGAACACACAAACTGATCAGCGACAACACCATCATCACCTCCAGGTGAACTGAATAGCATTATCAGTTATAACAGTAAACCAGTGATGGGATCATGAGGACCCAAGGCTCAACTATGCCTGTGGGGAGCAAAGGCAAGACCACATGGGCTGATCCCACAGAAAAGCTAATGTAGCACAAATTGGTGAAAAAAATCTAATAGAAATGTATCAGAACACCCAGTGCATCACAGCCTGCCGTGGTTGTTGGCTAGGGTTGTTGATCTGGCCTCCACATTCCTCAGATCTCTCAAGCCCGATCCACGGAGGTCCGACTCCAACTCACAGCTAGGATCCATTGGTAATGTTCCAGACACTACAGCAACAACCCCAGAGGTCTTATGGTGTGGCTGCCCATGCAACACAAGGGGAACCCACAAAATATTTGGCTTAATGTTTTGTATTTTACTCTTGTACGTGATCGGTGTATAACTTTTATATAACGTATACACAATGCTACTAAATGAGTTATCCATTTATTGACAAAAGATACAACAAATGGGTTCATTAAAATAGTCAGCAATCCAGTCCATAGGTTTGAGTATGTAACTTTGAGTATGCCAGTACAGGGCATTACGGGTGCATTTTAGGGACATGGACCTCTTGCAAAAATATAACGATAATTGGGCATAGGAGCATGTGTTTATTCTTCCAGTGTCAATATCTGTGGCGGGAAATGGTAATGTGAAGCACCACTACAACACAGAAAATAAAAGCTTTTTATAGAAATGCATTTATAATGGACCTTTTGGAAATTTGTTATTATACTTATACAAATTGGATTTCAATACCCCTCTTCCACATGCGCAAAACGTCCTCACCAGTGTATTGTTTAAAGAGGGTGTAGGGTGTGGTTTTGGACATAGGGCTGCAGTGGAGCTGGTCAGATGGCTAGTCATACACACGTGGACAAAATTGTTGGTACCCTTCGGTCAATGAAAGAAAAACTCACAATGGTCACATAAATAACTTTAATCTGACAAAGTAATAATTAAAAAAAAAATTCTATGAAGGTTAACCAATGAAAGTCAGACATTGCTTTTCAACCATGCTTCAACAGAATTATTTAAAAAAATAAACTCATGGAACAGGCCTGGACAAAAATTATGGTACCCCTAGAAAATACTGAAAATAATGTGACCAAAGGGACATGTTAATTCAAGGTGTGTCCACTAATTAGCATCACAGGTGTCTACAATCTTGTAATCAGTCAGTTGGCCTATATATATAGGGCTCCAGGTAGTCACTGTGTTGTTTGGTGACATGGTATGTACCACACTCAACATGGACCAGAGGAAGCGAAGGAAAGAGTTGTCACAGGAGATTCGAAAGAAAATTATAGACAAGCATGTTAAAGGTAAAGGCTATAAGACCATTTCCAAGCAGCTAGATGTTCCGGTGACTACAGTTGCACATATTATTCAGAAATTTAAGATCCATGGGACTGTAGCCAACCTCCCTGGACGTGGCCGCAGGAGGAAAATTGATGACAAATCAAAGAGACGGATAATCCGAATGGTAACAAAAGAGCCCAGAAAGACTTCTAAAGAGATCCAAGGTGAACGTCAAGCTCAAGGAACATCAGTGTCAGATCGCACCATCCGTCGTTGTTTGAGCCAAAGTGGACGACCAAGGAGGATACCATCGTTGAAAACAAATCATAAAAAAGCCAGACTGGAATATGCCAAACTACACGTTGACAAGCCACAAAGCTTCTGGGAGAATGTCCTATGGACAGATGAGACAAAAATGGAACTTTTTGCCAAGGCACATCAGCTCTATGTTCACAGATGGAAAAATGAAGCATATCAAGAAAAGAACACTGTCCCTACTGTGAAACATGGAGGAGGCTCTGTTATGTTCTGGGGCTGCTTTGCTGCATCTGGCACAGGGTGTCTTGAATCTGTGCAGGGTACAATGAAATCTCAAGACTATCAAGGGATTCTAGAGAGAAATGTGCTGGCCAGTGTCAGAAAGCTGGGTCTCAGTCGCAGGTCATGGGTCTTGCAACAGGACAATGACCCAAAACACACAGCTAAAAACACCCAAGAATGGCTAAGAGGAAAACATCGGACTATTCAAAAGTGGCCTTCTATGAGCCCTGACCTCAATCCTATTGAGCATCTTTGGAAGGAGCTGAAACATGCTGTCTGCAAAAGGCACCCTTCAAACCGGAAACAACTGGAGCAGCTTGCTCATGAGGAGTGGGCCAAAATACCTGCAGAGAGGTGAAGAAGTCTCATTGACAGTTACAGGAATCGTTTGATTGCAGTGATTGCCTCAAAAGGTTGTGCAACAAACTATTAAGTTAGGGGTACCATCATTTTTGTCCAGGCCTGTTCCATGAGTTAATTTTTTTTATAATTCCGTTGAAGCATGGTTGAAAAGCAATGTCTGACTTTCATTGGTTAGCATTCATAGAATTCTTATTTATTATTACTTTTGTCAGATTAAAGTTATTTCTGTGACCATTGTGAGTTTTTCTTTCATTGACCGAAGGGTACCAACAATTTTGTTCACGTGTGTAGGTCCATCTTAAGGATTTGCTCTGCACATTCTCAGCTCTGCTGTCCTTGAAGTCTATGATCTAGGCTGCTGAAAAAATAAGAGTGCAGTCATGGCAACATGTTTATTATCAGCCTCCTTCACGTTTTTGCTCTTAGTTTCCCATTGCCTGCATGCCAAGGATTAGTTATCTTCTTGGCATTCGAGTTGTGTTTGCAAGTTCTAGAGTCTGCACGCATTTTCATTTCCCTGCCTTTTGTTTGTAAAGTGTGAAAAAGGAGAAAACTCAGGTTAACCTGCAGTTTTTACATAGCTTTTCAGTTTAAGCATTCAACAGCATACCATGGAATGTAGAAAACATTTTTACGTCTCTCTTCACTGCCCTTCATGATGGGACGATTGGTCAGGTATGCGCCATCAGGGCAATCTTTCCAAGCTGTTTCCCATTACCACTGGCCTCATACAGTAGAGGGAGGATATCTACTGTAGATAAAAAGCTGTTTGCACATAAACTGGCTCTCCTTGATGAGAGATTCCATCTAATGTGCCCGGTGTTGACCACAAATACCTGATGGATGTTGGATTCTTCAACCTTGCTAAATTGCTCTTGAAACACCTACCTCAGAATGCCCAAATCAGAGAATTGCAGTATAAGGATATGTGACAGCCCACTTTTGCAACTCTTTTCCGATCTCTGTTCTGAAACCTTCTCTCGTTGTGGTTTCCAGGGTAATGCCATTAAAACTGAAGTTAGAATTCCGATTGCTCAAAGTGAACCAGGAGCAACCCGGATGTTTTATCAGGAACATCCCGCTAGAGCAAGTTGCATTTAAGCAGTTTTTGAAGCATGCAACAAATTGTCCTGCTGCATCTTTGGAAACCATTGCTTAGATAAATGTTGTGGTCTTTCATTCCATGGTGAGTTTTGTGTATGCATTCGAGGCCGGGAGTCTTTATTGACAGGATATCAAGAAGCTTGAGTGCTTTCAACAGTCATGAAAGCAAAAGCCAATAAGTGAAATAACAAAGTGAGCATTGTGGTAACAATCGCAATCATTGCTCATGGGCCAGACACATCAGGAAAATTTGATACACTGTCCATCCCCCAAGTGGTCCTTTACAGCATATTCACCTCCAGATCAGGACCTTGTAGGGGCTCCAAAGCGATCAGCTGAAGTCAAACTTTAATCAATGCACTGCTGAACAGAAGTCAGCTGCTCTAGACCATGCCCCCTGGTGGTGTACCTTTTCACCAAGGAGTCAACTATCTTGAGAACACCAAGAGAGCATGTGACCAGGACTAGGAAGGACTGCCCTGTCTAGTCTCACTATTGACTAATACTATAATGGGAGACTGGAGAAATAGGAAGAAGTTTTTATCGAGGCAGATTTTACATAAAGCAGCCCAGAAGTCTCTTCTGAGAAACTCTGACTCTGGAATGTGTAATTAGGTGTGAAACAGCACGCGTGTGCTTGGTGTGATGATCTCACACACTGGAATTGACTCACCATGTCAGCATGGCTAAGCAGCATCCATTCTTGGAAAACTGGCTAATATTCAAGGAAAGGTATAGATTGCTAGTATTTTTAAGACTGGAAAAGAACAGTAGGAGCAGCTTTCTTCCTGTGTCTAAATCCAAGCTGCACACACTCAAGCATCTACACACGTCTGCAATCATGTTCGACAGCACCTTAGCCAGACCTGGCTTTTACTGGAATTACTTTCTGTGAATGGCAGGTAACATAAAGGCCCTGTGCCTAAAGACCCCTCTTCTCATATTCCATCTCTCCTGCCAAACTTTTTAGTTTCAACTGGTTCTATCTATTCTCTCGAATGCCATCATAAGTCAGCAGAATAATAGGCGAGGCTTCAAGGTCTGGTCTAACTCAGGTCAAGCAAAGAGTTTTGCACATAAAGCTTTAATATGTTCACCCTTCGATTTTAGTTTCTATATCTTTGTTTGGGTTTGCAAATTTAATTGAAGCGTAAATAATTCCTCATTTACAAAAACCTTGATTAGTAGTTTTCCCCTCTTTTTTCTTTGCACTTCATTACAGGGTCACATTTCTGTGCGTGTGCACACGCGTGTGCTGTATGTGCGTGCGCGCAGTATGCGTGTGTGCGCGCAGTGTGTGTTAGTGCATGTACTGTGTTCTGTTTCACATTTACATGTGACCACCCCTGCCCTCAGTCTCTTATTATTACACAGTGAGATACTCATTATGCTTTATGTATAAATAGCAGTAAAGAGCGCTTGCTCATTAATGAAAGCCGCTGAATTATAATTGTTAACACTATCATTTATTGTTTCTGTCTTTCAGCTTTTTAAAATAAAAAATGAAACTGGGGAATGCATGGCTTTAAGATAGAAGGGCTTTGTTTTGAGTCCTCAAGCTGCTTTAAACATTTCTCATCCATTAAAAAAAAAAAAATAGAATAACAATAAACCCAGTTCTGTCTCAATCCTCGCTTCTCAGTACAGTTATTGTACAACCAGTGAATAATGAATGCATGACTGTACTTCATTCTTCTTTCCTCAAACTATAATCTTTTTTATTATTTGGTAAAAAAAAAAACGTTGAGTGTTGCAGTAAATTTTATAAGATGGAATAATTTCCTTTTCTTTTTCCTTTTTTTTTCCTCTTTCTTTTTTTGAGTACATGTTCCACTGGTTTAATGTAATCATATTGAAACATGCAGTAAAAAAAACATGCTGAATAAATTCAAGCCTTTTAAGATGTGCTTTCATTTTATTTATTTATTTATTCATTCATTAATTTTTCGAATCGAATTTGTAAAATGATTTTATACATCCAGTACTGTGCAAAAGTGTTTAAAAATTAGTTGTTTATGTAAATACCTTAGGAGCAACCTCAGTTCCCCTTTCGTCTGTTCCAACCACTTATCACCAGTATACTAATGACCGGCCTGATCATCATGCTTAAATAATTCACACGTCTCTGTGGCTTAACAAACCAAATACATTTCTCTAAAACTGGTCAGGGACTGGACTGTAAATGAGGGCCAGAAAAAGTCCTTTAGGAAACTTGGAGAACTGTTTAAGACTACATTGAAAAATACAAGAAAGTCTGACTCTTTGGTGGCCAAATATGAAGAAACAAGGGCTACCTGAAGACGTTTGCACAGTGTTATACGTGGTTAATTCCTGACCTTTAAACAGCACAGTATTGCTAATCGTATAATGTACTTTTTAACTGACACGCATTAGGTACTATTATATCTTTAGTAGTGGGACATTCATCAGAAACCATACGAGTAGCCTGCGCTGTGCTTTTCTTTTTTTTTAATCCACCAAAGAGAGTTTTTCTTCACTTCTTTTCTTCTGCACTCACCATTTCCTATTTTTCTTTTGAAGATGAAGCTTGTGTTTCTTTATATATTATTGCTCAAGCCATGAATAAATTATCAAAGCACCACACGTGAGATTCACCACATTGGAAATGGTGTCATCCTTGTTTTTGTTTGTGTGCATGTACGCCTTTGTATGGTGTGAGTTTTGTGTATGTGCGCGCTCGCGCGTGTGTGTATGTGGACAGCTCTTCTTAATTGTACTGTACGTCTTGTGTGGGTGTGTTATTGCGAGTATGTGCATGTGTACAAGTGCTGCCCTTGCTTAGATCTTTCTGTCTCCCTGCTGCGCTAGTGACAGCAGACTGGCAAGGGACTTTGTTCAGAGGACAGTTTCTGGACGCTTTTTTTTTTTCTTTGCTCATGCACACTGTGCACATGGTGGGATGAATTTATGATGGCAGAGTCCAGATGGTTTGTGTTGCTGCCATTGGGTCTCTGGAGGTGTAGTGTAATGGGAGAGTACTACAAAAATCCTGTCATATGCCTCTCTACAAGACTGCAAAGTCCTGTCATATAAATCTTTTTCAACCATACATAAATCCAGTCACATGTCTCTACCCTGTGTAATGTGTGTAGTGAGGAGTGCAGTTTAATGGCATTTGGTATTTCAAAAAAACAATAATAAAAAAACAAGTAATATTTAGAAGCAAAGTCAATTGAATTCATTTTCCATATGAATGGACGTGCCTGTGGCTGTGCTCTAATTAACCATGAGGCAAATAGCCAAGATGCTTTGTTTATTTTATACCTATCCACTGAGACTGCCCATATTTGTGCTAACATTTAATAGGTGAGGAATAAAACGTGATGGATTGTGCTGTTATGCACAAATACGGTCTCCGGAGGTGTGATGTGAGGCAGCCAATGCAGAGTGCTGCTACTGTTACCACCCGGAAGCAGAATATTTCCCTGTAGCTAAATGTAATGAAGTGTTTATTTCCTCTTAAACCACAGCAATTAAAAATGTATAAATGAATGACCTTGCACTCTCTAACCATTTAACAATCATAAACTTATACTATAATGTTGTGTACATTGTAGGTTCAACTCGTACTCGTTTATGTTTATTAGCATCTGATAATGAACCTGATCACAGGAAAGGAAGTTTGGCTCAGGAATAATACACAGTCCTCGCATGAAGATCATAGAAAGATTTATAGACGGTGCAGTTGGGAGAAAATGGCTGGTCTTCATATGAGGACATTCCGGTCTCAGGAGGTTGAAATTAAATTTGATGTCCAAAAGAAAAGTTAGGAATTTCATCACATCAGGTTTAAATATTCTCTTTTTAGCAGAAAGCAAAAGCGGTTATTAAAATGTTTCGAGACTAGTTTTGTAACTAGTTTTGGGTGTCAGAGGGCATACCGGCCTTCATAAGTCAGTGTGCCAAAAGACATCATCCTGTGTACATCGAGAGCTGTGCAATTGGTGCTATTCTGACTGCATGCATTACCATGTTTGATTTCATCATGGACAGCAAGTTAGAACAAAGAGTGAATGTTAAATTCTGCATGACACTGGACAGATCTGCCACAGGGACATTTGGCATGATTCAGTCAAAGTTTATGACAATGCTGCAATTTGAGTGGTATTTTGAGTGGCATGCTTGTTTTATGAGTGGAAGAACATCACTGGAAGACGACGAGAGATCAGGAAGACCTTTATGAAGCTCAGCCCCTGAAAATGTCAAAATCATTCAGCAACTTGTGCGTGATGATGGTTGGAGAACAATCCACATCATTGCTGAAATTGTCGGTGTGTCATATGTAACGGTCACGTGTGATTTGAACATGTATCGTGTTCCTGCCAAGCTCAACCCAGGAGCAGAAGGAACATCATGTCAAAGTCTGCCAGGAGCTCAGTCAGTGTGCCGTGGATGACCTGTACGACCCTGAGACGAAGGAACAGTCCTTACAGTGGAAGAGTCCAGGAGAATTCTAGTGTCTGAGAGAGAATGTGCGGCGAAAGCAACCTGGTCTGTTGCACACGATTCTCAAAACTTTTTGATACCACCTCGTATAGACAGGCAGATACAACAGTCTCATTCTTTTTATATATATATATATATATATTTGTATGAAGAGCCTTCACAGTGAGTGACTGCCTGAAGTCTGCAATCCCTGGATATCAAAACATGCTTAGTTTCCTGCCCCGAGATGTTTTCCCAAACCACTGCTGCAACCATCTGTGCTATCGGTTTTGCAATATTTGTCTGAATATCAGCAGAAAGCTCTAAGTATAATAAGTATAGCTCTATACAATTTAGAATTCATCCTGTTTCTTGTATCAGCAGTCACATCAGTACACACCAGTGACCCAGTTTCACTGCCAGCTACAGTATACACACATCTGCCATAGCTCTGTCTCCACCATGTGTACCAGACGATGTTGTTCATGCTTTGGATCATGAGCCTTTCCTTAGCTTTTCTTATACTCTTCTCTTCCTATCAGGCTGATACAAGTTAGTCTTGGGTTCACAATACAGAAGTGGTCGTTTATTTATTTATTTGGTTTATATGCGTATAAAACAACAATCTAAATCTATCCTTTCTATTTATTGAGAGTTACCAGTAGTTTTGAGGTTTTGATTTACACTACTGTACCTCCTTAAGAGTGTTCTAGATGTTGTGAAGGAATTTACACCATTAAATAATTCTATCATTACCCACTTTAGTTGTCTTTTGTGGTTTTCCAGGCCGTTTGGTGTTGCTAAGTTTATCACTGCGTTACCTTCTTTATTTTCAGTGAAAGTACCAAGTTGTTGATTTGGCCATTCTTGGTCGGCATAATTAGACAACAAAAAATGGCTTGATTATTATATGAAATCAAGAGCTCATCTAGATTGTAATATCAGTAAAATACAACTGTAATGTAAGCAGACATATGATACTCCTACAGTATGTTACATTACTATTAAGTAAGTAATTGTTCATTACAGTGAGCAATTATTTTCCCAGTGATCATTCCAGAGACAATTATTGTTCTGTTGAGATGAGAGTCTTCACCTTGTACACTCAAATTTGGTTTTCCTATCATCTATCATTTTATACAGTAAAATGTATGCCGTAGAATGCACAACCAAATGCTCAGCCCAGTTTCTTGTAACCTAAACAAAATCGAGCAGGTGACATTTTCTGGGTCAGCAGTCAGTTGTTCAATTACGTCTGGGCCTGTGAAAACCCCTTGAGTTAAATTTAAAAGTCAACACTTCAAACACATTTTGATTGCTTTATTTTAATTCCATTTTGGTAGCGTACAGTAGTAAAATAATACAGCAAACACTAGACATTGAGTAATAAATTAATAAAGAAATCTGTAGAAAATGATATTCAAAAGAAATAAATTCAGATCAAGAACATATTAAACTATTTTCTACACACTGGGCTGTCCGGCCTCTGTCCATGATATTAAAGTGGACAGAATTTAGTAGTGGGGCTGACATTGGGGACTCCTTTCTTGTTATAGAAAGCTTTGACTTTGCATGCAGCCACTATCTGTTTTACTTTGCTATATATTAACATGTATTTGTTACGAGTAATTATGTGGAGCATTGACATCGTGTCCCCCGTGAACAAGTTGTTAATATAGAAATGATAATGCGTTAGAACAAGCACCTTAATATTAAGTCTCATCTTACTTAAAGATGAACTATATGGACTTTGAACTGTATGTGTTCAAGCAGGAGTGTGCCATGTCTCATGTGTGTGTTGTGTGTGTGTGCGTGTGTGTGTGTGTGGTGCTGCCAGGTGATCGTTTCCCTTTGAAGTCTTGATGAGGTGAAATGCATAATTAATGCTGATGAGTTATTTCAGGATCAAGCCCTGGCAATAATCAGTCTCTCACCCAGATGCACTCTGCTGGCCCATTTCTCTCCCTCGCAACACTTTCCACTCACCACTGGGAAACACATCACTGTTACACATAGTCATTGCGGGCACTTTAAGAGAATGGGCAACTTTTTTTTTTTTTTTTTTTAGAAAATCAACATTTGACACAGTTCCTCAAATCGTCCACTAAATTGAAGATGTACTGTACACTACCGCTCAAAAGTTTAAAATCACTTTTTAACTACTTGGTTGTTTCAGATTTTTTTTTCTTTTTCTAAATTGTAAAGCAATGCTGAATTCGTCCAGAATATGCAATAATCCCCTTTGAACAGTTAATGTTGAGATGTACAGTATCTGCTTCTGGTGATCTGTAAAGCCTTCATAACGGCACCAATCCGAGATGCTGTTTGTTAATTGGTGATTTTTAAGGCTGGTAATTCTAAATGAACTTCTCCTTACCAGTAGTTTGCAGGTTTTGATTTACATCTGTGCAGTCTCCTCATTATAGACTTGTAGAATCAGACAATAGATGTGATTTTACTCTGAAGGACGACAAACAGTTGCAGATGTATTTTTTTAAGGTCCAAAAGAAGGAAGAATGCCAGACACCTCGCTTTAGCTAATTTAGCAGATATTGACATCATTCAGGAGTCAAAAAGTCACATTAATTTGAAGCTTACCGTTCTTATTTAAGTCACATGACCACATATTGAACATACTTCTGATGTAGGAAATATGAACATACTAGGACCATATATTTAAAATTAAGTCTCATGTACCTTTCATTTGTCCCAGTTGAGTGGGAGCTGGATGATTCTGGGTGATAAATAAATAAATAAATAAGGCCTGTGTCACATTAGGATGAACAGTTGAACCACGTCAGGTTGTAGTGTGAACATATCCTTTATGTTCACTTCAAATGTCAGAGTATTGATGTCAGAGTTTTTCAGAAACTGTTGATCTCATGGGCTTTTCATGCACAGTAGTGTCTAGAATTTACACAGAATTCTGTGGGGAAAAAAAATCTAGTGATTTCTTTTTTATTTATTCCCCCCATACCCCCCCCCCCCCCCACCCCACCCCCAAATACACAAACCAGCCTGTCAGCCACAGTTCAGGTTCCTGAGATCTGATTTTTTTTCTTCAATCTGAAATTTTGTCATGAACATTGTCTCATGATTTTCTGCATTGAGCTCCTGCCATCTGATTGGATAATCGCATGAACGAGCTAATTAACCTGTCGTGTGATTTGAAGTAGCAGTTCACACATCTGCACACCTGAAATGTTTTGCGTGGAGAAATGTCAGAGCGTCTTCATTAGATGGTACAGGAAGACACTCAGTGTTGTGTGAGAGAGAGAGAGACGTCACTAAATATGAACAGCAGAGGTGTTGATAAGTTTGAAAGTAGGGCTTGGAGGGAAGGAAAAAAAATCACATAATTCAGTTTTATGTTTTATTTTGGGGGAGTGTGGGGGGGGGGAATCAGTGTGTTAAAATGATTCCAGTTTATCCTTATGATGAAGGTTGAATAATTCTGAAATTATCCAGTACACAAGGTCAGTACACAAGGACCCTTCTTCATTCTTCCTCCTTTAGATAATGATATTGGCCCTCCCACCCCGTTTGCATATTTATGACAGCTTTGTCCTCTAGACACAGAACGCTACGTACAGTAATAAGAAGCACAGATATGTGCTCATGACCACTCGTACTCGTAATGATTTCCTAGCAGTGACCTTGGACCTCTGTCCAAATGCTTTTTTATATATACACACACACACACACACACACACACACACACACACACACACACACACACACACACACACAGAGTACTCCCAGAAAATGTAAAAGCATTTAAACATGTGCCTCTCTCTCTCTTTCTCTCTCTCTCTCTATGAATGTTAACCAAGGAAAGTCAGACATTGCTTTTCAACCATGCTTCAACGGAATTATTAAAAAAAAAAAAAAACATAACAGAACCTCCTCCATGTTTCACAGTAGGGACAGTGTTCTTTTCTTCATATGCTTCATTTTTCCGTCTGTGAACATAGAGCTGATGTGCCTTGGCAAAAAGTTCCATTTTTGTCTCATCTGTCCATAGGACATTCTTCCAGAAGCTTTGTGGCTTGTCAACATGTAGTTTGGCATATTCCAGTCTGGCTTTTTTATGATTTGTTTTCAACAATGGTGTCCTCCTTGGTCGTCTCCCATGTAGTCCACTTTGGCTCAAACAACGACGGATGGTGCGATCTGACACTGATGTTCCTTGAGCATGAAGTTCACCTTGGATCTCTTTAGAAGTCTTTCTGGGCTCTTTTGTTACCATTCGGATTATCCGTCTCTCTGATTTGTCATCAATTTTCCTCCTGCGGCCACGTCCAGGGAGGTTGGCTACAGTCCCATGGATCTTAAATTTCTGAATAATATGTGCAACTGTAGTCACAGGAACATCTAGCTGCTTGGAAATGGTCTTATAGCCTTTACCTTTAACATGCTTGTCTATAATTTTCTTTCGAATCTCCTGAGACAACTCTTTCCTTCGCTTCCTCTGGTCCATGTTGAGTGTGGTACATACCATGTCACCAAACAACACAGTGACTACCTGGAGCCCTATATATTGGCCCACTGACTGATTACAAGATTGTAGACACCTGTGATGCTAATTAGTGGACACACCTTGAATTAACATGTCCCTTTGGTCACGTTATTTTCCGTATTTTCTAGGGGTACCATCATTTTTGTCCAGGCCTGTTCCATGAGTTCATTTTTTTTAATAATTCCGTTGAAGCATGGTTGAAAAGCAATGTCTGACTTTCATTGGTTAACATTCATAGAATTCTTATTTATGATTACTTTTGTCAGATTAAAGTTATTTCTGTGACCATTGTGAGTTTTTCTTTCATTGACCGAAGGGTACCAACAATTTTGTCTGTGTGTGTGTCACACACGCGGGGGAGAACAGTCCATGCCTCCATGTGCACAGAGGTGGTAATTGAACCTGGCTGGGAACTGAACCTTTATCTTCGGGGTATATGTATGTTTGTGTGCGCGACTTGGTGGTTGGCATCCTCGCCTTGCACCTCCAGGTCCGGCGTTTAATATTCGCGTCGGCTCTGCGTGCATGGAGTTTGCATGTTCACCCCATGATTGGTGGGTTTCCTCAGGGTTCTCCGGTTTCCTCGCACACAGTCCAAAGACATGCCCAAAATGCCTGTAGGGTGTGAATGTTGACTTGGGAAATATTTATTTAAATATAAATAGAATGCACTTAACCATCTGCCTTTATAGCCCCTTATAGCCCGTAATTGGACTATAGAGTTTACATACACAGTGTGTACGTGTGTATATATAATGTGTGTGTGTGTACGTGTAAAGAATCAAAAACAATGGCAAGATATGGACAGGGCTTGTGAGTGAAGTGAATGTTAAGGAAAATGATGTTACATTTACTTCACCCACAAGCCCTGTCCATATCTGTGTGATACAAGTGTCATATACAGTAAGTGTGAGGAATGGAGAGAAAAGATAAGAAGTCTAGGAGGTAGGCACAGGTAAGCAGGCAAATTAGAGAGAAATGACTGGCGAGGTGAAAAAAAGTGATGGAAAAGAAGTGAGAGTATGGAAAAAGGGAATTGGGAGAGAATGGGCAAAGAGAATGATGTGATAAGGTAGGGAGAGTGCACTAGAGGATAGAAGCTAGTAAAGAAAGAGATGAAAAACAAGGAAGAGGGGTAGTGAGAGACGTGTGTTCGCGCTCATGTTCTAGTATGTATGCATGCATGTGCGAGAATGTACGTTTGTGTGTGCGCGCATGTGAGTAGCATCGACTGATGTTAAGAGGTGATGCTGAAGCTTTTACTGTGTCACCCATGCAGGGAATGGGATTTCAAGGTCCAGTGTCCACTGTTTCCTCAACACAACACACAACCCAGATTAAAAATAAGTAAATAAATAAATAAACCTCCTTTCTTTCCACCAGCATTCTGCCAAAGCCACAAATCTGCAGAAGCCTGTAGAGCCTGATACCACAGTCAGTGACTACATCTGCTTCCTCCGTGGCATTTGCTCGAAATGAGATTTGTATGGACCGCACATGATGTTTCAGGCCACTCCTGAGCTGGCAGGTCTTCTGCTCTGACTACTGGCATGGAGCAGAGCTTCTCTCTTCATCTGTTTTTCTATTTTTTTTTCTATATTAATAACCATCGCCTATCCTCAGATCTTGCTCTGTTCTGGCTTTATTCTCCAGCGCTGACCCAGAAAATCACCTGCTCTATTTTGTTTAGGTTACAGGCGACTGGGGTGAGCATTTGGCCGTGCGTTCTACTGCGCTGTGTATAAAAAAAAAAATTTTAAAAGTGAGGATAGTGTCATCTCGGTAGAATGATCTTTATCTCTTAAATGATCACGGAGGAAAAAAAATAGTTGATTGTAATGGAAATTACTTACTTAATTAAAATGTAATGTCTGAGTATCATGCATGCGCTTAGATTATAGTTTGTATTTTACTGATATTATTACGATCCAGATGAGCTTCTAATTGCATATAATAATCCATAATCATACATTATTACATTGTGGAATCCATTTTTAATAGCCTAATCATGCCGACTAGCATTATGGGATAACAGAACTGACGCACCTATTTGTTTAATTGGCATATTGGCACAGCACGACTGCAGCAATGGCTACAGTTACTGTAGGGTGTTTGATTTTAATTTTATAGTGGTTATAGGAGTGTTATTTGAGCCACATTACAGTTAGTGAGATGTTTTCCGTGAGTGTTGATGTAGTCCAACCTCCCAGTGCTGTTGTGCTCTACATCACTTCACATCATAGCTGTTTTAATAACATTTAACTACACTGACTTTGAGTTGCAGCATGGCTGAAAACATCAGTACTGAAGGAAGAGCAGCTGTCTGACAAAACGTACATCCAAAACATCGGAAGCACTTTCAGCAAGAAATCATTGACTTTTGTCAAACCATATAAGTGTCTTTTGTTTCTTTCTTGTTGATAAACCTCGCATGAAGAAAAGAAAAAGGCCAATATGACACTTTGCAAAATAACCGGACATTGCATTGTATAGTTCCTTTTATTGGCTTAATTCTAGCTTGCAGTATAGCACGCTTTTACAGCTGTTTTTTTTTCCCCCTCCCTACATCATTGAGGTTTGCTTTCTGTTAAAGCCGTTGACACTCAATAAACCCCCGGATGGAAGGATGTGAAATAACTGACTGGGAATGAAATGATGTGTAAGATTTAGACTGTGAATAGAGAGAACATTATCAGACAGAGCTACGGATGTGAGAAAAAAGGCTTAATAGAGATACGTGATGCTGGGAGTAGTGAGATAGCATGATGAAGAGAACAGAGGAGAAATGCGAAGAAAGGATGAAACGGACCATGCAGGAGTCCCTCGGCTACCTGCAGGAAAACTAGATGTTCTTTCAGCAGTGCTACAGTGACTTATTGAACACCCTCTGCTTTTAAAGGATGCTGACGGAGGTCTTCTGTAGGACGGAGACATGTAGAAGATCTGAACAATTTATACACACACACACACACACCCACACCGATGTTTGTAAACGCGCAGCTTAAAAGCTTAAAAAGAGCAAGGCTTTGATAATGTGTTTGTTCAATTAGCATGGCGGTGCTGGTGTCCTCGCAGTGTGTTTAATGTCTTTGAACAATGGGTTCAAGCCTTGTGTGCACTTGTGTGTGGAAGCGTTATATTGGGTCTCAGAGACCAATATGATGGAAAAGCGAGTGTCGTGAAGCTGTCTTCTTCCCTAGTGTATTGTATAGAGGGGGTTTGCTTTACTCTAAGGCTGAGTTGTCAGTGAGAAGTGAAGAAGAGGATCTGACTTCTGTGCTGCTTGGAAAAGCTAGTAAGTAAATGTGTGGATCAGTGACCGAGACTGAGGCAGGCTCCTTACACTAGCATCGGCGTTAAAGTGAGACGAATACAATAGTCACAAAGCGTTGGGAGTATGAGAGCATGAGTTATCAGTCAAAGGCCTCTTATTCCCCCCCCCCTCCTTTCAAAAATGACAGGCAACTCATGCAGTGGAAATGATGTGACAACTGGCAGATGACAACTGTCCTGGTGTTGCTCATACATATTCACTGACACACCTGGAAGCCCAGTGAATATTTTTACAAATATGATGTACACGGAGTTAATTTAGAGGCAAAGTCGGTTAAAGGTCTATTTAAAAAAAGAAAAAACATACTCTTAGGTTTGTTATGCACTAGTTCCCTTTGAGAGAGGAGTCACAGCAAATCCATGCGAAGTTATTCTGAACATATCCCAAGATGAAAGATTTCTACTGTGAATAAAGTGGACCATTTCAGAATACCAGTCTCCTTGTGCACGGTGAACAAAGGCTCGACGAATGCTCCGAATATGAAAACGATGTCATTTATACGCCGTAGCCTTCAAAGTCGACCAAGATCTCGCCTGAGCCGAAGACCTTTAGAGGAATTATAAAGTGACGTGTTAGACGGGCGCTCTCTATTGCCATTGTCGAAACACAACAAGAAGGAATATCTTTTGGAAGAACGGGTTTAGAGCCGCAGTGGAGTAACAAAGACTTATAGAATCTGGGACGAGGTGCATTGAAGCCCTTCTGGTGACTCATAGTTGCCTGATGCATCACCAAATCACTATATACTGAATATGTTTATATATATATATGACCATGTCACCCATGTGTGATTCTGTGTGTACTGTAGTTCTGTGTTTGTGCACGTTTGAGTGTGAACACGCAGTAACCTAATCCGAATGTACATTGTGTCCTGACAAACAGCGATCTAGACCCCCTGTTAACCACCTCCCACACACTCGCCTCTCCTAACACAGTGGGCTTTTGCTTAGCTTCACGCATAGGCGCACACACACAGTTGATCAATAGTGTTTTCCGCTGGGAGGCTGATCAATACACTCTGGATTTAGAGCAGCAAAAAAGGAGAGATTTACTTGAGGCTATTTCCCTGAGCAGCTTGAAGAGAGCACACGTGTCTCATCGTTTTCCATCTCCGCTTAAATTCCCATTCAAAGCAGTGTTTGTGTGAATGGTGTTGATATTTTCCTGCGAACTTTTCTTAACCTGTTCACACTTTAACGATCCATTCTAAGGGTCCATTTATTAACTAATTGTCCACTTAAACTGTGGGACACGAGCATGAAGTGTGTGTACTTTGTACTGTTTGTCCTGGCCTTTTTAAAGCTGCAGCAACAAATCTGCCGCTCTCCTTATGCACGTTATCAGGTGAGGAGTGAAGGCTGTGCATTTCAATTACGGCAACTCAGCTTAGGAATTTTAATGAGATCAACCTTCGGGCTTCGGATAAATGAACGAGAGCTGAAGTTCTTCCAGTCTAGTGAAGATAAGGTTTTATGCAAAGTCTTAATTAAAAGTTTATCAGATGGTAGCTACAGCTGTGATGTTGGCCTTTGTATGCTTAGGATGCATCAAGAGACAAAGGCTGTATCTTGTGTGTCCAGAGAGATCTGAGAGACCACGCAGTTAAAAACCACATACCATTTGGAGTTAATGTGCAAATAGTCTATAATAAATGTTGTTTTAACCAGTAGGTTTTTTTCCCCCCTCGCTAAGAACAATGTGTGTACTGTACACTTGCTGCCTGGTGGTGAGTTGAATAAGAGTTAAACGAATGGCGCCTCCACACCAACACACTCATCATCCACCTGTCTTACTCCTGTTCTTTTCTACTTTCCCATTATACCATTCTTCAAGGAAAGTAATCTTTTTAAACCGTATCACAGTTTCCAAATTTGTTTTGCATTGATCTTTGAAGTGCACATGCAATTCTTTCACATTTTACTTTTATCACTTTTTGTTAAAGGCCATTTCCAAGAGTGGGGATGATGAGATCTGCTCTGCAGCTGGCCTGTTCGCTTTACAGGAGCAGAGAGGCTTAGATTTCAGCACCTTCTGGAAACTATAGACTGTTGAACTCGTACCAGGCCTGACGGCATCTCAAATTCTATTATAGATCTAGATGGAGTTTATATCTATAGATCCGTTTTATAATAAAATCAAAATGCATCATTTCTGCAATCTTAGGAGAGAATCCCGAGTTTGTCTCAGACACACTTCTGGCTTCACAATAAGGATTTGGCAATTGTTTTGCCATACAGAGTCCCGATAGCAGGCCATGGGTAGCTGAACATTGCATCTGACCTTTGCAAAAAGCAAATTAGATATGAGCTCAGGAGCTCATATAGCTGCAAGGTTAAGAGCTCTGTCTAGCTCAAGTGCCTCCTGCATGTCCCTAGTGCAAGAAGGCATAATTCAAACTCGTGGCATTTCCTCATATCTGCTCGGCTGTGATCTAGAATCGATGACCGGACATAGTATGACGTCAGACATCAGATAGGACCGTGATGACTGATTAGTTTCTAGTTTATACCCTTATTTGTTTAGATCTCACACCGCCCCCATCAGATTGTGAAATTCTAGACGGCTACAGTCGGCACCAGTGATGAAGTGGTAATGCGAAAGGATAGCCGAATGTGAGGGAGACGGAGACTTTAGTGGATAATAATGCGTCGGTATTAAATAAAGGTAGGAGAGTAATGATGTGTAGAGGAAGGTGTCGGGATGCAGCAGCAGTGAGGGCGGGAGGAATGGACAGATGTAAAGCCTAGGTTCATGGTTGAGTTCATGCTTTCCATGGGAGTTAGGAGATCTTGCAGGGATGTGCATTGTGTGTACAAACACGATTGTGATTTCACTGTTCTTGTCCTCAGACTGTTATGCGTTCATAAATGAAGGTCACCGCTGGCTTTCTTACGCTGAATTTTCTTTCCTTCTCTCTGCTTGGGAATTGAGGGGGAGAACTGTCAAAAGAATTAGATACAGCTACTGTGAAAAACATTGGGCTATGGCAGGCTAGGATTTTTCATTAAAAAAAAAAAAAGGAAGTGTTCCAGGTACTAGTAATAAATTTTATTTTATTTTATTTTTTTAAAACTGTTTTGCACAATGCTCAATCCAGGTAGGTCCAAAAAATGAATCAGTTGCGCAATTTGTTAATGCAGTTTCCCAAGAGACACAATGCAGTAACTAATGAAATGTAGCAGGTGACTAAAGTAATTATTTAGGATTGAGCCTACATTCAGGCTGGTTTAAAAATATATTGATTTCTGTGTAGCAACATAAAAAGTAGTTGTAACTGAAGTTTAAAACATGCATGTGCACCCATCAGTTATTGTTGACATCAAACATCAGAAATGGGAAAAAATGTAATCTCAGTGACTCTGACTTGGGGCATGGTTTTTTATGTGCCAGATGAGCTGGTATGAGTGTTTCAGAAACCACTGATCTCCTGGGATTTACTCGCAGAGCAATCTCTAGAGTTTACACAGAACGGTCTGAAAAATATCCAGCGAGCAGAATTTCTCCACCATTAATTCCTCGTTGAAGCGAAAGGTCTGAACTGGTTTAAAGCTGCAGTGTCTCGCATAACCACTCTTTAAAACCACGATGAGCAGAAAAGCAACTTAGAAGCAGAACATGATTAAACCATTTGCAGCAACAGGAACCCACAGCTGGAGAACATACCTGGAACCCAGCTATGGTTTTCTCCTGCAGTAGATGAGTTCAATCTCAGGTTTCAGCATGTTATGCATTCTGAGCTGCACACCACTACTAACCAATTTCTGCACACATCAACAGGTACAGTAACAGAATTCAGCACACACCAATTTGATGGCTTTGATCACCTTTATATTACAGATTTGTGATGGCTACAGTGGACATAGACTTGATTTTCTATGCAGTTTCAGTCAGTCTCTGTTGACTGTATCTATCAAAAATCTATAAAATGAAGGAAGTCCAAACCAACCAGGCGCATGCTGAATTTTGTTACCGATTGATGTGTGCACAAATAGGTTAGTGGTTACAAAAGACAGTCAAGAAAAACACCAAAATGCACCTTATTCAGTCTCTCCTGTATTACTGCAGTCTGAATCAGATGTACGTTGTTTATCTGTATTTAAATATTTTTTTATCCAATATACTGTCATATTATTTACACATACTGTACTGATATCATCTGTTACTAGCAGACTGTACTAAACGCTTTGTATATTCAGCTGCTTATAGACTGTAGTAGCTGCAGCTAAGTGCTCATTAAAGGAGACGCAAACTGAAGGAAGCAGGACCTGAGATGATGAGAGGCTACACATGTCTTTGTCTGACTCAGGTTTTGATCACTCAGATGCTGGAAAAGGAAATATAATAAATAATAAGTACTGTACATTAAATAATAACTGTGCATCATTTTCTTCTTATTCAGCATTTTCATGCCTACAGAAGAGCGGAGTTGCCAGAGATCATTAAAACTTGGCTGTGTTATCTGTAGCCTGGGAGGTGGTAGCTACGCGATTAATTGAGCATGTTTTTGTTAGGATGATGTAATTAACAGTTTTTTTCTACAATAAATGTAGTGCATCTTTTCTGTTCATGATTTTACGTGATCAGGTTACCACTCAGTGCTACAGAACACTTAAAATAAAAAAAAGAAAGAAATATAATATTTTCCTCTTAATGTTCTTCTCCAGCTGTTGTTTATTAATGTATTGCTCGTCGTTCGGCTTCCATTGAGGATAAATGATTAGTTTTCTAAATGTACAGCTTACACATTTATACCTGTGCTCCTAACACCCGTAGTATATATTTTATTGGTATAGGATGCTTGTACTGTATATTTTGTCATTATGTTTGCATTATATGTCAAAGCAAAATGTATAATAAGTCATTGCACCTTAAATATTTTTCCTTCTTTTTCTTTGTAGTCAGATCAATACGGAAATTTCACATCTCAATTTTGTGCTCATATTTGTTGCATTTTGTGTTCATTTTGTTTCTTAACCATTCATCTGCCTTTTTTTTTTAATGCTTTTTTTTCTTAATTCTGTACCACTTTAAAGGATAACATGTATATTTACATAGAAACAGTATGTTCTTATTATTTTACAATGTTTTTACATCATAAATGCACCTTAATGTTTAGTTTTTTTAGATTCCCACCTGACTGCACTATTATAAACAGTGTATCATACATAGGTTGTGGATTCTATTTATCTGTCTGTCTGTTTGTCTCTGTATCTAAGCATATGGTTTCATCTATTTATCATCATTTTAAATATAATACGATGATTGCAAAAGGTTTCCTGATTTAAGGCGAGCAAGAACCAGTTATCTTCTCAGATTTTCCATTGTTGCAGGGTAAGAACAAGAAAATCCAATTTGAACCCCTCCAGTACAAAATAAGAAATGCTAAAAACACATAGTAAACATTCTAATATGTACTACTGTGATCATGTAGTGTGGCAGTTGTCTTCTTAATCCTGTTATCATTCGTGTGCTGGCCTGGGAGAGTGCAACATCCCATATACAGTATTTCTGAAAGCTTTAGGCTTTTTTTTTTTTCACTGAAATGTTTTCCTTCTTTCATTTATCTCAACCACAAGAGTACCTACAGTTGAAAAGGGAGAAAATTGCGCTTAAATATTCTAAGCATTTAACAATTCCAGTCCCACAGGAGTGCAGGTGCATGGAGGACATTTCCACAGCTGGTGACTGATTACAAACTAAACTGATTGGGCTTATTTCCATTTTGCCATGGTGCTTAGCTTTCCAACAACAAAGCCTTGAATTCACTCTGTGAGGACAAGAAACCGGAATGATTTAGATATCTTTGGGCATCTTTAGATTTAGTTTACAACCATTTTTGTTGAACTGGATGCTTACTTAATATCACCTCTGCAGTAATGTCCTAAGCATGACTGAAAAGCAAGTGTAAATCTTTCCACCATTTTTCAGCGAAAAGTATTTTATTATTATTTTCTTTTTATTTATTTTTAATTGGGGCGAATGGTGTATTCTATCTCTGGTTCATCTGACTTGTGTTCCCAGATGTCAACACATTCTGAAGGACTGACAGCCAGTGATGAGAAATTCTGCATTTCCAGTGTGCGAGTGTGTGATCCTAAATGCAGGGCAGTTTAATAAAGAGCGATCAAACTCTTGTTTAGTGTCTTTAACAGCAATTACAATTGTATTGATTTGGTGTTTGGGAGTGTATGCACATATTTGAATGAATTTTAGTGGAAGGATCTTATTTGCACTTTCCTTTAAAGCCCCCTGCTTGGATTACTCTCACTGTGATGCATTGCAAGAGCTCTTACAGTTCAGACTACTATTCATCACACAGTAGGACTGTATTGGCTTTGTTTGCTAGATATGAGGAACTGAAATGGGTGTCAAGTGCCCTAGTGAGGCTGGCCTCATTCTGCTCTGATGTGATACAAGTGGCCCTCAGTGTAGTGTCTGAGCACTAGTAAGCGTCTCTCTTTCTTTCTCTTTTGCTCAGTGATCATGTTTGCATAGCGAGGCCATGGCGGGTCCGAGTGAATCTGACCCAAATGGAATTACTGTGCTATCAAAGGGAAGTGTTCATGAATTAGGAATGACCTTCATATGAGAGGCCCATGAGACACGGCATGGGGTTCAACTCCTTTCACACCCATTCACTCAGCAGTCTCGGAAAAACGACGTCTCGAGAGCTGGAGAGGTGGAATGAGATGACTCTGGGAAGCGTAGAGGAATGTGCATTGATCGATAAGATGAATAGAGGAGAAGGAAGAGCTTAGGCAGCACTAGTAATTTATGGCGTCTTTCTCGTTGGCGCGTCTTGTAAAGGTGTTTGTGTTTCTCTGTCCATGTGCTGTTATTCTCCTTTATCTGAACCACAAAATTCTGCTCCAGATGAATACCCTGTCCAAAAGCATTAGCGGTTTTATCTGTGCATGCGAGTGTCTATCTTGTCACCACCAAATAGAAGGGAAGCCGTGCTTCTGCATTCATGCATAATTCAAGCAAAGCTAACCACTTCGCTGCTACATGTTTCAATCATGGTGCTGAATGAGGGCTATTCCCCTGCTTATAAAGGCCGGTTGTACCTCACATTGCAGTGCTGGCTCTGCTACTACATATGAGAATGAAAAGGTCACAAAAGGCTTAACACAAAAACGTCTAACTCCGAGAAAGCTTTTCAGCACTGTAGAAAGATTAAAAGCGGCAGTTTCAGCGTTTTGGTAATTAGCGCTTTCAGATTCTGTTGAATTCTGTCTGGGTATAATTTGAGGGTGGTGTCAGAATTAGCTTAGCGTAATTAATGAAAGGGTACGAATGCAGCTAGTTCTACCAGGGGAAATGCAGTCATTACAGCATGTGCTTTTATTCCTTTAGTAAACTAGCAGATGTCGGATAGAATATTTTTCTGGTTTAGAAGTTAATCTAAGGACCATGCTGAGACGCAACAGGACGAAAAAGCATGATGACGATCAGTTATGAATCATAAGCACTTTAGTGTGCAAATGAGCTTAAAATGACTCAAATTACTTTACTTCGAGAGCACCTTGCTAAATAAAGCCACACACTTGCACTCATTGTGGTGCTTTAAAAAGGTATCTGTGTGTCCTAGGTGAATGTTTAAGAAGATTTATGCGGTATAATAGGAACTGTAATGTACGCTGTTTTGTAGTCAGTGTAACACTGTATTTATTAAGCCATGGTTTTCTGTATTTTTTCTTTTTTTTTTTCTTTTTTCTTTTTTTTATAAAATCCTTTTTGTCTACCAATAATTCCACATGTCTAAACCAGCAGCTATTTATCAGAGAACCTATTTCATTTGCCCTTTCTTTTCATCTCTCTGTCAAACTACATTTTCATTATGTAGTGCCTGTGTGATGAAGCTGACAAAGTTCTATTTATTATTCTCTTTTATCGTGCCAATAAAGCTTATGCCACATGCTGGTTTTAATTCAGATGTGACAATGCAGGCTAAAATAAGCACAACATGGAGAAACATTGTTTTTATGGTATTTTCGTTTCTCTTGTACGAAGGCAGAAAATATGCAGCTGTCCATGCTTTCACCTCTGATAGTGTGTTTTTGTGTGTAATGGTTTTAAGGGGCTTTGATCCATCCTGTGCTGCCGCACTCATTGATCAGGAATTCATCCTGGATTAAAGTTTTACTTCTCACCTAGAAACAGCCCTCAAACCCAATCACAGGGAGGAGCCTTCTTTAGCCAGTCCCAAATCAAAGAGGGCCTCGCACATGAAGCATTAAGTGTGTGTTTGGGTGTATGTGTACACATGTATACAGTACACATATATATATATATATATATATATATATATATATATATATATATATATATATATATATATATATATATGTGCATGTACGAGTGTGTATTGTTTATATACAGTTGATATGTAATAGTCCTCAAACCTCACATATAAAATGTTTTTTAATGATCATTTTTTTATCAACTTTAATGTGAAAATGCAACTTGGAAAAATGTATTAATAAACAAGCCAGGAATGGTTTAAAATAAAAAAGACAAAGAAGACACGCTCCCAGTAATGTATAAGTATGCACGCTTTTATTACTGAGTGTTTGAAAATCAACGAGTTACTTTCGCACTTATTATAAAAACTAATTAATCAGTGGAATGATTGTGCAAGAAAGAAAAACCAAAGTTGCTTAAATTAGAGTATTGTAATCATATAATTTAGGAGGATTACTGCATGTATGTACACATAATATTGTGTGTATGTGACCTCAACCTAATTGAAATACTATAGCAGGATCTTAACAGAGCTGTGCCTAAGCCAATGCCCAAAAACCTCAATGAACTGAAGCACTGTTGTAGGAGATATGGACCACCACAACGATGCGAGAGGCTAATAAAGTCATACAGGAAACAATTCCATCAAGTTATTGCTGCTAAAAGTGGAACCCAAAGTGATTGAATCATGGGCATTATTTAAGATTGCACACATTGTTGTATAAAAAAGTTAGATTAAACTAAGTGAGATTTATTTTAAATGATTATTTTTTGTCACTTTCATTTGTAAGTTGTAATCTTATGTTAAATATGTCTCTGACATGACTTAACTCTTTTTTTTTTTGTGTTCTTCACGAAAACTTGCCATTTTACCAAGGGTGCGTAGACTTTTTATATCTGCTATACACACTGAATCATGACAGGAGGTTTCCTTCTTGACTACTGAACCAGACAGTATTGATCATAATATACAGTTGCCCTTTTAAAGTGCAAAAAAGCTATATTTATTGAAAACCCTTCAACATAGTAAATGTTTGCTGAGGTCTTTTCATCTGTCATTTCTAACCTCTTCTTTTCCTTTCCATCACAGAAGAGAGAGGACATTCAGATAGACTCCAGAGCCAGCCCTAAGAAGAGTGCTGAGCCTGCCATCGACCTACTAGGCCTGGGTAAGACACGAGTAATCAATCCCACACTTTTCTACCGTCCTCCTCCACCATGTCTGAGTGAGTGAAGCTGTTCTGTACATGCACTACAGAGCCACTTAGCTGCGTGTGCTGTTTCGGGTGCAGGAATAGAGCTGAGGTTATGATGGGGTTGAGAAATGAGGCGGTTAAAAACAGCATTTTATACAGAAAACAGAACATGTTTCCAGAGTGCACATTTTAACCAGACTTGTGGAGTAGCCTTGTGTGTGTGTGTGTATATATGTATGTATGTGTGTGTATGTATGTATGTGTGTGTGTGCGTGTGTGCGTGTGTGCGTGTGTGTGTAAATTATATATATATATATATATACACACACAGTATTAGTCTCTTTTTTCCCCCAACTTGGAAATGTAATACTAACAAACACAACATACCCAGAGTGATCAGTGTTACTTTGAGTAACAATGTTAGTCACTATTCTCCGAGAAGTGTATTGTGATAGAATTTATGAGAGATGAGATAAACTTGTTACTGCTCCACTGGGTGAAATTTTTCTGGTGCATCTTGGGTTATCATGATATTGATCTCATCCAGGCACATCGCCCAGCCCTAGGCTATGGATAATAGTCCTGTTGCTGCTTTCTGGCTCTTTGTGCTGGTTAGATGACACAGAAAGAAGCCAGCTGACCAAATTATCCCTGCATTGATCAGAAAGGCAGCACGAGATCCTCCGGATGACCAGAGCCAACACATACTCCATTATGTTCTCGACAATGAAAACTATAGAGACCTAACGCAAAATTGCACTAGTGTCTGTATTTTCCATCCCCCCTATCACCCCCCCCCCCCTCTCTCTGTCTACAGTGTGTGTGTGTGTGTGTGTGGTTGATATTGAGGTAAAGAGAGAAGAGGAAATGACAGAAATAAGGGGTCGGAAGTGAAAAACAAGATGGATTAGTTAGTGTGCGACCATGCCACTGGGAGCACAGTGTGTGTTTGTTTGTGTATGGGAGAATTTATGGCATGCTCCAGGGCTGAGGGAGCTGATGATGAGCCATGTGTGATGATGGAATCGTGTCTTGCCTTTGTATGCTTCCTCTCTCCCCACAGCAGCACGAAGCAGCACAGTGCGTTATAAAAAAACAGAGAGAAAATTTACATCACCCGCTGCCTTCCCACCCTACTCTTCTTGTTCCAGTACATGCTCATTCTCTCCAACATCTTCAGGCCTATTTGGATGTCCTTAGAAGAAAAAAAACAGGAAAAAAGGGCATTAATGTAGACATTGTCCTCCAGGGATTGGTGTGTGTGTGTGAAGTGTGGACACCAGCTAGGACTTGAATGAAAAGACAAAGTGTATTTGAATATCCCACTAGAGTCAGCATCTAGGCGCTGCGTTTCCCACCACCGGCACAGACGCTGGTTGAGTGAGATTTGATTTCTTCTATTTTTTCAATGCTGTCAATAAGCAGCAGGACAAGAGCAGAGACAGAAGGAACGTCCTTTGTTTATATTGTCAAAACCAAAATTTTTGGCACCCTTTTATTTTTATCACAAAAAAATGAATAACAAATAGCATTCATTAATCTTCAGTAACATTTATCTGAATAAGGGCTTTTGTTGTTTACGTTGTTTTTTGTTTTTTTTTACAAAGTGAAACCAAATAAGTTAATTAGAAAATATTGCGGGTACAAACAAAATTCACTACACGAATGGTCCATGTCGTAGTCAAAGGACTGTTGGCGTGGGATTCGGCACAGTCCTGTGCGCACCTATACACATGACCAGTCAAAAGTTTGGCCACCCCTTCTAATTCCATGGTTTTCTCTGATTTTATTTCATTCTACTCTGCTTGGATGGTCTTCATGAGAGCCAGTTTCATCATGCTGCTTCATGGGTTTTGCAAATGCACTTGACAATAATATTCTTGCAAGAACTGTTCCAGGACAGCTGACCATCGTGGCTTAAAATAACAACTGCTACTGCTATTTAATTACCTAATGCTGTAGTTAGGAAATCTCCAGTAATTGCTCTTGAATGTAGAAAATACATATCTAAATAAAAACATTGAATTAGGTGGTGTATCCAAACGTTTGACTGGTTCTGTATGCAATTCATTATATTTGATGCTGGTTTTATTTTGGTGCATTATTTTTTAAATCAAACGTTAGTACATTATCCCACACAATTACTGTAGAATTTGGAGAAGCTTCAGCTGGCAAGAATAACAGCACTGTCTGTGTTGATGCTTGTGGACGTATTTTGGACAGCTGCACTACTTCTATCTAAAACTTTAAGCTTGTGTCTGGACTGCACTCTTCAATTCAGACCAAAATAGACCTCAATAAGGTTTAAATCTGTAAACCGAGAATAACCATTTAGGAGCACAGATCTTGCAAAATCTAAATTTAAGTAAGTGTAAACTTAAGTAAAATCACTGAAGTAATTTTGGACTGAAATATCCTCTGTGTGCGTGGTGCAGAATTGAACGCCTGCAAGTGCGTGTGGTGACAGAGCGCAAGTTTGTTTAGTTCTGTTCGATACTATTGAGTGATGAGTCGGAATACTTCTCTGATTACAATGCAGCAGGTGCGTTTATTATTATTAACTAAATACTTTTATAGAGCAAATTTGTACGATATTTATGTGGAAAGTGCAAAGGAAACTTTCATACAGGAAAAATAAATCTGTGTTTGCGTGTACATATGTCATAAACAAGCATTAATATAAATGAATTACTTTAATTAATGAAGTAAATAAATACATTTATAGATATGCATACATAACTACATAGTCTCTCTATTATATGTAAAAAGATGCAACTTTGGCTTTGATTTCAAGGTGTCTTTTCTGGCTTGTGGTCATTTAAATGGATGTAAGAGCTTAAACCTACCTAATTTAAGCTGTTAAGTACTCTGAAGATGGAAGGCCCTTGTATGAACGAAGTAGCAGAAGAAGCTGCTAGGGTGGTTTGAAGCAAACATTTCCAGGAATTTTAGTGTTAAACGCATACTTAAAGGCATTTTTAAGAACGTTTTATATATAGAAGTTTGTTATGCAATTTGTAAATAGATGTTTTTAAAAGATTTTTAAAAGCATCTGTCTCAATCATAACTAATAATTGATATCGGTATCTGCAAAAATAATGTAGATCAGGTATCAGAAATACCTGATACTTACTGTATGAGAATCATGATGCACAGGTAGACCACCAGCTGCAAAGTATCAGTGATCCACCATTGTAGATGCATTCTTTGCAGGAGCACATGATTCTTGTCATAGATGATTTAGAAATTTGATAATGCCATGACTAAACTGTAGAATTAAGAAAATGTGTAATTGGTGGTTTCTCCACCTCCTTTCTGCAAAGTTTTTTGTAGTTGATTGAGTTGACACTTTGATGCTTGTTGTGTTTGCTTTTTTTTTTTTCAATTGAATGTTAATATTATTAATTCTGGGACTGACTACATGCCAAGACAATACACTGCTTTAATGACACCTGATCGAGTCTAACAACTGCAGTTTGAAATTTAAATATGTACAGTGTATTTTTAAAAATAGGCGGTTTCGATATGCATACATGTATTGAGTGTGTCATGCCCTTAGAAAGGACATGGACATGAAGCCATGACTCTCTGACATTCACGATGATCGTGAGACCTTAACCTAATTTGCACAGGGGAGTTAGAGGTCAGACAGCCTGAACCCACTGCCCTTTGAGACAGTCAGCCTGGACCTGTCATTTCGCTGGCTTTCTCTGGAACCCCTTCTAATTTTTTCTCTCTCTTTTTTCTCTTCCTCTCATTCTTTCTCTTTCATTCTTCCTTTCAGATGCACCTGCAGTCAACACAACCAGCAGTGGGGCAGGATCTGGAACTACAGCTCCAATAAGTGACGATTTGGACATTTTTGGGCCGATGGTGTCCAATCCTCTGCCATCAAGCACCAACACAAACCAGGTACACTGTGACCTTTTCTTGACCATGCTTCTTAAACGCACCAAATCCTATTGTCCTTCTCTATTTAATGGTTACTAAAGCTTTAACAGGCAGCTGTAACCGTGGATTTGTCCAACATCCAGCACATATTCTCAAGTCTTTATTTATTCTTTATTCATATATACTTTCCATATTGGTAATTAATACAGTAGCTGCAGATATGTTGGCACTCTTTAATAGCATCACCACAAATACTGACCCTGTTAGTTTATTTTTGCAGTGTTGAGTGGACGGTGTCACCACATTTAAAATCATGCTGCTTGTAATTAGTCGGATTGTTTTGTAGACAATGATCAGAGTAGCAGTGATAAACACATCATTTCATTTTATATGCAAAATTGGTAATGAGGCAGGGGGATGGGGTGACTTTTTTTTTTTATTCAGTAGTAAAAAGCAGTAAATACCCTGATGTAGTATAAATAGCAGAATATCTAAGTATACATGCATCTGTTAGCTTGATATTGTATTGTGATATTGTCCTTTAACAGAATCACATGAAGACAAGATGGTTGGTGTGCTGCCAGCATGTGGTTTTGTTTGAAAATTGATAATTAAAGGATGTGCAAATGCATATAATAAATAAAAGGAAATTCATGCATTTTGCTTTCCATCGGTGTTTGACATTGGCATTCACTGATCTCTATACAGATTCTGCATGTCTTTTCAGGTGCAGTCTATTACATATACAGTAGTAATGTAGTATTGCTCCATGTGTACAGCTTCTCTTTTGTTTTAAAACCACTGTGAAAGAGGCACAGAATAAACGTCAAATCGGGTTGTTTTATTTTTTCTCCCCAAACACAATAGCTACATTTAACGTTCTGGTCGCAGCTGACAGGATTGATTTGTTGTGTCTTGCAGACATATGGATGCACAGCAGCTAATATAAAATAATTAGCATCAAGCTTGTCTTTCCAGAGTGATGGGAAGAGAAACTATTAGAGAAGACTGATGTTTTCCTCTGTTCTCTCTTTACCAGTGGACACCTTCTTAATCATGCATTAATGTTGGTTAGCCCGGCCTGGGGACAGGGTCTTTTGGGTCTCTTTATGGTTGACGACAAAAATTACCACCGAACAGGAGCAGAGTCTGCTGTCTATTCACATCCTCTGTGAAAAGTTCCACTTGAAGACCTTGCCAGCAAACAGAAACGCGCCTTCTCTTTCTACGCGAGGGGAAATTATGCTAAATTCAAGGAGGTGGCAGTAAGTCGAAAAAGGAAACATGAACTATCCAGTTGTGCCTGAAACAGCTATTTATTCAGAACTCCTTTTGACCTGCTCATTCATGCAATTGTTGAGTCAGCCTGACATATAGCAGCAGCACAAAACATATAATCATGCATATAGAGATCAAACACTTATTGTTCATGTCAAAAGTCAGAATGCTGTCAATGTGCTGTTAGTGATTTGACTGTAGCTTGGTTGTTGGTGCCAGATGGGCTGGTCTCAATATTTCAGAAACTTCCCATCTCTTGGGATTTTCACAAACAACTCAAGTGTCTTTAGAGTTTTACACAGAATGATGTGGAAAAACACTAAGCATCCACAGAAGTCAGCATCATAACCACTCTTTAGGGCTGCGGTGAGCAGAAAAGCATCTACAAATGGGCTACAGCAGCATGCGATCACATTTATATCCCTTTATAGACACAAATATCCCTTCTTATAATGGCTACATCTAGCATAATAATTACTTAATCCAGTACAACAGTACTCACTCTTGTGTGATACAGCTTTTATACAACTGTTGTTCAAACACCATTTTTAACCGATTATGATTTGCTTGTTTATGTAACTAGGTATTTTGCTCCGCCAACACACATCCTTCAGCGCCTGGCAGAGATAACTAACCTCAACTGGCAGATCTGGCAACCAGTAGTAAATGTAATTCACAAGGGTGAAAGTAGTTTTAAATTCTTATTGGTACTATGTAGCCAAAGAGTGAGGGGAATAAAACATGGAGGTGGTGGACAGATTTGTAAGTCTTGTAAATGTCTCTTTATATTTCCATTTATTCCACTTTACAGGTTAAATCCCCAAAACAGTTAAATGTAAAGCTGTGTGCGCACTATGTATGGTGTACAGTAAATTACAATCTCTTGTTCCTCACGACAAGTAGTTCCCTTTATCAGGGTTTAAATAAGGATTTAGGATTCAGCTTTGTGTTTTAAAAGCTGGTTAGCTTGTGTTAGCTGTTAAAAAAACAACAACAAAAAAACATGGACGGTTCAAAAGCAATTCAGAACGAATTAGAAGTGATTCCTTAGTAGAAAAAAATGCTTAGGATGGCATATTGTTATAAATATGTATTTTTTTGCTGAAAGTGCTTCTGTGATGGTATTGAATGTGGATTTTGGCAGGCAGCTGGTCTCCCCTCTATCCAGTACTGCGGACTGTACAGATCTGCTTTTGCTTATTCTGGTGACTGACAGTTAATACATCAATTGCTAGAATACATGAATACATGCAGTTAAACGCCCCAGCACGTCCCATGTTCAATTACCCCCGTCGTGGAATGACTCTTGCCAAATAAGATTGGAAATCTGTTGGAACTAACTGTTGACTAAGGTGTAATATCACAAATCTTCTTCTTCTTCTGTCTTCTCAATCTGGTTTTACACTAATTATGACAATGGATTTTGTGTACCCCGCCTCTAAAGCCACCAGATATGAATCCAATAATGAATATGAATTCGGCTTGGCAGCGTGAATGGACAGCTGACAGAACTGCACCAGTTATGTCAACATGGAGCAAAACCTCAAAGAACTTTGTGGAATCCATGTCAAAGAATCAAAACTGATCCACTTATACTATTGCACTTGTATTAGGTTCTCATTTTGATGCCTTTGAAATGACGGTATGTGATTTAGAATGTACTCAAACAAACTACCGTCAGTTAACATTTTCACACACTGAATTACAGAATTCCACGAGCCATTTCATTGAAATAATATTACTATTGTCCTCCTTAGGGGATGAACAATTGTGTTGTATTTGTTTTCTCTTCAGCATTGTTTACTTAATTTCCTTCTTTTGCACCAACTTGCTGGGGTTAATTCTGTTGTCGGCCTGAGATGGAATTTAAATACGATTACGCTTTACTAGACAGACGCTGACATTTACCAGTTTATACTGAGTATGCTGCGCAGGTGCCAATAATATTGCAGGTGAGGGGCAGCCACCAATATTTAATGTAGTCTGACAGCATTCTTGGTCTCAGTGTTGAAGGACCTAGAGGCAGCTCCACAAATATACGTCCTTGCTGTGCAGTGTTGGTTGAGGTCCTGAAACATAAAGGCTGTTTTCACTTGTGCCTGGCCTGGACACAAGGGATTCTAGGATGAAGAGCAATTTGTTTTTGATCTGGGAGGACCAGTGCATCATGGGACCTCCTCTCTTTACTTTGTCCCCACCGAAGGGGAAGTGAGAGAAACAGACAGAGTCTCGCAGGTCCTCAGGCCTAAAACTGACAGAGGTAAGAGAAAACAGGCCATCTAACAAAAACTCCTCCCATGTAATCCAGTGTTTTATTTAGAAGTTCAGAAACAGGCACCGTAGCATTTTCCCCAGCAAGTGCTCATTTATGTGTCTGCATAAACACACAACTCCGTGTACTGCCACTGTATACTCATAAAAAGGTATTAAGAGTTTGCCTCAAATTTGATGTGGAACTGGAATGCTAAAGAGATGGCGTTTGTTACATTTTTTAGTTAAATACTATAGTATGTTAATGCATGTTAGTGTATGCAGAGCTTCAAGCTGAAACACCACACTCCCCTCTGCTACATTCTTCTTTGTTCTTTGACAACATGCTGAGATTCATTGAGAGTCTGCTCCGGGATCATGACAGATTTGTTCTTTCTCACCTTGTTTGTCATTCGTTCAAAGTGTGTGTGTGAAGGACACGTCAGCTTCGCACAAGCTGTTAGAATGGATTTGTCATTTTGGATACCATAAGAGATGTCAGCTGCAACAATGGGGTTGTATTTGTGTGAATATGGATCTGTGTTGTCTCCAGCTCGAGTGAATTTTGATTAGGTGTAGAGGAGAGAAGGCACAGCGAGAACACAGAGGAGAGAAGTAAAAGAGCAGGAATGAGAGAATGAGCCTCCACTTCCCAAGTGTTACCTTGGGACCAAGCAATTGCATGGCAAAATTGTTGAACATGCGGAACGGAGCCGATTGGTTGGCTCAAGGTTTGTATCACAGCTCTCACTTCTGGCAGCTTCTCCTGCCTCAAACGAAGCAGGGGGTGGGGGAGGTGCGTTAATTTGCTTCTTCTCAAGCCTTCGTAAGAGACCACCAGGGTGCCTTTCTCCGTTCCTTTAGTGTGGCTGTAGACAACTGCATGTTAATCCAGTCTCTGGCTTGCCTCCTTTCACATCTGATTTGCCTCCTGCTCCCGTTTCTCTCAGCCCTCCCAAGAGACACGAGTGCAAATGTATGCAGCAGTTTCCTTCTGAGAGCTCTGCAACATTGCTATCTGATTGCACCGTTTTGTTTATTTCCCTTAACATTTAAAACTTCAAAGGATTTTTTTTCCAGCTTTATTAAAAATGCTTTGGCTCTTCTCAGTAATTGAAAAGGATTGTGTGTCTGTAGGTCATGGTCGCATACAGCAATCCACCCTAACACCTTCCCACCAGGTGAATTAAATAACTTTATCAATTATATACCAGTAAACTGGCAACAGCATCATACACCAATCCACCATCATGGGCACCCAAGGCCCCGATCGCACAGAAAAGCCAATGCAGCACAGACCGCCGAAAACACCCAGAACACCCAGTGCATCACACAGGACTTATCCGGCAAATAGTTTAAGGTTTCTGATCCGGCCTCCAAATTCCCCGGATCCCAACCCGTCTGAGCATCCATGGAACGCACCGGGCAAATAAGTCCGATCCAAGGAGCCCCCACCCTGCAACGCACAGCACACAAAGGGTCCACCCCTAACGTCCTAGTGACATCACAGCACACCCACAGAGGTCCCATGAAGCCATGCTCCGAGGCACTAAAGCTGCCGTGGTGGCACAAGAGGAACCTAAAATCTGGGTTTTAATGTTAATTATTTTAAAGTTATAGTTGTATGTTATGGTATTTTATGACTTTAATTAGTTAGTAGTCTGTTTGCGTAGTTAGAATCTGAGTGGATAGGGCACATGGGTGAAGAGGCAGGGAAGCGAAAGTCTTCCATTTATTGGTTGAATGTGATGACGGAAGTGAACATAAACCTTTTCTAAATACGTATAAAAATCACGGGAAACAAGCATGTACCGAAAACACGAAGTCGATGCTTAACAATGAATACGTAAATCATTTTTAAAAACCAGTATTTTGTAAGCTGTACACAGCCTGAGCTGTTTTTCCACCCAGATATCCGGAATGCAGCAAAGCACCACACTGAGGTTAATTTATTCAGCTATGATGTAAAAATCCTGCTCTCAACCAGGAATACATAACACGTTTACTGCACTTTTTAAAAATTCAGTAGAATTCTGTTTAAATCATGTTCTCACTGCAGTCTAAACTCTCCAGTTTGCTTTAAAGCAGACTGGAATCATTTCTCGCAAGTGGTCTCTGATGGAGCTTTTAGCAGTAAAATCCTTTTCAGTAATGTAGGCTCAGCACAGTCACCCTTCTGCTCCTTTGCATTAGTTACAGTGCGAAGGTTAAGCCAACAGACAGGATATATAGGACGCTGATGTTGCATTCCAGCAGCCTGCTTCTTTCGGTGCTGTCCTCAGCAGTATAACCTGAGAGACGTTGCTGTTCTCTTAAAGAGCTCAGCAATTGATCCTGGTCCTCCCATGTTATATTGACTTTACATTGATTGATTTGACAGACACGTTTATCTAAAAGGACTTGCAGTTGACACAGGATACAATTCAAACATACAACTTGGCATAGAATTTAAAGTTAAATTCCACCTTGAAACACTTATGTTTGTACTAATATGTTGGTGATCGTGTTGGTTAATGTTGTAGAACATTCAGGGCTACAAGGGAACTGGGAATTTTCTGACTATCTAGTAGGAAAGATTAATTGAAATGCAACTCAACTTGCTCTCCGAGTAGCTATCAAGAATTTGTCATTTCCGAGTTGTGTTTTTCGTTTGGTCACTAAGACCAAGAAATACCAGCATGATTTAAGGTTTAAGCAGTCTTTCAAGTTTTGTTTCTTTTTACATTTCAAATTGCTACAATAATTGCCAGATGATATTTTTATCATTTAAAAGCCATCCCTTGGCTTTTTGCATGATGTTTTGACTTAACTCATCTTTCATTTAATGGTTGGTGTTATTAACAGCTGTCCTCTTCATAAGCAAATTAAGTGCTAACTCGTTTTTTCGTAGTGTTTAGATGCTTGCAGGCAGCATTCATTTTGTCTTCGACTTCAGATGCCTGAATTTATGTGTACACTTTAATCCGGGATGTAGTAGTAGTAGTATATAATGTCGAACTCTGGTAAAGTTAAAATAGAACAGTTTATCAATTATAATAATTAAACAAGCTAAGAATTTCATTAGAAACTAAATATTAGATGTCACAGATGGTTGAATGTTAATTATAAAGGGTTTAGGGCATTGAGAATATAGCACTTTCTTTTTGGTCGTTCTGCGATTTGAACTTTTTTTGAACCTTTTTCTCAGATCCTTCTGAGCAGCTGCCGTCCCAATATCAGTCTATATCAAGGTTCATATGCAGTTACAGAACATATGGCAAGTACATTACATTATTAGCTGTGTGTACAAATTAGAATCTGGAAGTACACACAGAACATTTGGAGATTTTATATGCAAATATACCAGGTGCATTTACATACAGAACAGTTCTGAGAACATATGGTCTAGCTGGCACTACCAAGCAGTGATCTCAGCAATGTGTAGTCATTAAAGCATATTTATATTATATGTGTTTAATGAGATTTAAATATGCATACATCAACACATGCTTTCAACCAAACCGCACATGGAGTGATGTACAGTACTGTTGGAAGAAAGAAATCCAACACTTGATGTTGGATTGAAATTCCTTTTCTTTATGGAGTTAAAGGAGATGAGGCTCATCTGTCCTGATGCTCTGCGCTGAAGTAAAGACAAAAGTAGAGCTGCTTAATGCAAGGTGTATGGCAGCACTTGGCACATGATGCGTCTGCCTGCAGTTTTCCAACTTCTTTTCCTTCTTCTTTTTTTTCTCAAGCCTTCTGCACATGAATTTGCTACTGTAATAATGATTATTATTAGTAATTTTTCTTTTTATTGTTCTCTTAAATTTTTGCATTATGTTTTTCTGAGTTTTTGTCACAGCCTCCACCAAGTTAGGCATCGATTGCTGTTGTGTACCTTGGCTAACCTGGTCGATATCTGGTTCTTGCTACACCAGTGGCTTCTTCCAAATAGTTGTATTGGCAGCGCACAGTGCTTGTGCAATTGTGCTGATACATTTTGCCTCTCTCTCTTTTTTTTTTTTAGTATTAACAGGTGAAACGGCTCACACATTCTAAACTAGAAGCCGTTTTTAAAAATCACAACAAGCAACAACTGTCAGTTAATTGTTCCAATATCTTTCGATCACTTGAGAAATTGACAGGTTTAAACAAAAAGGTGCCAAGTTGTTTAATTTATCTAGATGTGAATATCAGAAAATCGAAGGTGAAATTTTTATCTCTCGTCCAGTATTGATCTTTTCTCAAACAAAGTGTCTTCAGTCATCAGCATAAAACCAAAATAAAAACAATGGCCTAGTTGTTCAAATACTGTTGGAGGGGGCTGCATTTTGTAGGAGGGGGGAAAAAAACAATGCTTTACCTCCATTATTTATTAAAGAGGGAATAGTGATTTATTGTTATTAATTAAAGGTACTAGCACTTGCAGGAGCATTTTGACCTCATGCTGTCGTTCTGAATTAACATTAATAGTCTGTCTGCACACCATACAGCATAGCTTCCAGGACAAAGACACAGAAATGTTCGCGATGAGAGTGCGACAGTGGTGTAGTCGATAGCAGGACCCTCTTACTGTGTGGAGTTTCTGTGCATGTGTACAAGAGAATTTCTTCTGCCTTCTCAAAAAAACGAATGAGTACTGTATGTCCTGCAATGGACTGTCGCGTATGTATATGCATGAATATAAATGTAGGTCGCCATATATACTGTACATACATATGTTGCAGAGCTCTGAGCTTGCCCTTTTTCATGCTGTTTTTGCCTCTTAGTGCAGATGGTCCCTCCGTGGGACTAATGCATAATGAAAGCAGAGTTGTTTTGCTTTCTTTCCGCTACACTGCAGCTTGTATGGAAGCTGGCATTGTGGAGAATGCCTGTCACCATCACTCACTGCTCTTCTTCCTACTGGACTCTTACAAGGCAGTATGTTAAGCACTTGGGTGTCATGCAGCATAGCACTGTTTTATTTATCAGCTCATTTAGCATAGCCCTGCTTTTCTATGCCTGTTGGTTTTATTTTTTATTTTATTTTTTTTTACTCGGATCTTTTGGTGGTCTAGTTTTGTTTTAGCAGATCACGTTTCTCTTTGGCAGGGTTGTGCTGTAGTGCCTATGCTGTAATGACTGTTGTCTGGAAACTGACTCACAGGCAGACGTATAAACTGGGCTCAGGGCCATTTATTGCTACTGCAAAGTGCTGTCCATGTTTCTCTTTTGGAGAAAGTGTTCAGAGTTGTTTGAGGCAAATTTGCTTCCTTTGCAGGAAAAGAGAATAAGGCTGTTTGTAGCGTTTCAGATTGTTGATTCAAACTGAATGATATTGATTCTACTTTATATATTATATATAAGTCACTGTAATTTTGGGGTTCTCTCTTTCTTTCTCATGCTCTCCCTCACTCACACACACAGACACACACACACACACATGCATGCTTGCTCTCATGAATGCATACACATACTTACACATTTAAGTGTAGATATTACTGCATTAACCATTTTTACACAGTACAATACCTCCATATACACCGTCCCAATGGTATTTAAGCAAAACCCTTGTAGTCATAAACTGCCTGAAGTTGAAAACCAATGGACATGACCAAATGTGAGTTTCCTCCCTTGAAATGTTTTAGCAGAGGTCTCCTATAGCCACCTTCATATCCTGTGTGTCTGTGGGTCTTTCTGCCTTTAGTTTTGTCTTCAGCAAGTTAAAAGCATTTGGGCTGAAGGGGGGGGGGGGGGGACTCTTGGGAAGGGCTTTTGAGATGTGTTATTATGGGTTATTTTGGGTTATTATCCATCTATAGTGTGAAGGAGAGTCTTGTCAGTTTTGCAGCGTCAGACTGATATTGAGCAGAAAGTATTATCTAGGCTCTGTGCACTTTAGAATTCATCCTGCTACTTCTTCTGTCAGCAGTCACACCTGCAATAAACAAGTTACTCAGTCCCACTGGCAGACATACACTGACATGCCACCACCATGTTTGCCAAATGATGCTTTTGATCATGAAGCTTCCTTACATTCGCCATACTCTTCTCTTCCAACAGTCTGATACAAGTTATTCTTGGTTTCATATGTCTAGAGAATATTGTTCCACAACTGATAAGGATTTTCTAGAAATTATTTTTTTACCAAAGATCTAATCTGCCCCATAGGTTTTTGAGTATTACCAGGGGTTTGCTTTATGTGGTAAACCCACTGTGTTAACATTAATGAAGGTGCAGTCATATTCCCATTTCTTACAGAGGATTCTTGATGTGAAATCATATGAAGGGATTAGGGAGGGGGAGGGGGGTGTTTCCTCCACCAAGAGAAAAAAAATCACGACAGAGACATGAGTTGTCTTCCTTGATCCAAGGTCTTTTGGTTTTGCTGAGCTTTTTTTCTTTTTTTTTTTTTTAATAATGTGATGATAATAAAAAATAATAAAAATAATCTATTTGGACTGCAAAAAAAAAAAAAAATTAAACAATCAGTGGAACATTTTTTGCTAACCTTTTTGAATTAAGGCTAAAGGTCTACACATCAGTCACATCTTGATTGTTGAAAATAAAATCCATTGTGGTGGTGCACAGAGGCAAAATTGTGTCACTGTCTAAATACTTGAATTTGAATGAACCTGACTGTATGTCTTTAATTTTTTTCTATCATACTTCTTGGTATTGCTCTCTTTGCTTTCTCACTTTCTCAATATTTTGTACTCATTATGGCTTTGCATAGGATTAATGGCAGGTTTGTGTGTTCTGAATAAAAATATATATCTTCAATATCTGGACACACAGCCCAACTGATCAGCACTTGTTAAAACACAGGACATGTATACACATGACTAATTCTGCAATTCCAGTATGGTGTACCTGGCATTTTTGTCCACATGCAAATTGCTAACAGATTTAAAAGTCCATAGCATGATATCTTTTTATAACATTTGTATATAGTGCTGTCAAAAAGTGTTTTTCTTTGAATTTTCTTTTGCATCTTTGTCATACTTAAATGATTCAAATAATGAAACTAATTTACGATCACGAAGATAGTCTGAGTGGATACAAAATGCTTTGTAAATAATGATTTAATTTATTATGGGAAAAAAGATCTGTACAAACACTGCATTCCCCATGTGAACAATTAAAATGCTGAGTTAAATTTCACTTGCCACACCCAGGCCTGATTACTGCCAGATGTGTTGAATCGATACTGTACATCACTTAAATATAACCTGGCTGACAAAGTGAAGCATGCTAAAAGATAATTTTAAAAAAGTAATTTAAAAAAAGCAACGCTTTTAACTCATTCATGATGTAGCAAAAAACTTTTTTGAAAAGTTTGGGCAGCTTGATATCATTTAAAAACTGTATTTACTCTGGTTATCTTTGTGTAATATAAAATTTAGTTTGTTGATCTCAATCATTTATATCTGTAAAATGAAAAATATACAAAACAAAAAGAAAATCAGGAAGGGTCGAATGCTTTTTTCATAGCACTGTAACATTAAAAAGAAGCAGCTGATATGATGTTAATGGGGATGTTAATTCATATTTATTGCATATTTTTGCAAAAGAATTTAGTTTAATGTTTAAAATAAAATCCATATATTCACTGTATTATTTGTAACCTTCGTGAGGTATTTCTATTTATGTTTGACGAGAAAGTCTGGCACTGTCAGGTTTCCAGTTCATCCTAATGGTGTTCAGTGGGGTTGAGGTCAGGGCTCTGTGCAGGCCACTACAGTTCTTTCACGCAAACAATATACGTCAGTTCCTGGCACACAATACCTTTATAAACCTCAATTTGTTCACAGAGGCTTTGGGCTTCTTAGTTCCAGTGAAAGGAAATTGTAATGTTACAGCATACAGACATCATGTACAATTGTTTGCTTCCAACTTCACTAACCATGATCACTTGTGGTTGGGTTGTGATGGTCAGGCACGCAAAACCTTGGTGCATGGTGTATTAAAGAAATGCATTTGAGAATGCTAAGATATTTTTGTCATATCACTTAACCCTACTTCAGAGCTTTACTGTATTTTCTAACTTAGCATGGCCACAGATATTCACCTAAAATTTACATTGCCCCATAGCTGGTAACATTATGTTTTTGTTTGCTTGTTTATCATAATTTCAATCAAGTCTTTGTTTACTGCATATGTAGCATGACCCTGCAAACCATCCAGCTGTGTAAGTAACAGGGACGTCTAAAATAAAGTACAACCTGCATTAATAAGCATTTCTCTAATTACTTTCTCATTGTAAGATATAAAAATAAAAGCATTTTCTAAACATCCATCAATGTTATTGATCGAGTGACCTTACGCTTCCATTATAAGTACGGTTCAAGTAAACATCTTTTCCATCCTTTCCTCTGTACTGAGAAATCTATGAGTTCTTGTCTGAGGTAATAGCTCCTGTGATAGCAGTGGATGAAAACTAGGTTGCAAAAGCACTTATTTAGAGAGCGTGCTATTGCAGTTCAAGGAGAACTTATGGAATACCAGGTTAGGTTTAATGGAAGTGTAGTTCTGCGGAGAAAGGGCTTCAGGGTCAGATTCGATTCCCCTTTCTCGAGCATTTCTCAGAGTTTGTCCCATAACCTCTAGTAAAATAACATTCTTTTGAAGCTCTCATAAAAACGCCCTCTCCCAACAGCAAGAAGAAGCAGATGTAAGAATTATGTCAGTACTTCTGCATGCTTGTCTTTTTTTTTTGTTTGTTTGTTTTTTTGTCCTCTTTCTTGCTGTCGTCCTCAGTCCCCCAGCATCAGTGGTCCAAAATGGATTGGCATTAAAGCCGCTGATCTCGATTTCTTTTCGGGTGCTCAGTCAGTGCGCCCGCTGGTGTGAACTTAACTTACTCCAAACAAACACATTTGGCATTTGAGAACTCTCTTGTTCAGGCTTTTCTTTCATTGGTTCTGTCTTTTTCTGGTTTCCCAGGCAGATAGAGGTTGCTGAGGGGAACTGGATTAGCCCAACCCAGCCCTGTACTCCAGCAGAGTGCTAATTATCTGTGTACGGCTGCTAATCACACAAAGCCTTCTCTGTTTCACAGGAAGCCGCTGTTTGAGTGTGTGCGTGTGTGCGCCCTCACTCACTAACTTTGGTTCATTTGGGGTGGTAGGAACTGGAATATTTATGGGCTTCCCTGAACATCAGGGATCTACTACACAGTGCTGCGCAGTGCCTCTGTGTATGAGAATTCATTGGTGTGGGACGTGTGCATTAGTTGCTTAGCTTTCACTGGAATATTTATAGCCTCCTGAGACCGAGTCTGTAATCAAGCAAACTTTCAGTAATGTGTGAACATGTGTGCTTTAATGGCCTCCTCCAACACAGAAATACACAGAAACACAGCACAAACCAGACGAATAAGAATTATAGAGCAGTGGTCATAGCCTCATCCATTATTAATCTTAATAGCTTTTGCCCTCTTCCCCTGTGGACGCGTTTGAGTGATTCGCACAGCACGTGATGAGTAGTGCGATAGAGCTTGCGTATCGTTTTTTTTATTACATTTTTTTTTTTTAATAAACCAATTGTTTACTTTTTGTGCATATATTTATGGTTTTTCCTCATGTGCATTTTCAGTCATGTGTGTGTTTATATGGTCCTTCTGATTAAGCTTGAGTCCCATATTAGCACACTTGAGTACTGCTGCTCTCCTCTCAGTAAGAGCAGTCAGAGGTGAGTCCTTGCATCTCCTCTACGCAGCACTGCGTCTTACAGTTAACGGATTAAGAGCACCCGCCTCTTGTAGTGTCACCCACCAACCGAGCTCTGCTGTGCCCATGCTGAATCGCCCAGGAACCTTCTCGAGCCCGAGCCATATGGATGGAGATAAAAATAGCACAAACCATCAGCTGGTCAAAAGAAGTATGTTTGTTAATAACTCGCTTGCTAATGAAATGGAAGTCTAGTAGCAATTCTTACACTATGTGGTATATTTAAGTAATATCACACAAGAGGGAGTGTGCTATTTTGCACACTGATAGGCTTGAGTTTCTCTTTATATTTCTACTTATTATTATTATTTAGCATATCAGCTACATTAACCTTCAGGTTCCGGGGTTGAATCCCAAATAGTATAAAATAGAAAGCTAATGAGCTAGGGTTTACAATCCCTTAATCAGGGGTCTGGGATTCAGCCTTGTGATGGAAGCAAGTTAGCTTTGTAGCTCTGCTTAAGCACAAATAAAACAACACAGACCGTTCCAAGGCAATTCAGAACAACATAGAAGCAATTTCTAAGAAGGTAAAAAATTTTTGGGATGACATTCCAACATTATCAGATATGTTTCCTTGCTGAAAGTGTTTCCATTACTCAGTAGTGTGGCCCGAACTACTTTCACCCATGTAGTGACTGACAGTTAGTGTGATTAATGGTTATTAGAACATTCATGACACAGAGTGATGCAGATAGTTAAAAGTCCTAGTGTTGTTGTGCTCTTTATCACCACTTGTGGATGACTCTCGTCCAGTCAGATTACCTGGTGAACTAACCATTGTATACGGTCTGTGGATATTAATCTTCGTTTTTAAGCAACATAATGGGCAACAATTATATTATATATATATATATTATAGTGGCAGCTCTATTCTAACAGGATTATTGGTGTAAGACATACTGCATTTAGTCAGAATTTAATTATGATGATAATACTATATACAGTACCATGATTTGGGATGTGAAAACTTATAATCAGAACACATTTTTTATGTTATATCACAACCAAAAAAAATGTACAACAAACATTTTATTGTGGAAAAAGTTAAACATTCATTGTAACCTGGTTGTGGAAGTGGACGTTCTAAATATAGTATCTAATTGTGAGTTTGTCTGCTGTGCACAGCTCAGATCACACCATAGATTTTCAGTTGGATTCAGGTCATGGCTCTGTGTAGGCCCTTCCAAAATGTTGGTCTTCCTTTGATAAACCCTTCCCCCTGCTGATGACTTGATGTCTTCTAGGAGACACCTAAAGTTTTAGCATTTAGCATGCTGACACCACCATGCTTCATCATGTCTTTAGTGGTCTTTTAGACACCTGGTCAAAATAATAACTTTATTAGACAATAAAACACCACACCTTGCAACATGGTTGGGTGACTGTATGTAGGTTTTGACAAAATATGCATGTTTTGGCTTCCATCCAGACACACATCTGCATGACCTAGACATTGAATAAAATCTGACTTTTCTTATATATTTTTTAATAGATTTTTTTAAATAAGTATTTTATTTGATAAATGTTTTATGTTTTTTTCACTGCATTCTTAACAAAGGGATATAGACTTGTAGAATTTTACAATTGCTTTATAATGTGGATTAACCAATCATATTTTAGAGTGTTTGGCTCTCATCACAGTCATCACAGTTCTGGGTTTGGATTTGTCACCAAGCAATCTCATGATGCACTGTTTGCTGGAAAGTGGCAGTGTTCTGAAACTGCTTCTTTCACCCTAGTCCTTCACATCCTGTCCACAGAGACATCACTGCATCTCCATTGCCCGCTCAGCCCTGCAGCTTTCGAGCTCTGACACATAAGCATTGGGAGAGCTGAGGTGTGACAGAGTGTCTGGGTCCCATTCAATCTTGTTTTTTTTTTTTTGTGTGTGTGTGGGAGGGGGGGGGGGGGGGGGTGTTGTGCTACTTCTGTTCATCAGTCGTCTTTTACTTGGCCTCTAGCAGTGGAGTTGAGCCATTCTTCTTTGTTTTTGTTCAGTTCATTTGCATCCAAATGATGTTATGTAGCCTCCCTCTTCCCTCATCACTTTTGCTTTCATGCCTTTGAGTGATGAGCTTGTGGGAAAGCGTTAGAGGGTGAAAGGTATAGTAATTAGCTACGCAGTGTAGCCTTAAAGCTACGGCACAGCTCCTGACAGGCCTTGCTTTACACCTGTCTTTACAGAGAAGTAAATTGCTTTCACATAAATGACTGAACAGAGATGGAGTGAAAACCATAGGCTGTGCGCACACAGGCAAAGGGCCTCATATATTTCTGTTAAGACTGATGTCAGGCTCTTTCAGTTGTAGGGAAAGACATCATTGGGTCTTCATGCTAGGAGACAGAGACGCTAAGGAGAGATGGAAGAATTTAAGATCTCCGTGTATACTGTATGTAGATTAATGCCTTCTATCTTAAGGTTATATATGAGGTGATTAATTTGTTCATTTGAAAATATTAGCCTGAATCAGATTTTGAAAAAAAAAATGCAGTAGCAATAACTAGCTCAGTTAAAATTATCCATCCATTCCTCCTTTTTTCATCTAATTTTTGGGTAACATTAACATAAATCAAAGGCAACCTGTGCAAACAAAAATATTGTATTTTAATTATAATTGTGTTTATTTAAGAAGAACAGGTACTCTGTGGCACTAGCCGTGTAGTTCTGTATTTGCCCCATTACTTAATACGTCCAAAAACTGCACTGATTACTGTTTGCAGCTGAACTAGACAGCTGCAAAGAGTAATCAGTGACATAAGGTTGGCTAAAAGGTCTCATCAGTGCCACATTATGCCATATTCAAAAGAAATTCCAAAAGAGATGAGGAAGAAGGTGATTAAAATACATCAGTCATCAGAAAGATTACAAAGCAATTTCTTAGGCTTTGGGTCATTATCTGTGAATGGAGAAGACTTGGAACAGTAATGAATCATCCTAGAAGTGTCCCTTCATTCAGAATTAATCGCAGAACAGGGCAAGGGCCCATCCGCCATGCCACAAAAGAGCCCAAGAAAAATCAAAGGACCAAGAGACCTCTCTCACCTCAATAAAAGTCAGTGCTCATGACTCTACTATTCGAAAGGTAAAAATGGCATGCACGGGAAAGTGGTGAGGTGAAAAACACTGCTGTCCCAAAAGAATGTCAACACCTTGATGGCCCTCAAACTTTTTGGGAGAATGTTCTTTGGACTGGTGAGGCAAAGGTTGAAATGTTGAGACAACAGGAGTCCCATGGCGTCCACGGCATAAACTAAACATCAAATTCTGCTAAAAGAACATCACACCTCTGGCCAAGCATAGATGTGACGGTGTAATGTTACGGGGATGCTTTTCTCCTTCGGGGACAGGGTGGCTTGCTATAATTGAGGGTAACATGAATTCTAGTCTGTAACAGTAAATCCTGAAGGAGACCATCAGGTCATGTGTGTGTGAGTATAAGCTTAAGCTGCTGGGTTGTGCAGCAAGACAATGACTCCAAACACAATAGTTTATCGACCTCAGAGAATAACATTAAAATTGTGTAGTGGCCTAGTCAAAGTCCAGACCTGAACCCCATTAAGATGCCGTGATGCGGGACTTGATAATAGCAGTTCATGCTTGCAAGCCCTTCAGTGTGGCTGCATTAAAGCAGTTCTGCAAAGAACAGTGGGCCAGAATTCCACCACAGCCATGTTGGAGACTGATCTCCACTTACCAGAAGTGTTTGATTGCAGTTGTTGCTACAAAACCTAGCTATAAAGTTCAGAATTGGTTACTTTTTCACATTAACACAATTATCATTCAAAACAAAACAAGTATTTTGTGTTCACTCAAGCTACCGTTGTTTAATGTTAGAATTTTTTAGTGAAGATCTGACATTTTATTATAAGATAATTGAGATACACATCCATAAACTCATGAGGAGGTTGAATAGAGCACTACTATTAGTTTGTGTAGGCATGATGGAGTAAATGTAAATATAATAAGTAACAGCTATAATGTGCTTGTTTTAAATGCTTAAAGCTGCCTTAGATCTTTATCTGTGAAATGGAGCTGATGAGTACTTACAGCCTGAATATAATTGAATATAATTGAACAGAAATTACTTTTTTGCCACCTTCAGAAGAAATTTTAAGAAACGGCAAACATGAGCTTCATCCCATCAGCAAAAACCTACATCTCTCCAAGACTAAAGACATATTTTACTTTAGAGATTGGCCACACTATGTGGCTACAGGGGCTTTAGTACCGCTTGCAGTAGCTGTGATTGTACCTTTGTAAAAGAACTGGGGTGTATTGCTGTATATCACACTCTGTTAGCTTGCTTCATCCATAGAAAATCAAGTTTGTACACTTAAGCACTGCACAAGAGGTGTCATCAAATATAAGTGAGCTAGTCCATGTTTTTTAGCCTCAGGTACCAAACAAGTCCAGGGTATTACGTATCCAGTTGCAAGTCCAAGACAGGCAAGTCCTTTAAATCATTCTATTGTCCACTTTGCTACATTCTAATTAATTCATATCTACTCCATGTTCTTCTTTAGCTTTTGGGCAGTAGTCAAATGAAAATTCAAAAATATATCTTGTCTGACTTTATTGATTTTCAGTAGCTGTCTTTATAGATTTTATGCCCTGCATCACTATTCTCTTTATATAACAAAACGAGACTGAAATAAATGAGTAGGACACCAAATTGCAAAGAGCATAGTCTAGTGCTATAAATTCTACTTAAACTTTTATGAAGCTATATTAGACATGTTTATGTGGTAGGACAGCATTTTTAGCACATTTGCATAGTCAGTGAGTAGTACAGTATCAATTTTGCAGACCTTAGCTCTGGCAATTGCTACAGATGTATATAATGTATAATCACTATCCACTTTATTAGGGATACCTCTACAACTACTGCTTATTCATGCAATTATCCATGCATAAAATAAACCATGCAGATACAAGTCAAGGTGTTCAGTTAATTTTCATGCAAATATTAGAACTAGGGGAAGTAGTGATCTCATGGCTGTGGCATGGTTGTTGGTGCCCAACAGACAGAAGAATGGCAGATCTAGCTCAAATAATCAGTTTTATTATAAGACTGTAGTGATCAGAAAAGCATTTCAGAATGCACAGCATGCTGAAACCTTGATCCTCTTTCTGTCTACCTCACTTTCTCTCTCTTGAGCCACCCCCATTTCTTTTTTTTTCTTCCAAAGATACAACCTTACTTGTATATTTGAAAAGTAGTCATGAGGAATAGGTCTCCCAGGCTTCTTAAGGGACTTTATTGCTCCCAATTTTGGCAAGTTTTTGGCTTTCATTTTCAGTCCAGTCCCTTTACCTGACCAGTTTCAGAGAAATAGTTTAGTTAAGCTACACAGTGACCTACTTTATGAATCATTCAAGAAAAAAATGTTACTTACTCTAACTTGAGGCATGGACCAGTGAGAAACCTGTGCAGATGATAAGGCCAGTGATTAGTATACTGGTGATGCTGAGCGCTGAGTGGTTGGAACAGAAGAGACCGGAAATGAGGTTGCTGCTGAGGCATAAACAACCAATTTTTTAATTCTATATTTAGGCATTTTGCAGCCTGTAACAAAAAAAAACAAACACACTTCTAATTTCTTTAATTTAACCTACTTAACCAACTTTATCTTATTTAATGTACTGTACAGTACCTGTCAAAAGTTTGGATTTATTTTCTACATTTAAAAACTTTAAAACTAAATAACACATCTGGCATTGGGTACCAGCAGTTGTTATTTTAACACACACATGTCAGCTATTGTAGTTCTTGCAAGAACAGTATTGTCAAGTGCATTTGCAAAACCCATCAACCCTCATGAAGACCTTCCTAGGAAAGCAAGACCAAAACTTACCTTTAAAAATCACCAATTAACAGCAGGTCAGATTACGCTTTACTGAGTATAAGTAGCTATCTCTATATCAACTGTTCAAATGGGATTATTGCATATTTTGGATGCCTTAGTTTTACAATGTAAAACAAAAAAAATCTTAGAATGTCTTAGAGATCTGGAATTAGAAGGTCCAAACTTTTGACTGGCAATGTGTATAAAGGTGTTTGTTTGTTTGTTTGTGTAATGTTTGTCTTACAGCATATGAAAATCAAAAGTTCAGAGCATTTTGAATTAAATTGCAAAAAGAAAAATATATTTTCCGTGAAATATTTTTTAGATGCACTGTGCATTCTGCACTAGTCTGCCTGCCTATTTTTCCACACTGTACAGTTTGTTCACTCAACATCTGTTTGTGTCCAGCATTGGCTTATTGTTGCAGTTTTTATATTAAAAAATGTATCAAGTATTTTATTTTTTAGCAATTCCTTATTCCATTGTTTCCATTGTTATAATGAATTTATTATTGTAAATTATTATTGTATTATTGTAAACTCATTATTGTTACAGCTTCCACCATAATACCAAGACAAATTCCTTCCTATCTGGCAATAAACCTGATTCTGCTCCTGATGTTATAACTAAAAGTTGCATAGAAAATACATCTTGAAGTGGTTGCATCTTCCTCTGATCTGTACAGGTCAATTCCACTAAAGCAGCTGGGAGCACACCTGCAGGCTCTGGTGTGGGAGCTACCTCAGGCACTGTGGGCACAGCCGGAGCTGCTCCAGTCCAGTCTGATCTGGACCTGTTCAGTGAGAATAGCAGCAACAAAGCAGAGGACTCAACCAAGAAACCTCTCTCTAAGGACTCTATTCTCTCTCTGTATGGATCAAGCACCGTCCCACAACAACCTGCACAAGGTACAGTACACACCACGCCAGACTCACAAATATGGACTTAAAACTCCTGGTCATATTATGAACTTTTATGCTTTAGAGAGAAGAGAAAAATAATACAGGGACCATGAAAAGGGGATTTGGTAGACGTTTAAGCAATTTCAGTGTACCTGTGTATGTTGGTCTAAATGTGTGTCTGTGCATGTATTTGCGTGTCTGTCCATCTGCCTGTGCCATAGGGTAGTAATTAGCAAGTAATAATGTCTAAGAGCATATATCATTTTGTCTCTTTTTAAATAAAATAATGTCCAGCCTTGATGAAGATGATGCACTGCATGTAAGAAAGACTACAGTGTCTACAGTTGCACCATCTCAGTGATGTTGGACAGGAAATGTAAATGTAAAATGTCGTAGTGTGTAGGGCTTGGATGATGTATTGGAAAATATTATCGCATAATCAAATTTTCTTGTCAGCTGATATAGATAATTATTGATCATTTTAATGAGCTATTACAAGTCTTTTTTTAATTTATCAAGGCACACTAGGATGGAGAAGTACTCAACTTAAGTATGAAATGAATAAGGATAATAGAAAGATCTTACTTTGAGTAACATTTTTAAAAGATCAGCTGGTATATTGACCTAACCTCAGTAAGATGCAACCAACATAAAAATATAAACTCTTCAGTAACCTCAGTAAACAAGTGTTATAAGTGAACTGTAAAAATCGTTTGCTCTATTCGCGGTTTTGGTCTGAACTGTTCTCCTACATAGTTGACACGCGACTGTGCTCTGATCTCGGTCAGAGCAAACCTGTGGGTTTTTTTATTGACAATTTTTTCCTTGCTTTGTGTACTCTTCTTCTCCTTTGTGTTCTACACTGCTTCTGTTGTTGGGTGTCTCTCATTTTCGGGGACTAAGGAGTACACAGTCTCCACTAACTGTGCAGACCGCAAACACATGACCGAAATGAGACGGACTGTCCTGCAGAGACAAACTGCCACTGGCTGCTTAACCACGTTTTTAAAAAACCTGTCTCTCATGGAGCAGATTTCATGTAAATCCCTTTGGGATTTTGTTTTTATATTTTTTTCAATATTTTACAGTGTATATTTATTTTTAATATCCTGGGGATTTGAGTCTGCCATTATCTCTTCTGGTATCTTCCCCAGCTTGCAAAATGTCTTGGGATAGTTTGTGCCATGCTGCACCATTCGTTTTCAGGGGAAAGAAGACATTTGTTGGCCGGATTTGAAACAGCCTTCAAAATTTGACCAACTTAGTCACGACCCTATCAAGTAATCAGCCTTCAAATGCGTCCCTCAAAGCAGGCGGCTCCTGAATTGAGACACACCTCAAGGCATTGCTTTTAACCAGTCATCCTATCACATTTTTTTATCATTATTAAGGAAGTGTATATTGCAGTATATGCATTGTTATTGTTCTATCGCCCAGGCCTAGCAGTGGGTTGCTTTTTAAAAATTAGATTGATTTGAATCATGTATATAAACTCACTGGCCACTTCATTACAGTAAGTACACCTTGCTAGTACTTGATTAGACCCCCCAGAGAACTGCCACTGGATATTTTCTTATTTTTCAGACTGTTCTCTGTAAACCATAGACATGGTTGTTCTTCGTTAAAATCCCAGTAGATCATAGTTTTTGGGAATGCTTAGACCATGCCATGTTCAAAGTCACTTAAATAACCTTCTTCCCCCTGTAACTTCAGCAGATTGTTTTAACCATGTCTAACCATTGTCGCTGCCATGTGATTAGTGATTAGATATTTGCATTAATGAGCAGGGGTACCTAATGAAGGGTCTGGTGATTATATATAGTTTGTACACTATTGTGAGAAAAGAAACAGTGTTGCATTTAATACAGTCCCTTGAATCTGCTTCAACCCTTTTCCCTTACCACAATGTTTAACAAGTAGCTTCAGTTCTTATAGCAATAATACTGCGTTTCCCTAAACACCTCCATCCCACTATAGCCGCAGCCTTTCTGTTTCCAACCTTTAGAAACAAATATAAACCAGACGTTATCACAAGATTGAATGTGAGTATCAGTAATTTAGCCATTGAAAGGTTCCATGATTCAGCACTGTGATTTCGCTCAACACCGTTTAAAGCTCCTGCCTACTTAAACAGCACATTTCTCCAAAAGTTCATCCTCCAAATGAAGGTGCTGCCATTTCTCCACTGTCAAGTCACCTCTTAATAAGCCCTTTGAGCCAATGCACCTCCTTCTTCCTCTCTCATCTCAAAGATCACTTGAGGTGAATTGGCCTAGAACCGCATATTACTGCACGCTTCTTTTTATGTCCGTTTGTGATGCTTTCTCCTGCCATTTATTTTGTGCTGTTTGTTTGCAGCCTGATCTTTGTTGGTGTTTGTGTGAATGCCATTGTAAGGGTGTTTACTAAGGTTTTTCATTAAGCTTTCTGTCTCCCTCCAGCTGCTATGTTCATTGGTACATCTCAGATGCCATTTCCTGCTCAACCTCAAGCTAACTTCCCAGCCTTCCCTGCTATGGGCGGGCCCATGCCACCCACCACCATGATGGGTGCAGTTATGGGCCAGGGCGGGGCTATGATGGGCCAGAATACTGGAATGATGGTTGGCATGACTATGCCCAATGGCTTTATGGGAAACGCCCCAGCGGGAGTAATGGGAGTGGCACCTGGCATGATGGGAGCACAGGCTGGAGCAATGCCAGCAGGCGTTGTGCCTCCACAGAATATGTACGCCATGCAGCCCGGCCAGCAGACCCAGTGGAGCATGGGACAGGTAAAAGGCTCGACTTGCTACATTTCTATAAACCCTTGCGCAAAGATACCGAATCTGCTGATGGCATCATGTGGAAACATTCACTGGGGATTCGGTTTGCCAAACACTTAACACAGCACTTTTGTAAGCCCACAGTGGTCTTAGCTAATGCACTATGTCTCATCTCGGAGGACTGCGCTTTCACTCAAATGATGGCCACATCAGCAAATCCATATGATGCCCGGCTATTTCTACTGGTTGGTGTATCATCAGTTTAATGCCAATAATCCCATAGAGAGAGATCTAAAAGCATAGATACTATTAAATGAGCACTTACGAAAAAAGTAAATTGATCCTCCCGCAAAGTCCAGCATACGGTTTCTAAAACTTGGATAATAATCCATGGATAAATTAAACGTTTTAGATATTTGAAGACCACTTTACAGGATTTGATACTTCAAATTACTTACTCTATTTTATTCATTCTCAATACCAATTATCATGTGGATGGTCAGGGGAGGCCTGGAGCCTATCCCTGCAGACTAGGGGCACGTCCGGTGCCAGTCCATCACAGGGCACACAAGCACAATCACTTACTCCATAGTATGAGGAATTTTTAATAATCAGTTAGGCTACTCTCCATGTCTCTGGACTGTGGGAGGAAATCGAAGTAGACAGGAAACCCACCGAGCACAGGGAGATCATTCAAACCTCATGCACGCAGCCCTGAGACGGGAATTGAACCGTCGACCCTTAAGGTGCGAGGTCAGGTTGCTAACCATTACCATAGCCACCCTACCATCTACTAAAAATTGGCCAGTGATATTTTGATCATTTACAATGAAGCCATCATGAAGAGGCTGTCATATTCTCCCAACAGAATTAAAAGATCATTTTACAGCATCAAATATTCAGTCGTCCTGTTTAAAGGTGTTCGTTCAAAATGAGGCTCTTATTAATTAGGATTGTCAAAGTTTTGCCACAAAGAAAATTACTGTGGGATCCTGGGGACATGCAGTAGATTAGAGCAGGTACTCATGATAAGTTACTGTGATAAATTCCACTCTCTGGCTAACTGCACTTCAACCACAGCACAGCAGTTGAACTTGCAAATCAGCGCACTTTATTCGGCCACTTGTGATTCAGCAGAAACCTTTAACTGAATATTTTTTCCTACCTTGATTTAACTGGTTAATAAATCAGGTTCACTTTGCTCCTCTATGCCATCATATTTTATGCAGTGTTACATGTAGTCTTTGATTCTTTGAAATATTTAAAGGCTCTTATCCTAAAGGGCTGTCTAATGAGACGACTCTGTGTAGTAGGATTCTACGTAAACTATTCAATGGTCCCCAAAGGGAGAACCCATTTTTCAAAAAGGGAGTTCAGAATGTTCATGGCAAACAATAAATGTAAAACTTAGCACTTTTTTTTTTCCTGTTGTCATGAATATATTATCAAATAAACGTTCACAGCCGGCAGCATCAGCATCATTGCAGTCACCAAGGCAGCCCTATGTTGCATGTATTATCAGTCAGACCTCATTGCATTTAAAGGCTTTCGACAAGATTAATTACGTATTATAAATCCAGCATTCGTCTCACATTAGTGCAGCCCTAATTAAAGTCTGTGCATCTGTGGGTGTCCTGGAGTTTAAGGCATTTAATAGAGCATTCAGAAAGCCTACTACTACAGTACAGGCATTGTTGGTTGCTCTGGTTAGAGCGACTGTATCTGGGGTAACAGGTCTCAGATGAAAGCAGTGGTCTTTTGTTCCTGGTGTGAACTTGAGTTAGATTTGTGTCTGTTATTTAAAGCTCTTGAGAACCCGAAGGTAAGAGAAGATGAACCAAGAATAGAGATTTTAGTATACACCTCTGAATAAAAGCTGCTTTTTAGACAATGAGGTGTTTGAATGGATAAAACCATAAATAAATTGCTTGCTTGACAAGTACAGGCTGTTGCTAATACTGTACAGAGATACCTGCCTTCTGTCCTTTTGAGCTCATTACAGTACATCTCTGTTCTCATTCTCTGTTCTTTTTTTTTTTGACCAGATGAACCAGCAGATGTCTGGGCTGAACCTGAACGGTGCCCCCATGGCTTTCGGGCAGCCCGGGACTGCTATGGGTGGCTGGGTGGGACCTCCTTCTGGTCAGACCCTGAGTACCCAGCTCTGGAAGTGAGTGAGCACGGGAGGGTGGAGGACAATAAAGGGTGCAGCATCCCTCCAATCCTCCATCTCCCCTCCCTTGACCAACCACCAGAGCACACCAAGAGTTTTATCCACGTACTGCTCTCTATCTCCCCCCTCACACTCTTTTTTCCAACCATAACTCTTTTACTGGAGATTGTCAGTTCAACCTTGTCCCTGTGAGTCAACTGAGTGATCGAGAGTGTGAAGCGTTGAAGAGACCGTCTTATTTGCAGTTTTCTTTTTTCTTCTTCTTCTTCTTCTATATATTTTTGGGGTTGTAAAAAAATAATAACATATCAGCGAATAAAGCTGCTGGACCAATATACAAGCGTCTAATATATCATTACCAAATCGATAGTGAGTAATAGTATTTAAATGGCAGAGATATGGCTATCATGTTTGTGACCGCCGCCACCTAATAACCCCCACCCCTTTACCCTGACCAGTGTATATGCCCCATATCCTAAAGCCCTGTAGCAGCTATTGTATGATCCACTGTACTGTATGTAAGCATAAGATAGAGAAGCAGTCAATCGCCCCTCACCTCTCCCTCCCTGTACAAGCCCATAAGCTCCATCACCCTCGTTCATCTTTTACTGTGATGTTTTAATGTGTGCATTACAGAAAAGCACAGTTAGCAACAGGCAAATAAACCTGGACGACTCGACAGCAGTGTAACGGCCAACGGGAGAAAGGGGGATGGGATAATTAATTGAGCTGCGGGGAACAAAAATAAGAGTGGGAGATTTGTGTAGAAAGGATTTGTGTGTGAATAGGAAATTTTAGCCGATTTTCAGAATCTAACAAACGTGCACATACGAACATGCTAGCCCCATGACTCTGGCAGAGTGAAAGTCCACTAAGACAGGGTCCCTCTGCTGTGCAATAATGTGAGCATCCACACTTCGTCATCCAGGTTTATTTCAGTAATGTGTTTACATTTTTCTGGTGCCTAGTACAGAGGAAAAAATGTTATTTCCATGCATTAAACAGTGAGTAGCCATGAACTATCGTGTGATCCTTTTTTCTTAATGCCTCTTTTATTGTAAAGTTATCATTTTGTTTTATGACTTTATTTTTTTCTTCTTTGCTTTGCTTTTAAAAGAGAGGGGTCATTTGGAATAAAGACGGTTGTAAATATGAAGGTTTGCTCCTGGAATGCTGGGTTCAGACTGTTGGCATTGCCCTGGATCTATCTTTGTCCATTTTCTCAGGCTCATAGCAACACATTCATAACAATAAAGTCTTTTTACAGAAAGCTTTAGCCAATAACTGTTTAAATACATTGAACTTGTATAGTTACAGTTATGTTAAGCCAAATGTTAATTAACCCAGAGCTTGCTCTTCTCCACTTCAAGCTTTGTAGACTTGGTGTTCTCTACGTCTGTTATATATTAAGTTCTCCAAGTTCTAAGAGACAGTGGATCATGACTGGGATTCCTTCATGTGCTTGCACTCTGGATATCTCTTCAGTCTTAAGGTAAAGGTTTCTACTAGCAGCCACTGAAAACAACTGTACTGAATGATAAGGGTTGAAAAGTTGAGTTCTTTATTAGTAATCCAATAGGTCTCCTCAATGTGATGAGATGAGTCTTATTAACAAAATGATGGCCAGACAGCTTTTGCAGACAGGAAGAAGTTCAAGAAATTGGAAGGTCCAGAGTGCTGAGGTTGGTGACACGGACATCGGAGTTCACACACACACAGCTTCCAGCATGAAACAGCAGGGCATCAGTCCAGAAGTTGACACTAATTGGGAAAGTACCAGGGATAGTGGATGCTCGGTGCAGTATGCTCTGAGCCCTCCCACGCCAGTCCTCTCCACTAGACCTCAATTAGGATTGAGTCCTGGTGCCGCTTGGGTTCGTTGCCCAGGTTGACCTTTTCTGTGCGGGTGTGCCAAACCAGGACCTGAAATATGATCAGAATAGAGTTGAATAGAGTTGTCAACAATGCTCTCTTTCTCAGTAAAAATAATGTGGTTTGGAGGAAAATAAAGTGAGATATAGAAGGAGAAAGAAGTCAGAATCGGGGAGGTTCTACAGCTGTAAACCTTCAGTGGTGCCGTTTCATGTATTCTGTGCTCAAGGTCGATTCTGCACTCGAGCATGTAGACTCCCTGGTCCATTGTAGCAGTTTTTCTTAATCATAAGTGAGAGCTGATTGCAAGCAGCCATGTGTGTGTGCTGTTGATGCAACCTCGCCCAGGTGTGAAGCGTCACTTCCATAGCACACGGTATGGTTAATTGGTCTGTTTTGCATATCTAACAAGACTAATTCAGCAGCCAATGATGCAACACCTTGAGGTCGATGAGACACTCATAACAATGGTAGGCGCTCCACACTTAAAGCGCAGAATAATCTAAAAGGGGTGTTTAAGGCAAAACAGTTATGAAAATAAAATGTTTTAAAAACTATTTTTCCCTTGTACATAATGCACTTTTACCAGTGCTGCCACATCCCCCGTACAGTCCTGACTTCACTCCAAGCCATTTCCATGTGTTTGAGCCGTTAAAGGAGTTCCAGGGAGGCCTGTGTTCTGATTTTACTGTACCCTGATTTATTGAAAATCATCAGCTGTCTGACCGCACAGCACTCTATGAATTACCTGAAAGCTTAGCATTAACATTTCACTTCACACTAAATATTAATGTTGTCCCATTCCAGATGGAAATGTAATATATTGGCATGTATTAATTTTTAAATACGCTCCATTTATAAAACTGGTCATTTTTATATATGGGATACATATGTACAGTGGGGTGGTGAAGTCAAACCAGGACTTTTGATTGAAGAATACTCGAACACAGTTATGAGAGTTAAAATTAGCTGTATTTTACTATATAATCTCCTGATGCACCTAATGCATTTAATTAATTGTTTCACTACTGTTTGGCTACCATCAAGGTAGAAGGTTTTCTTAGTACACCGGAGCCATGACTGGACAACCTGCTTCACATTGTCATTGCTGAAACACTGGCCTTCCAGGAACTCCAATAATGCCCCCTTCCTTTAGTGGAAAAAACAGCCTGGTTTGATCACCAGATTCATTCTGTAACTACATGACTTCATACTACCCACAGCACCATTTGCATATTACCTGACCTCAACTGGGAGTTATTGCCGCATTCCCTGTACTGTACAGTCCCAGCCACGCTCCAAATGATTTCCACATGTTTGGCGCATTAAAGGAGAGCCCGGCATTTTAGATATGAAAAGCAGGCAGTGTCATCATGTCTCCGGTGTACTGAGAAAACTTTGATAATGATATCTAAGCACTAGCGAGACGCTGGGATAAGTGCATTAATGTAGCAGGGGATTATACAGAGAAATAAAGGTAGTTTTTACTCTCATGACTTTGTTCAGGTATTCTGCACCTCTCTTATTCATTAGTGCATACAAAAAAAATTTATCCTGCCCGATATATAGAATTGTTGTAAAGCCCTATGTTTCCCTGTTTGTCTGGCTCTGAACCTTACCGCCTCTTCCATGTTTTATTTTATCTGATGGTATGTGTGAGGAATGAGCTTACACAATTTTAAGGTTGCATAATAAGGCTTTTAGGTTTTAGACACTCGGTCACCCATTACTGTCAGTGCTGGTGTTATTGGTGTGTCTGAAACACAGAAATTGCTACCTACATTGTCTGTCATTGGCGAGTGGAAGGCATCAAGTCATGTTCGAATAGAATATTTACATAGGATCCTTCTGAGAACGCTTCTTGTAGATGAAGCCATCTATTCTTTGTTGTCCTATTTGTGGTATTAATAATTATTAGTCTCAAACAGCATCTTATTCTAACTAAACAGAGTGCTGAGGTTGCTTTGGGAAATGTATTAGTCATGATTAAAACAGTTCATTATAGGTACTTTTGTAGCTGTCTTCTGTTATATCAATAAATACGAACCCTATCTGGAGCTCTACTTACTGTGTCTGATGAGGCTTTAGACTGAAATATTTCTTTAAGGCTGAGTGCACTGCAGAGGAGAGGAATCATCTGATTGATTGTGTTGTGTGCTAAGCTGGCACTTTCTAGACATGGAGAGTGAGATGCATATTGACATTAATAAGCAGGAGAGTCTCTAAATCGGGACTGAGGCTCCGTGCCCTCCTTCACCCTCCATCTTTCCACATCTGTCGCGGCGTCCTTCATTTGCCCATTCTATTTCACTGTCAATCTCAACCACAGCCTATGCGTCCGTCCTTCTCGTGTTCTGCTCTCCCGCCCCCATCCACCATCTCCTGATTGCTCGGTTAAGTCTCTGAAGCAGGCCAATCAGTCCAACATCCTGACACTTCCTGTCGGGATGCATGCTGGGAGCTGCCCACATTGCCCTTTCTGTGGTACAGCCTGTTTCCTGTCGTCCTCAAAGATGATTTTGTAACACTTCTACAGTAGAAGCTTGACCTTTTTCTTAAGATGTGCGTAAGGCTTTGCTCGGGTGAAGGGCTATGACTGAGCATGATGACGTTGCCTTGCCCTCGGCTATTAAAATGCGCATGTTACAATCCATATTGGTTTAAAGCGCGCACACTGTATTTCTTTCAGATAATCCGTCATTGCGTTCTTGAAGGTGCTCTTCCAGGTTCGCTATTCACATTATGAAGCTCTACAGTATAATGTAGAGTAATGTTTTTAGATCTACAGTGGGATGAATCGAAGTGGAACCTTTATGCTATGACTGATAATGATAGCGGTGTAAGACACTGCTGTACGATGTGCGTCCTCCACTGGCTGGCGCTGGTGATTAGTGGTAATGTCAGCTCTGCTAATAGTCACTATTAATAACCTCAGCACTGCTGCCATTAGGATAATTGGGTGATAATGATGATGGCACTAGCTGAGACATGCAGGGTCTGGGAAGAGAAGCTACTCTGACACAAGGTGCAGTGAGAGACCTACACCCGAACTAAGGAGATACTAATAGATAAGACATATGTTCTGTGTGTTGACCCATTCCTACTCCAACCTACTCACTTTCTAGTATGAAACAAGATCCAGAAAGACATTCCTAATAATAGTACATGTGAAAGCCTGAAGAAATCACTGATATTAAAAAGTCCAGGATCAGTCAAGGATGGCTTAGGGGACATTCATTTGCTCATCTCTACACCACTTATCTTGTTCAGGGTCACAGGAAGCCTGGAGCCTCTCCTGGACAAGGTGCCAATTCAACACAGGGCATAAGCATGCACACACACACACACACACACACACACACACACACACACACAGACTCTCATTCACACACATTCGGAAATACCAATTAGCCTAATCTGCATGTCTTTGGACTGTGGGAGCTAATCAGAGCATCTAGAGGAAACCCACCAAGCAGAGGGAGAACATGCAAACTCTCCATGCAAAGAAGTTGCGATTGAAACCCTCTGGAAGTACGAGGCCACAGTCCTGTCGATTCTGGTTCCTCTCAAGGTTTCATCAGGGACAATCTCATAACAAATTTCCTTACAATTTTCAAACTTATTTTCATTATTATTTTTTTCCCTGTAATGCTGCTTTGAGACAATTATTATTATTAAAACGCAATTGAATTGAATCGAATTTGATTGAAATTAATGTCACTATAGCCACCTCCACTCTTCTGGGAAGGCTTTGCACAAAAAAGTGGAACATGGCTTTGAGGGTTTGAACCAAATCATCCACAAGCGCATTACTGGAGTTGAGCATGCAGTCTGCATTTGAATTCATCCTGAAGGTGTCCGAAAGCCTTGTCTTTATGGAAATCACCTCGTGCATTGTCATATCTGTCATACTGGAACATGTTTAAGACACATAACTCCAACAGTTTAAGCATGGCCAGCACATGGATGTGTTGCTCAGATGTCCACATACTGTACAGTATATTGTGTATTTTATGTTGTATTCTGTAGGGCATTGTAATTACCTGGGTGCAGTTGCGAGCCTTTGGCTCCAAATCCTCCAGCTTGGTTATCTGTTTGAGGAAGTCAGACTCCTGCATGCCAGGCTTAGCTCCTCTCCTCTTGAACAGAGCTCGTGGGTTAGCGAGGATCACCTGGAGGTTAACGGCAAACCCTAAGCGATGAAGAAAGGCAAAAAAGGCAATGCTTTTCTTCAGTCTTTTCAACCAGTTATTTTTCATTTTTCATGTGATGGTTATAGCATCATACAGTATGATCACAGCATCATATGTAGCACATGCACTAGAGCACCAGTCGCTTTTGTACATGTTTATCTATATACAGTATACCTTTGATCCGAGCAGCTGTTCACACTTGCATATACAGACGTCTAATAGAGAAAAGTAACTTTTAAACAATGTGATACTGTGAGTTTTTCTCTGAACAATGTAATCACTTGATAAATAAAACCGCTGAAAAAACAGTTAGCGGTGAGTAATGTCAGTAATGTCCTTTGTAATAACAGTGAAATGGCCTCTTCCTGTGAAAGCTGCCAGTTCTTGGCCACGTTTAGAAACCACTCCGTTTAGTGAGAGGTGACCGCCTGTCCTGCTGTCTGCACTTAACATTTAGAGTCCATTTTGCCATCATTTTAAATTTAATTGCATGTCTCTTTCCTCTCTTATGCACGTTTAAAACTGGCAATATGTCCTGTTGTAATCATTATAATGGAGACTTATTTTGCACTTATGTATTGTTATGCTCAAAATAACCTGTCCCACTCCTACCATCCGCTTTGCCATCACGCACACACAATTTATTTATTTATTTATTTATTTATTTTGTTTTACAATCCTTTCTAAAGTCCCTACAGAAAATGCTTTTTATACTGTCTTCAACCTGGGAAGGGACTCGTATCTTATTTACCACTTGAGTGTCTGCAGCACAAAATCTAAATTGAAAAAGGAGCTGAGTGATGGACGGCGGTAGGGAGCGTTCGGAAAAGAAACCTCCTGGTCTGCGGCTACAGTTGGTACAGGGCATTAAGGTGAGCGCTCGAGCAGGCAGCAGAGCTCAGTGCGAAGATCATGACCCTGAGCGTACTGTAGCAGCGGCCAATCTTCCCTTTACACTGCTGTGCTGCAGGAAACTCAGTGGGCTCTGCCATGCATTATTTAAGATATTAAATAGTTTAGTTTGATTCTTAACCGTAGCCCACAGCTGCCAAGTGTCAGGGTGCACGTAGGTCAAATCCTTTGCAGGCTTCATGAAACTAACATGGCTGTCTTTAACTTGCTTTCCACCAGGCCAGGACTCTTTGCCTTATTTATTCCTTGCACCTGGACAAAGGTTTTTCCTTGATTTTTCTGGAACGTGTAAAAAATTTATTTACAGAATTTAGAAGATGATGATGATGATGATGATGAATATGATTATTATTATAATAACTCAAGGTTGGCTTTCTTATTCATGCCTTACTCTAACAGTCCTTCAAGACACCCACTTAACTAAACATCTGTGACTCTCAGCTATGTTCTGAAGGCCGACGTGAGTATGTTTTTTTTGTTTGTTTGTTTTATGCCTGCTTATTTATAGTGAATATTTACTACACCCCTTTCTCCAGTGCATTTTTTTTTTTATAGCCAAGCTCTTCTGTAATTAGTTGCCCTACTGATTACCCCCATCCTTCCATCATGATGTGTTCACTTGCCTCCTTTTCTCTGGAGTCATTTTAATGCTCCATAATAATCTATATAAATAACAAAAACAAACAAGAAAAAGGCTATAAATGATGCTATACTGTATAAGGGTTGTGTTATAGTGGGTTGCAAAGAAACCGACCAAAAAAAACAAAAAAATCCAGAGGGAAATACAGGCCTCAGTTGTGTTTTTTTATCCCAGGTACAGGCTGATTTTTCTAGGACGCCTGTGCTTTAGCTAAAGCCACCTGGGTTTCTGCCACCCCCACAGCGACAGTCACTTTACTGCAGCAGAGAGTCTGAGAGGCAGCCGAGCTGCACAACTGTGTCCCTGCTCTATAAGCAGAGCTTCCAGGTATGTTCACTCATGACCCTTGCTATGGTTTATTAATAGATGGTCAGTCAATTTACTGTACATCTAATACCACCCAGCCTTGCCTTTTTAATTGCATTCCATTTCGATGTCTCACGAGTGCATCATTATATCAGAGACACTTTGACAAAGCTCAAAGCGATAAGATTTATTATACTTTATTAATCCGCTGCTCTGTTTTGCTCTCCATGTACTCAGCACTGTTCAAGGGCTCTTCAGATTTAGTGTTCTAGGCACAGGCTGTGTGTGTGTGTGTGTGTGTGTGTGTGTGTGTGTGTACCCTTTGCTTGGCTGCAGCTATGAGCAATCAAAAAAAATCACATTGTGCTAATGCAGCCCACTCATTGCCTTAGACACAGATAGGTTGGGGTGAGTCACATGGTCAAAACCTTGTGGAGCTGCAATGCAGACTTTTTTTTTTTTTTACTTACTTATATAAAGTAAAGCTACATGGCAAATAGCACGGTTATATTAGAAAGGCTTCTGTGTTAGGACAAACACTTGAGCCTCTCTTCAGGTGAGAGCAGCTCTTGAGCACAGTGCGAGCTGATGAGGGACCTCTTTACCCTGCTATTGTGTTTGCACTATGCAGGACCCAGACAGCAGGAATACTAAATGCATCTCATTGTTCTTGGCTTTTGTTGTGAAGCGAGCTTAGTAGATCAGGCTCGTGAAGCATAAATGCTTTTGAGAACGTTACAGGTGGCTGATCCAGAGAGCGAGCTGGGCATGGAGTAGAGGAAAAGGATCCAAATACTGATGGTAAGCAGAGTGGAAGGAAGAAAAAGAAAGAAAAGAAAAAGGCAAGGATGATGCAGTCTCCTGTTATCAGCCATTAATTAACAGCACAACATCCAGTGGCACTGCAGGAGCCTGGAGAGTCCGCCGCTGCATTCTGCTTTGCTCTGCATTGCTGTTCTGGCGGTATATCTGGAGATCTGCCATTCTCTTTATCCTCCTCAATTTGCAGCATGTGAACCCCGGCACTCTGCATGTTTCAGACGTGTCAGCACCTTCCTGCCACACTGGCATTCGTACACTGCCTTCGACTCTACCCCGAAAGAAATGCAGTAAATCAGCAGGATGCGGTGACTTGAAGCAGAAACAAGGGTGGTTCACGCTTTATTATGCCGCAACAAAAATCTTGACGTTGTGTTCTAACTGTTGTCACAGGTTAATTTGTTTTTGGAGGGGAAAGTCATTAAGGGCATTAATTAAGATCGGCACTCGGTTCTCGGAGAGTCAGCGTCCTGTCAGCAGTGATTGATATACGTCTCAGACCATTATTTCCAAATGAGTTTGGAGTGTAATCCATCCTTGGAGGTATGATGAACAGTTATTTGGGTTGTTCTGCAGCATAAACCGACAAACTGCACCAGGGAGCGTGAAATGTGAATGTGGTCTGAGCATAGATTTAGTTGTAAGCTCCATACCAAAAAAAAGAAAGTGAAAGCGATTGTTAACCTATTTATCCGTGATCATTTTTATATTCGGCTCGAGCACTACTGCTAAACATCTGTGCAGTGTGAGGAGCAAAAAAACACTGTCACAGTCTTTGGCATGAATAATCTAAATTCAGCTCATTTCCTAAATCATTTTATAAAACTCTGTAGGTCTTTCTATTATCCTTTAGTGAAACCAGTGGCAGTGCAGCTGTTTTGCATTCTTTTCAGAAACATTAGCTTAGTATTGAACAAAGTCTTATTGTGTTATATATTATATAAGAACCGAACATGTTGCAATGTGAAAATCCAGGCAGTGCAACACTGCTGTATCAGAGGTACGGGAGACGCATGACCCTTTTTTCTCATTAAGGAATGCATGCGTTTTCAACTTGTTGACTTTAATTATTCATTTAATACATTTACTTAATAGGATTCATCTTTAAATATTAATCATGAAAAGAACCATTGTGTCAGTGCCAGCATCAGTACCAATAATCATATTTGGAGAAGATATGGAGAAGAATTTTTGCACATTTTTGTTTAAATAAGTGTGACTTTACCTTGTGCACTTTTTGAAAAAACAATTACCCTGGACATTTGAGGAACCATCTGCTAACTTCACTCACCCTGATTTGCAACATAAAAATGACCACAATGAAAGTTTGAAAACAAAACACTTGGAAAAAAAAAGCCCTATGAAGGGTTCAACAAGAATGTGAGGATTGTATAATTTTAGATGCCTTTTTTTCCATGTTCTGTGAGTATTTCACCCATGTTCTCTTAGTAATGCTTTGCTGTCATGTTTTAGTAACTGTATATCTGTGCAGATGTCTAGAGTCTCACTCACTCACCATCTATCTATACCGCTTTATTCTGTATTCAGGGTTGCAGGGGTTCTCTGGAGCCTATCCCAGGAGACATGGGGCAAGATGCGGGGTACACCCTGTACAGGGTGCCAATACATTGCAGGGCACACACACTCACACACTACGGGCAATTTGGGAACGCCAATTAGACTACAGTGGAACCTTGGATTACGAGCATAAGTCGTTCCGGAAGCGGGCTCGTATTCCAAAACACTCGTAAACCAAATCAAATCTTTCCATAAGAAATAATGAAAAATAAAACAAATTAACCTGCACTTTACCTTTAACGTTAAAATAAATCCCAACAGATAAGTGTTTCCGTTTTTGTGTGCAGGCGACGTGTATTTGTGTGTGTGTGTGTGTGTGTGTGTGTGTGGGTGTGGAATTAGCCCCTTCTCTCGCCTCGTCTTACACAGTAAAACTCCTCCTCCCTCCCCCCCCCCCCCCCCCCCCCACCTCGCTTTTTAAGTTTCACAACAAACACACACACAATGGAAACACTGTTTTAACGGGAAAAAAAAAAGAAATCTCTCTAATGACACTCACGTGAGCGCAGACCAACGGAATCACTGCTGTAAAGTAAAAAAACAAACAAATGAACCAGCACCTTATCTTTGAAAAGAATCGCGACAGAGCGGAGTTTCTGTGTAGAGCAGAGTGTGTGTGTCTGTGTGAAGCCGGGGAGGGGGGTGTAAAGGCGAGAGAGTGTTTAAAGTCTCATTTTTCAAGTCAAAATCTATTTTAAAATCTTTGCTCGTCTTCTGGAACACTTGTAAACCGAGTTACTCGCAATCCAAGGTTCCACTGTATCTTGCATGTCTTTGGACTGTGGGAGGAAACCCATCAAACATATCCAAACTCTATCCACACAAAGACGGGAATCGAACCTGAACCCTGGAGGTGCAGGGCGGTAGTGCTAACCACTAAGCCACGGTATCACCTTAAGTGGAGTTTGTTTTGGGATTTTCTGCAAAGTGACATGCTGTGTCCTATTATATGAACTTTTGTTTATTTGTTTGTCTGTTAATTATAAACCACTGATCAAAAGGTCCAGGGTTCAAACCACAGCACCACCGCGTTGCCACTGTTGGGCCCTTGAGCAAGGCCCTCAACCTTCAACACCTCAAATGAGATATAATAAGATAAATGTAAGTCATTCTGAATAGCACAGTCTGCCAAATGCCATAAATGTAACTACTGCAGCTACAATACGTCCAGCTGTCCATCGCACAGGTCACAGTTTTTACAGCAGTCTCAGAAGAAAATGTGCTGTGCTGTGCAGTACCAGTCAAATGTTATGTTCATGTACGTATGCATTCAATATGAATCACATAATAGCTGCTATTTAAGAGTTTTTAAAGCATGGACGAGTCTTACCTGCCATGTCGATGGCAAAAGGTCGGTCAGCCTTCCAGCCTGTGTACCAGCCCACCACTTTGCCCTTTTCTACAACAGGGCGCTCATACCTGCGACCCCCTACGAGTCCCACGGGCCACACGGAGACTCCTTTAGTCGAGCGCATCTGAGAGAGGGGGAGGAAAAAGCATGAAATGTGCTATAGAGTCAAAGTGCGCGCTAAGAATATGATACACTTTATGTTTAATAAAAAGCTTGATCAAGCCCACACTTTACCTGTCTTTCCTCTAGGGAGTGCAAAATTCATTTCGAGATATACAATATTTGGAGACGGTTTGTGTTGATCTACTGGTGCTTGTTGTGAGACCATCTATTTTTATTGAATTTCAGTGGATGCGAAAGGATTTCTGTGGGATTGTATTACAGTGCTTTGGCTCATTTTCAGTTTGAATAACCTCATCCATCTGCAGCCACTGTGTGGCTGGAAAAGCAATAAAATCATTCACACCTGATGCAGCGCACTGTTTGTATTGCAAATATTATTTTTGATGGTAGCATTCTGCTGGAGCAAATTAAAACAACCAAAAGCTAAATGATCTTTTTGTTCTTTCCACTAGAGGAGAAAAGGAACTATAAAATGTGGATAGAAATTCAAGGAGTGTGTGAATATGCCATTGTGATTTTTTTTTCCCCCACACTCCAAAAAGTCAGAGTAGGCTTTAAATATTTAATGGCTGTGCTATTCATGTGAGCATGGTACATGGCATTGCGAAGTGTTAGACGACGATGCCTATGGGCTGGAGAAAGCTTTGAAGCTCATGCTCGGAGTGTTGCTGTATCTGAGCAGCTCGGCTCTGATGCCGTCCCTTCACCACCCCCTTCCCATCTGCTCTTAGGGAATTTTCAAAGGCTTCTCCTCTGTAATGGAGCTCGATAAATGGGAGTCTAAATCAAAGCCACAGAGCCGGAGAACTCTCTAGTTCAGTGAGGACACCAACGCCTGCAGCTGCACAATCATCTCTGCGAGTCATTAAATACAGCAGCACCAACATGCACAAAATGCAGCTGGATTCATCGTCGCCAGGGAGCAGCGACTTTCTGGTTAAAGCAAGCCGTAGCATCATGGAGTCACTCCTGAGGTCAGACCTCATTACAGATAACCTTGCCATAGCAAGAACAAATGATATTGGATTCTGCTAAGGAAATCTCTTAAATTAATTCCAATTACAAAAATGCAGTTGCATGCAAAATCCTACGCGATATGTAATTATATTTATGAAGAAGGTTAATCTCGTGATGCCGCTTATCCTGGTCACAGGGGACTCGAGGCAAGAGGCAAGGTTCACCCTGGATGGGGTGCCAGTCTTTCACAGTGCACACACACACCCACTAATTAGCCTTATCGACAGTACAATACATGTCTTTGTACTGTAGGAGGAAACTGGAGTAATACTCTGGAGCACGGGCAGAACATGCGTGCAAGCTCCACGCACACAGACCCGAGGCAGGAATTGAACACTCGACCCTGGAGGTGCGAAGCCACAACGTTAAATACTACACCACCATGCCACCCAATTCCACGATCCTTTTCAGTATTTGCTTTATTCAGATCAGAGAAAAGTAGATCCTAGAAGGACATGGGCAGTTTAAAGTAGTTAGTAACTAGAGGTTGAAGAAACCAAAGCAGAAACCCACAAGATTGAGAACAGCATGAGAAAGCTCCATAAAGACACTACCTTGGACACTGGAGCCGCAAGGCACCAACAACACTTTAAGCACCGTCATGCCACCAAATATCGAATTGGGAAAAAATGGAATTCTGCTCACCACCACAGGACGGAAACTATATAATATATTGTGGCGGTGCTATCTTAAGTATCATAATAAAGGCACTGCCTCTTGTTATGAATGTGACTGATTTGAGCAGTGATAATAAGGCACTTAGACCGCTGTGCTCCAAATCAAGCCCGAGGTGTTTTATGTGCTCATGTTGAGCGCGGCTGCATTCATCAACAAAATAGCATTATGTTTTGCCGTTTATGGTCCATTCCATGTGCTCAAGTCCGTGTCCAGCTGTGTTGAGAAAATGAATTCAAAGAGATGGAGGATGGGGGAGAGGGGCTAGAAAAAGAGAGAGGAACTCTGTGGACAAAGCGGCTGCTGATGGCGTAAAGAGAGTCTTTCACACTCGCAAGGCCTGTGCCATGAAAACAGCTGATCTGGAAGGCAATCCGAACCGCACTGATACGTGCAGAAAACACAGGATGGAGGGAGTAATGACTAGAGCAGGAGAAAAGGAATGATATTAAGACATTAAAACATAATAGATTTGACTGATGTGAGTTATGAGGTAATGGTCTACAGCTAAGAGTGGGGTGGAGTTATAGACGGAAATAAACAGGGCTGTGATTTAAAATGAATGGCGGAATAAAGGATGGACATGGGCAAGAGATGTTGAGAAGATGAAAGAACATAAGAGAAATTCATCTATCATCTTTTTATGTATTCCATTTCTTCCTACTTTTTGCTCAATTGCTAAAATGTAGAGCGATTTCAGTGTCGGATATATTAGATTTTTTTTTTTAAAAGCTCCAGCCCTCCACACACTTTCTTTGTTTATTGAATTTATTAAAAGGTGTTACAGCTTCATGAATTTTCCCTTTGCTTCTGACTTCTTTGCACATTTGTCTGAGATTAGCACACCTTAAATACCTGTCTATTGGTTGACTGGAATTTTGAGCGGTCCTCTAGCCTTTAGCCGTAGACACTCAATGAACCATGGCATTTCACACAACATGGCAGAACAATCTGTCCTGACACCTTCATTATCCTGCTAGTGTAGCTGCATATCATTGTAGTCACGCTGCAGTACATTAACAAAGCGAACAAAAAAAAGGTGAAAAGCTTCTTATGATGATAATTATAAGATTTATAATATTAAATATAGTTGCAAGCAATGATGAGCGGGCCCAAGCACCTGTGCCATCACTACCCGGGTACCACACAACCTGGGTGCCTTTTGAGCATGGTACGTTTAAGGCATCTTCACGGCTGGACATGTGTTCCTGGTGTGCCCAGCGGCGATGGCGCAGGTGCTTGGGCTGATCATCATTGCTTGCAGCGTTGCTGTGCACAACATACAAACTGTGTGCCTTCTGAGTGCATTAAGACCTCTAAAAAGCTCCAGCTGCTGATGTCACTCAATGTGGGCTGGGTTTGGTGGTGATCGTAATGGCGCAGGTGCTTGGGCCGGCCATTAATTGTGTAGGATATGTGTGTGTAGGTTGTGTGTGTGTGTGTGTGTAGGATGTGTAGTTTGTGTGTGTGTGTACACGGTGTGTGTGTGTATTGTGTGTGTGTGTGTGTGTGTGTGTGTGTGTAGGGTGTGTATTTAATAGTGGTGATGTCATAAATGTGTGCCTATTGCAAATGACCCAAAATATCTGACCTCCTGTTGAGACATGCAGTGAAAATTGTTCAGCTCAGTGAGATCTAGAAGTGTACTGAGTTTAACATGTACCATATATGTGCACGTGTGTACGAACTATCAAAATCTCCTTTGAAGGCATGTTAAACCCCCAAATGGGTCCGGATGATTGAAAAAATAATATATAAATTAAATAATTGATAAAATAAATAATCCTTAGAAGAACAAGAGGATCCTTGCATATTTACGACATCAGCACTGTTAAAGCAGTATTATCAGATCAATGGCATTGATGATTTCATTTGGTTTAGGGGTTGTTTCTTTAAGATTACTGTGTGTACTTAACCTAAGTGTTTCACAGTGTTTTAATAGCTGTTTGGCTGGGTATGGACCTGAACTGGAGATTCTGGCAATGCTAACTATATTTAATGTAGAGACCTTTGATGCACCATTATTATATATGCGAATTATGCAAACTTGCTCACGGTCAGTAATTCACAGTGTGTTTTCTGCGATAATCTGTTACTGCAAGTTACTGATTCGCAGCAGCATTAAAGGCAAACAGTAACATTTCAGAAGCTGATAGATCCCTGAAATTCCTGTACAGTATGTGTCCTGAACCCCACAGCTCACTGATTATCAGGCTGCTCACTCACACTCCTGAAGCCAGTAGTGCAATTAAGCTGATGTTATTGCCAGGAACTCACAATTGCTCATTTTCCCTTGAGGTATCAAATATGCATCTAACAAGTGGAAGTCTCTCCAGTCCATCAAACCATAGCCTGATTAATTTTAAATGATAACATTCATCTAATAAAACGTTAGTCTGTTTAACTGCGCTTTGTAAGACAGCCTCTTTAAAACCTTGCTCAATAAAGGTTTTCATCCATTTTGATTGAACATCTTTTAGGCTATTAAGGCAAATAGAATTATTGCTGGGGTTAAACTGCAAGGAACACAGAGAACCTCTATAGGAGTTTTAGTGCATGCGAAAAGATGGCAAGCTTAGCTCGTAGACACATCCCTTACACAGACGCACCCTAGCTACACTTATACCGCCGATGTTCCTTCCAGAACTATGACTGCCACTGATTTATTTGGTACAGCATATTTATGATGAAGTTCTTTTTGTCCTGCTGATATTCATAATCATAAGCCTTTCCATGTGTATTACATATATTAGCCTTACATATATGATGCCTTAACCTGTAGGTAACACAGACTATTTTTTGTTCCTGCATACACTCGAACCATTCCAAAGCTTTCAGTGTCTACTTTGCAAAGCCAGATGAAACTGTTCCTATTGAGCTTGCCAGCTTAATCAAATAAGTGTTCATCTTGATACTGTAGGCTGAACTGATTGAACATGAATTGAATTTGATAGGTATAATATATATATATATTTTTTTTTAAAGATAATTTGTATATAGTATCGAAAAGTTTAGATAATAATAATAATAATAATAATGTGGCTGTTCATTTAACTATAGATTATGCATTTTACTTTACCCTGCAGCTTTATTCAATTTCACCAGGAGATATTTAGGTACATTTTTGCATGCCAAGACTGTCAAGGTATCTGCTAGGGTAAATTCTAAGCCTGAGCATGCAACTGTATATTTTGGTAAATGTCGCTCTAGGGCGGAAACTGGGTTTGTTTGTACTGTATGTTTCTAGGTTTGTTTGTACTATATGCTCCCATGTTGTTAAAGCACATTAACGATGTTTCACCTGCTAAAGCGATGTTTGCCCCAATCCTAATTTATAAGATGTTCGAGAGGCTTCGTCAGGTCATTAGAGAATGAAGCCACTCGGATGAGTGATTAAAAAAAAAAAAGAAAAAAAGAAAAGAAAACCAAGAGATGCTTGGAAATATAACATGCACGAGGTGTTTTGTCACTGTTTCTATATTGCACGTGCTTATTTCTCGTGATGCAGGTGTGTACCTCTTCAAAAAGCTCCAGGCTGTACGTGTTATCATCGTCGGCGAAGAACACCACTCCGGAGTCGGAGGCTGTGCGGTGCGCGCGGAGCCACGAGAGCGCGGCGTTCCTCTGCTCGGTGGCGCGTGGCATGCCGGCCCGTTTGAAGCGGCGCGGTGTGAGCACGTGCAGGTGCGTGTACGGGACGCGGCCGCGCGCCAGAAAGCGCGACACGAGCTCGGTGCGGCTCGCGGAGTCCTCCACCACGATCCAGTGGAAGTGCGGGACCTGGCGGAACGTGTTGGCCAAGCGCGTGAGCTCGGCTTTCTGCACGGCGCGGCTGTACGTGGGCGTGATGGCGTAGACGAGCGGCGGCGGCGGCGACGGCGCGGTGCGGTTGAGCGCGTGAACGGCGGCGTCCCGCCGCGGCGCGCTGCTCAGCCGGGACAGGTACGAGTGCGCCGTGTTGCGCACCGAGGACCTCTTCGTGTCGATGTCTATGACGATGATGACGATCAGCACCCACGGGAGCAGGATGAAGAAGCGGCTGTAGAAGATGGACTTCATGGTGGCAAAGTTCTGGAGACGCAGGATCACCGATCCATCTCAGGAACACGAAGACTGCGGAGTTAACACGAACTTAACGCTCCCTCCAACTACCCGCACAGAGCCGCTCTCTGTCTGTGGAGAAGCATCCTGAACACAAACACGATGCACTTTTTGTGCTTCTCTTACACCAGAACGCAGGTCTCTTTCTGAGCCATCCTATGTCCGATTCCAGTCTCCTCCAAAAGAAAAAACCAAAGGAAAAAAAAAAACCCGAGCTATTCCTGCACAGATCCGCCCTGAGAACAAACAACAGGTAGAGTTACCGCGTTGGATCCGCAGAAAGCAGCTTCTGAACGCATTGCTGGCTTCCTCTCCATCTCTCTGCTCTGAGATGCGCTTCTGAGCTGTGAGGCTGAGCCGAGACACACACAGTGCGCAGGTCTGCTGATGCTGCTACTGCCTCAGTAATAACAGCGCTGTCATCTGAGAGACTGAGACTTCACTCTCTTCATTCGCGCGCGCGTGTGTGTGTGTGTGTGTGTGTGTGTGAGAGAGAGAGAGAGAGAGAGAGAATAATGGCTTTCACAAAAATAATTTTCTGGAGAAATAAAATGCGGCATCTACAGTACTGTATGTCACAGCTGAGCTTGCCAATAGAGCCTTTATGCATTTATTTTAATCCTTTGAATCTTGCACTGTTTCTAATGTCATCATTTATATGACTGCGCCGAATAATAGATGCATTATTAGCTGCGTGGGCACAGGGAACACCTTGGAAATAACTCTTGACAGCTAAATCACAAGAGAGATGTATTATGTTTTTTATGCAATTCATGCACACCATAAATCTTCCAGCCTATGTTGTTGTTGGTGGTTTTTAATGAGTGTGAGTATTTTTGACCAAGCCTGTGTTTTATTATTCATATTATTATTATTATTTTGGATATACACATATTTCACCGTGGTGCAAAGTGAAAATTAAGGATTTCTTTTTTTAATTTTTTTTTATTCATTCATATTCATATGTATTCATCTCTCATATCAAGGCTTGGGATCACTAGGATCATGCCCAGGTTAAACTAGTTGTCGAATTGAAATGAATAAATACATGAATTGATGGATGTATAAAAAAATTTTATTCCTATCATAAATCTCGGTGCCACTGTAATTTTCCACTTTGAAAAAGATCCTCTATCCTTTTCACATGAGTGATGTGATTGACTGTGCTGTCTGTATCCCTCTTTCTTCTTTTGGCCTGTCTTGCTGAGACTGAAAGCTCTATCTATTGGCCATCATTACATAAAAGCATACCCCGATTTCTGGTTGATGGATAACCCCAGTGGCAACCATCTAATCTTCTGGTGCATGTCTAATCTGGTGGCAATCAGCCAAAGGAGAACAAATTGATTTGAAAAGAAAGAATTAGTTTATTAAAGGTTTTCAAAAGTGCAGAAGCTTTAGCCGTCTAACTCTGACAGCGGAGAGACAAAGGGGAAGAAAGAACAACGGCCCTGCTTCCTCCCAGTCTTTTTCTTTTTTTTTCCTGTATCACAGAATGTTCTTCCTTAGACAATTTTGTTCACCAACTTGACTCGAAATATGACCTTTCATATAGTTTCTTTTAATACCATATAACAAGTGGCTGCTGACTTGAGGCCAACCACTTGGGTGGGGGTGAAGATTGTACTCTTCTACTAAGGCACAGAGACTACATTAATTAATTTCAAGTCATGCATAAATGTAGAACAATGCAAAGATTTGAAATAGACAGAAAGATAAATAAGGCACATGATTTTTGTCATATCTAACATCAAGTGAGAAGAAATGTATTAATTAAGTTACTCATAATTTTTCAGGCAGATCATGTGGCTGAAATGGGCGGTATATTTATCCTAGAGCAATAGGTTGTTCACGTCAACACTGCTGCCTCTGACAATCCCTCCTTCTTGAGTCCTGAGACAGCTACCTGTTGTGACATCTAGTCTTGCCCCTTTTCCCTTGATACACAAGCCACTGTCAGGTTGGAAAATGTCAATCAAGTGGAGGGAGAGAGAGGGAAGTATAGAGGCTGCTGTCACAGGCCACTGTCTTATTGTGGAGACTCTTTTGTTCGAGATGGTGAAAATGTGACAGCTCTGTCACCTAGAAAGAAATGAAAGAAAAATAGAGGAAAAGAACAGAAGCTGACGAATGAAGCTTGTAGAGAGACACAGAAAGCTTTAGATAGCGTTCATTTGTGGCGTGAAATTAGTGTCACTTGGATTGACTGGTGTGAAATAGGAAGGAAGAAGCTGATGGAATAAGAAGGATGTCTTCCACGGCCACATCTGAATCATAAATCACCAGCGAGAAAAAAAAAGCAACAAAAAAAAAAGGGTAGCATTTTCTTTTTACAGTCTATCCCTCCATCCAAGTTGACAGCAGAGGAGGAATTCGAGTGTGATGTTTCTGAAAGATGGAGGAAGGGACGAGATGAAGAGTGGAGGGACAGGGAGGAGCCTGAATAAAGTGGTTTATTTATGGAGAAATATTTCTTCAATACTGCAAGTCAAGCATCCAATGTGCAATAACAACAAATTAAAGCACTGCCCCATGAAAATAGATCACAGCTCAAGTAGATTAAGTGATAATTTAGATCTCAATTCAATAAGTGTTTGGCAAAGCAATTTAGATCCTCATAACGAATGGGAAATATAGACCATGCATGTCAACACCATTTGCATAGAAATGGCTTTTCTAACGTAACCCAATCGAAACAGGTTTACAGTTTACTAGATTGGGTTTCTATCTCACAGGCAGTGGCAAGGTAATGCTATAGGACCCGCTTTAAACTAATTATAGTCTTTTGCAATTTGTTTCAATTCTTGTTTCCGGTCTGCTTTAATTTTGTGAAGAAGCCTTCATAGCTTTTCAACTTGCAGTTTATTAATAGTAGTGCTGCTTAAATTCTTACCACAATATCTGTTCAAAAGTAAAAAAAATAAAAATAATTGTTTGAGCTACAAAACAAATAATATTAATCAAATATTAGCTATTGTCTCCAATCCAGTAAAATTGCATGCAGAGCTTGCTTCAGAGAATGTTCAAAGATTTCACAAAATTTATCCAATGAAGAATTTCTGAAATATTCATTGAAGACACGAGACAAACCCCCCCCAAGGCACACCGATGAATTAGATGCTACTGTATGTTAATATTGGACAATATTTCGACAATGCAGTAACATGGATCTCTAGCAAAGCTATAAGTTCAATTGTGTTGAAACAACCTTGAGTCTCTGGCATGATATCTGCTACGAGATTGATTTGCATAACAAAAGTAAGTGTCTTTCACAGCACACACACTCTGGTAAACAGAGGAGAAAGGATGTGACATGAGAGCTGATGCATATTAAGACTGCACCACTACAGCATAATGATCTTTCTAAAACCCTTACCTACCCTAGAGATATGAGATCCACATAAACATGTATTAGCAGCAGTGATGCCAGGTTACACTCCGTGTTTGATTTGACCAATTATCTGCCATATCCTTTAGGATGCATCTAGCATAGTAATCCCATTCTGGTTCCTGTGAATCACTGCACTCCATGTGTAATGATTCATGTGCTGGCAGTCTGCGTGTCTTTGGTTGTAGATGATTCCTATGAAACAGCATGTGTTCATACATCTGGCTTTGGGCCACAAAAGCTATAAAAGACCAGTTTCATACTTAATGAATTTGTGGTGAGATTATATTAGTCCGCCATGGGCACGTGCGTGAGAGAGAGTGCATCATTAATGAAGTCTGCCTTTAGAAATGCAAGGCAATATCTTTGTCTCTCTAACCACATAGCTGCTTTTACAGACTGTGGTGAAGAAAAGCATCTTAGAGGCAAATTGGCTCCAACAGCAGAAGACCACATCGAGGTCCACTCGTCATCCAAGAACAGGAATCTGAGGCTACACTGGACAAAACTGGACAGTTGAAAACTGCAGAAAGACCACATGATGACTGACATCATTTTTCCCCCTCATTCTGATGCATAATGTGAACATTAACTGATGTTCTTGTCCTGTTGTGCTGCCATATGATCGGCTGATTGGATAGTTACAGAAATGAGCAGTAATCCTTAGATACTCTAGTGTATAAAAGATCATGCATTACTGTATATCATATATACAGTATATATAAAAAAAAATAGACAGGCATTTCAAGACACTACCTGGAAACAAAAACGGTTTGCAATTACTTTTGGCACCAGAGACTTGGCATGCCACATGCACATCACAATTAATTGGGCTCATCTCACAACAATCTAATTTGTTAGCATGAAAAGTTGTTGTTAACAATAAAAAGCAGTGTCAGGCCGATCAATTAGGCCAGTCTCTGTGGTGTATGTTTGCTCACAGGGACCAGGGGCTGGCTATAGTGAGCTTAGAGCATTAGGCTTGTTACCACTCTGTCCCTGCTGATCAGCTCTGTCCGTCTGTTCACACAGCTTCCTGACTCCGTGTCCCTAAAGCTGATAAATGGCTGTGCCCTTGCTTCTGCTGTTCTCCTTGGGAAAAGGACACTCATTAGGCGCTCGGTCTCATCAGAGTAAAGCAGGATATGACTAATAGACCCCTTCTCTCTCTCTCTTTCTCTCCAACAAACATGAAGTATCTCTTTTATTAACTAAAAAGAACACACGATTAAATCGTCGGATAATAAAACATCGAGATAGTAGATTAATAACCTAAGTGTTTTCTGAAAAGGCTTGCAAATTAATGTCTTTTTTTTTGTTGGTTTTTCTTTTTTTTTTTAGATCATCACATTGTGCAGGAAGCGGCAGCATTACTTGGATTATAAGAGAAAGCATTTTAAAAATGCATTTACATCAGTAAGATCAATTACAATGAAACAATCTTGAATCCTTGGCGTGGGATCTGATCTTTCTTCTTCTGTCTTAGTATCACGTGATTATGAAACACTGAGGCTTCTGCAATTCCTTCTAAAAGGACTCTTAAATTAATGTAATTGTTATATCCTCCACGCACAGCTTCCTCCAGAGTGCATAAAAATAGCTAACACATAATGGCTAAAAAGCCTTTAACAGACTCTGAAAATAGGCAGACACCAAAAAGCTCATCATTATCCATTTCACTTGCCATAATTTCTCGCATTACTCTTTAGCATTCCTATCGCCAGAACGTTCCTCTGTGGATGGAGGTTATTTGCGGGTGCTCTTGATGGGGCGTTAGCTCAATGCTGGTAATTAAGCCCACTTCCAAACATTCAGCATTGGCTGTCAGCTTCTTACATTTATAACGTTATTAATGTGGCATGTACCACATATATGAACAAACACCACAGCAAACCCAAATCAGTCTTTCCTTAGACACACCGCATAATTGGACCATTCCCCAAGTGTGGAGCTGTTAAGTATGCTCCTTGCTGAATTATGGATGGCCGGCAAAATGGGCAATAAAATATGAATGGACGGTTTTTGTAGCCTTTGCTGCTCTTATGGGCGCAGATGTTAGATGTGCAGCTGGTGAGCTTTAATATATAAAAAAAAAAGTGCTGCACTGGAAAGAGCATCCAGCCCTTATGGGGCCATCCATAAAAACATATGGCTGTAGATGATCATTTAAAGTGCCGGTTCCCTTGTTTACCTTTCTTTCAGGCATTTGTCTGTGTAGCATATTAAGTGTGGGTGTGTGATATATTTTTTAGGATGCTAATGCCAGCATATTTTAATGACTGGCTTGTTGTGTGCGATTTCTAGCACCTTTCCTCAAATCTGCACTCCTGCACATGAGCCAATTCGCTTTTGTTGTCCTTTTTTGTTTTCAGGTTATTATCATGAGCACTCCTGTCCCCTGTGCATCATGCTCACTAGACAGAGCATAAGACAGACAGCTGAAGGAGAAGCAGGGAGGCAGTCTATTGGCCGTTTCAATGTGCTGGGATTGAAGCATGTGGTGTCCCTGCACATGGCGCTCCATAGGATGTCAACTAACAGCCATGGCCTAGCAGAAGTCACTGTGTTACACAGTCACAACAGCCAGGCACATGCTCAAAATGGTGAGTGTGTGTGTGTGTGTGTCAGAAATAACAGGATGTTGGGTGGAATACAAATAACAAAGGCACAGCATTGCTAAGGACAGAATTCATATTCTGGTACCATTCCAGCAGGTTAATAATGTTGTCCGAGTGCACTCTCCATAACTCTTATCGGAACCCGGCTCAACACTGCCTCATGTTATGCTCGAGATGCATGTTAAAATATTCCTCTGCAGATACTGTCAGGACATGATGCTATACTGCAAACAAAAGTTGGAAATGCAAAGAGTCACCTCTAAATGGTTATGTTCAGTAGTATAAATGAGTAACAAATAAGAGTTGTAAGATTTATTGATCGCGTCAGTGTGTATTGTTTGAACTGTTATTACGACTTTTTAAAAAATCTCTAGAGATGGATGGGCAAGTGTGAACACATGGAATGAAAAGGCTTGCAGGTGAGGAACATGATATAAAGTCTGCTGTGTGGACATTAGGCATTAGGCAGTTTGGCATTTTTTTAGATAGATGTGATATTAATGAAGCCGGAGCCACTGTAATAGACTGATAAAATACTCTTGACTTCAGGGCTACAAGTGCATGTGTTGGGGTGTAAACTAAATAGCTCTGTGAGTGGTTGAGACAAAAGGAAGTAGGGTAGTAGCATAGGTGTGGAATAACAAAAAGCTTAGGCGAGATTGTTGTTACCTTGCTTTACGGTATATATACACACATACACTGATCAGCTTGACATTAAAACACAAACCCAATGCATTGGTGGCTCAGTAGTAGGGCTCTCACCTGTCATGTGGATGGTGTGGGTTTAATTCCCACCCAGTGCCCAATCCCCAAACCCCAAGTACTGGATGCATTGCTGGTCCCAATCCCGGATAAAATGGGAGGGTTGTGTCAGGAAAGGCATCTGATGTAAACCTGATCACACCAACTAATCATATTGCATTGGGTACCCATAGAAAACAACTAAATTATCATACCCATACAAAGGTTTTGGGTTGCTGTTGGGCCAGGTCTGGCCCCTTGGGGCATGACTTGAAAAAATCTCTGGGGTGTGCTGTGTGTGTGGCTTCAAGATGTTAGCAGCAGATCATATGTGCTGAGGGGTCGGGTTTCCATGGATCAGATTTGTTTGTATGGGGCAATCCATGGATGCTTGGTCGTAATGAGATCTGGAGAATTTGGAGGCTGGAAGAACAACCATAAACTCTTTGCTTGCTGATGCACTGGGTGTTCTGATACCTTTCTATCTTGGTCAGCATAATTGCTTTTTTTTTCAGCAATTTGCATTACATTGGCTGGGGGATCAGACCAAACAGGCTGCCCTTTGGTCCACACACGCATAGATGAGCCTTGGGTGCCATAATCTTGTCACACAGTTTAACAGTGAACAGTGTGGCTGATTGGTGCGTATATATACAGTGCATATATATAAATGGTGTTCCTGTTTAAGCAGGGGGAATTCTGGCTTAAGGTGGTATTTTTTGGGTGTAATGGAAGGCCAGCTCCTCAGGCCTGACTCCACATAGTTTGTCATACACATTCAGATAATGACCCATCTGCTACTGCTTGATGATCAAACAGCTTGATGCATAAGAGGGAGTGGGTCAAAATATGAATTTAACTGGCCATGGTTCCATAACAGGAGAACTACTGCCCTCTAGAGGTGATTTGTAATATTACACAGAGGCATCATTGTTGTGCATTAATGCTAACTGCTTAAATGTCTATGTAGTGTTACCTTTGGAATTACAGATGAAAAAATCTGCATCGCCACTGATATCACAACACATAAACATCAGATTTGTGCATTTGTTAACATGCCATCAACATTTTCTATTTTTAGACTTCAACACATGATCATTGCCCTACTCGAGCAGCTCAGTGTTCTCCCCTCTTTACTACAATAGGATTGGTTATTTTGGCATGTCAGACCCTTCCATTGTCACTTGTGCGCTTTTGCTTACTAAACTCCCCTGTTATGACTGTATCACTACTGTAAACTGGCTTTACTTTGACCACGTGCAGGGTTTAAATAATTTCAACTTTGTGCTCTACTCTATTATTAAATCCTTATGTGAACAAGAGGAACATGGAAAGGCTGGGGTAGGTATTGTAGTTTGCCCATCAGTGATGGGAATAATGGATAAAATGTCTTTCTTTAGTCTTCAGAGAGCCATACAGAATTGTGCACTGTTAATACTTAATTCAATTCAATTTGATTGGTGTAGTGCATTAGACATTAAGACAAAGCAGCTTTACATAAATTCGGGTTTTGCTGTAGATACCTAATGAGGTAAAGGGTTTTTTTTTTTTTAATTAATAAAAAAGAGTTTTTACAGCAAGTGAGAATATGTACTGTATACTACAGTGCATAATACTGTATGTACAATGTATAATACTATGCAAATTTTATGAATCTGTCAACCTGCTTGAATTGGCAGACTACAGTACATAAACTTGTTTGAGCTTATTTTTTGTTGTTGTAAAAAATTTGTTGTTTTAACTCTAATTCTTTATACCCATAACTGAGTCAGTCATCACATCATTTATGTCTCTACATTATGACACTTAGTAGAAATTACACCTCACTGAGTGCTGTGTAGATTAAATTAAAGTGTGGCTATAGCCTCCCACACTTATCAAACCTACAGGACATTCATTTAACATTTTACCGTAAAAGAAAAATCTGTCTACTACACACTAATACAATATATTCCAGGTTTCTTAAGCGGTCTTAAGAGTGAAACCAACTTTCAGTCATTACCCGTTCCATATCATTCTTCTAATGCCAGGATTTTTTTAACCATGAAATAAATTAAACTTTGTAACCCCAAGGAATGAATGGCATGTTTTGGAAACAACTATTAGATCATCAACCAATGGAAAATAAATCATGTCCCATGGCCAAACAGATTCTATGAGAAACGTTTTTTGTACTGCAAGCCTCTATTTATGCTATTCAGGACCTGTCACTACCTGGCAAAAAATACTGCACAGTCTAATATTTAATTTAAATTACATTATGCAATGTCACAACAATGCAGGATTTTTTTGGAGATCGCTTATTGATGATGGGAGAATCAAATTACATAAATTCTTCTCCAGCATGTCCCACAGACTTTTATTTGGGATAAGGTCAGGACCACGTGTGGCCAATTCATGTGTGAAAATGATTCCTCATGCTTTCAGAACCACTCTGACACAATCTGAGCTTGATTCATTTTGTCATTGTCATACTTGAATATGCCCGTGTCACGTACATTCCCCGTGTCATACTGTATATTGATAACTTGTTTATTCAGTGCTTTCAGGTGTCAGCTGACGTCATTATATTGCCACATAACGTTGCTGACCCTATCGTGACCAATTGAAGATCAGATGAGCACTATGAATGATGGACTTCGCTACATGTTCTTACCCTGATGGGTCCATCGCTCTGGAATAGGGTTAGTCCACATGACCTTTTTCCATTTCTCCAAAGTCCAGTCTTTATGCTTCCTTGCAAATTGAAGCTTTTTTTCCCCAATGAGGTTGTAATTTCTACTTTCAATATTTTTATGATGCAACTACCACAACTGTTTAAGTCATCCATGATCACAGTCAGTTGTGATCTTTTGTGACTACATTTCTTCCATGAAGTTGGTGCTTCAAAAAACCCCAACTCCAGTCATTTCCAACAATATTCTTTATTTCTTTGAAATATTCTTTATTTTCTAAAGAAATATTCTTTATTTTCTTTGCTTGATGCAGGGCAATAATTTGACCGTTTGAAACACAGTTTTCCACAACCGTAGGATATGTCCTCCAACATAGCTGGTTAAAAGAATTGCTGTGAGCTGAAACACTATATACTGCAGAAATTATCTAATCAAAAATATTTGCTTGTTTACAGCAAATCCAAATGGTATTTTCTTTTTGATTGATTGATTGATTGATGTCAATATCAATCAATCAATCAATCAATCAATCAACCAACCGACTGACTCATCAGACAATGTACATGATAACACAGATTAACTCCAAAAGTTAAACTCAACCTAATAAGAAGAACTTTAAAATACGAAAAAATCTTGCAGTGTTTGTAATAAATAAGTTGACAGCTCCTGTGCAGATACTGTGCAGTATCCGCTTCTAGCCCGAGACTTGGTGGATTTAGTGGCCTAACTATGGTGTTTCTCACACTGGCTGATCCACTCTATATAGTAAAGTACATTAATCAGTGCCTCCAGGCAGGCTGCCATGGAAATGCCATATGCCATCATGCCCAGTTTAAATGAGCTCTGGATGCCCACCAAGACTCTAGAGCATTGTGCTGCTGGCAGCCCTGGTCACAAAGCTCTGGGACCGCGATGCAGGAGGACAGCTCATCAGTATTTAGTGTTCATCCAGTCCCTTTTCAGGATTTTTCCTTGCCCTTAAATTTACTCCTCTGCTGAATCCCATTCCAAGGCCTCAGTTTTAATTCATCCAGACCTTCTCTCAATTTGAACACTGCCATTATGTGCTCTACTGTTCTCAAAGATTTAGTAAGCTGTTAGATATCCGCAGCCATCAGGTTGCTTAGTAACATTTCTTGATTTCCCATCTAAATCAAAAGTGGTAGTTAATTATTTTGTCATACGGCCAAGCAGTGCAGACTTCAAAGATCTTCCTGCCAACAGCGCACAGGTTTTGTGAGTTACCAGTCTAGTTACGACTCGGCCAGACGCCACGAGGGGGTGCAGGCTTTTACGAGCCTCAAAACGTTGCGGTGTAACTGCTGATAGCTTTCCCTCAGGACTCAGGACTGTTTTAGAGAATTGTACACATCGCAGCTGTTAAGAGTACACAGAATGCATGCTTTTTACTCTCCATGTTTGTCTTGTATTTTGTTTAGCATTTTTCTCCAAGATCATAGCTCAAACATTTGCATTAAATTGTGTGCCTTGATGATGAGTTATTTAACCTTTGTGCTATGTGCATTACTTATGAATACATGTAGTTTTCTCAAGATCAATCATACAGGCCATCTCTCATGATTTCTATTTAACCTATGCACAGAGGGCCTAAGAACTACTAAGTGCTAGTCTCTAACAGTGTCATGACTTTCATTATGTATTTAGAACGTAAATTCAGGGTTATGTTTCTCATTCTTATATTTTCTAAAAAGCCTATAGATATGCTTTGGGACTAATCTTCCTGGTAATTCTTTTCGTGGATATTTTTTATGCCAGTCACAAAATAAGTGAGGATGAACATCATTCTACTACTAACCTTGCTAACACAAAGTAAAAACGACACCCGTGTTTCTATCTTCACCAGCAAGCAGCAAAGCATGCTACTGATGAAAGACAACCATTAAAGAACTTAAATTACTTCATTAACTCTCTCTCTCTCTCTCTCTCCCTCTTTCTACTTTTCTCTCAGTAAACAGGCATTTGGAGAATTATTTGGAAAAAAAAAAACCCTAAAAGAACATAGGGGGAAAAAAAACTCACTTCTACACCATTGTTTTAGAATGAGAAGGTGTACAGGATATTAAGGTAGAGGTAAGTGGAATTCTGATAAATTGAAAACATGGGAACAAAATATAAACACTGGCCATATAGATTAAATGGTGCCTTTATGGTCTTGTTAATAATTTTCTGTAAGACAAGTCAGTGCTTATTTTAAAGCGTAGTCAACAGTATTTGAAACATGGCATTACTGTAATCTTTAGTAATAAAAACTAAAAATTAATATGAAGCACAAACGTTTAGAAGTTCTAATAATCAAATTAAACATTTGTGAGTGAAGAACATTTTACATACATGGCTTTGAGGTTCTTTCTCTGAGTTTTCCATCAGCTAACCTTTATTCCAACCTTTATTTGGTCTTTGTTAGGTAATAATGAACTGACTAGATTCCATGCTTTCTAGTATACAAATTTTTAATAGTTTTTTAATTCATGTACAGCCTTTAGCAGACCCCCTTCTTCAGAGTTTTTACCTTACTATACTTCAGAGCAGCTGATGGTTAAGGGCCCTGCTTATGGGCCCAACAGTGGAACCTTGATGATTGGTTTTGAACCTGGGACCTTCAAATCTGTAGTCGAATGCGTTAATCACTGAGCTACCCCTGCCCATATTCACACTTTACCTATTTTAGCTGTCGTTTATGGTAACTTACTGTCTAACTGGTTTTCGTTCTACTTAGTAAAGGTGTGACTCCTAGATTAGTTTTGTTGTATTAGAAGTTTTGTTAGACTTGGTAACATAAATGATAAGTGAAAATGTAAATGACAGTAACAGTAAGATTACTGACACACAAAAAAAAGTGAAATTGATAAGTGAAAATGTAAATGAAAAAAAAAATTATCATTTAAAAAGTGCACTGCATGACTTGCTTTAATTTTGCTATACTCATATAGTGACAATAAAGTATCTGGAATCTTAAATCTTGATTTTTTATTAAATAATATAACAATTGCTATATCTATCTTTTTTTCCTCTATTATCATAGATCGTAGATATTATCATAGATAATATGTCTATTATCACAGATTAAGCCTCTGAGCCCTGATGTGAGTTTGTTCAGATGTTTTCTCCAGGATTCTTCAGTTCCTACTGTACCTGACCTGGCAAAACAGGACCTTCTTTGTCTTTGCAGATAGTAAGTCTGCAAATGATCTTGTACATCATGCATCTGAATGGAAAATCGACATAAATTGTTGTTTACATCTTGCTACTTCTGACTCATCCAAAAAGAACAACCAAAATAAAATTATATACTGTACATGTCAATTGAGGCTGCTTTCACATTAGGTACAATTGATTTGTACCGGACATTTGCCCCCTCCATTGATTGAATTTTAAATGATTAATATAGTTCTGTACGCTTGTGTATTTACGATACAGTAGGTGGCAGTATGCACCTAGCTGATTTGTGGGCTTCCAACAAACACAAAAAGAAGAAGAGTAAAAGGAAGTCAACCTTCACACTATGCCTAATATGATTAATTTCTGAAAAGATGACGAGTGCAACCTTCTCGTGTGCCTTCCTGTTTTATCAGTTATGGCAATGTAGCACAGAGGATGATGCTGGTGCTACAGTAGCTGTGCACACAGATATTTGAGAGGAGACAGATGATGATGATGGTGATGTTGCATTCTAAACAGCAGTCCACTTCTACATTTAGGTCCGATTGGCTTTCATATATAATTCAAGCTATGCTCAAGTATGTTGTACGATGTGCAAGACCACCATACCAAGCAAGTACTGCCGTACGCTGAGACAGTATGTGTCTGGGCACAGTATGAAGTATTCTCATTATATTACATGTACCCATCTTGTACACCGGTCCAGGCCAGAGACAGTAGTGTGAAAGCGTCCTAAATCTGCACCTCGATTCTGTTTGTAGGTCTTTTAACTAGGTACAAGCAAAACAGTTGAATTTTACTGTACGTTAACAATGGCTTTTGGATTAAACCGACCTTAAACAATATCATTCCAGCACTTATCAGACATTTATGGATTCATCCCAAATAACATCTGGGATCTTCTCAGAATTAAGATACACTAGCTTTTCTCACAGTTTCAGTCTGATGATGTTTCATTTGTGAACTAGTTTCAGCACGCTATTTTACATTAATGTTGAGAGCTGACTCGCGTACTGTATCTGAGCTTTAAGTCTTTGTCCTTTATTGATGTAGGCAATGCCATTATTCTCAAAGTGTGATTTACTTTACAGTACATGCTTAAATCAAGTTCTATTGATTCACACAAACAAGGTAAACTTGTCTCTGAGTTAAATGCAAAGCAATACTAATGAAGCACAGACAGCAAGCAATATAATATTTATGCAGGGATTTGTACTGCTGCTATCAGATACGTAATGTTAAATATATTCATTGATAAAATGAATTGCATTCTCATCTTATTTATGTTATTTAAAAGATATTGTAAGATAGGCAAGAAAGAACAATCGTTTGCTTTAATGCCATTTGGCAGACGCCCTTATCCAGAACAATTCTTTTTTTCGTATCTCATTATACATTTGAGCAGGTGAGGGTTACGGCCCTTGCTCATGGGACAACTTGGTTGTGCTGGGTTTAGAACCTGGGACCTTCCAATCAGTAGGCCAACACCTGACCTACCGCTGCTCAAAATGTCACGTTTCACTTTTTTATAATAATAATAATTTTAATGATGATGATGATGAAGTTAATGAGACACTTGGGAGCTGAAAGAATCGACTGTTAATGATAAACTGAGCCAGATCATCTGACTCCTTGAAAAGAGACGAAATTCCTGTCACAGGCCACGCGGCTGAACAGTACAGCTGAGCAGACTCTTCTTCAGCTGAGCAGGAGAGAGCTTAATGAGCTTAATCATTATCTGATTGGCTACAGCATTGCAGCATCAAACTTCATGCACTTAACTTCTTCACTGCTGGAAGATTTTAAACTCTGCTACTTACCTGAAATACGAGTTACATAATATTAGTGCACATGAGGCCAATTTTGATATAGACTATTTTTAAATAAGAGCCTTTTAAGAGGATTCTTATATGAAATGAAACATTGCAAATGTTAGAGAACTATTTGCTCATCAGCAAACTATGACAGCAAACGGTCATGTAGTTGAAGGAAGCATACAGTAGTTATGTAAAGTACACTGATCAGCCAAGCACTTAACTAATGTAGCGCAGTTTGAAATTTTCATCAGGATCAATATAGCATCTAGCTATGAGATGAAACTAATGCCTAGAATCCTTTGCCATGTTGCTAAAACCATCCCATAAAGAATTTTGTCAGTGTGGCATTATCCTGTTGAAAGAGGCCTCATGCAGGACATCGCCCATATCACCACACTGCCTCCACTGCCTTGCCTTACTACATCCTGATGCCATCACTTGTCCAGGTAAGTGATGCAAACACACCAAAATGTTAGCATGGTGTAAAAGAAAAACACGATTCATCAGATTGGGCCACTTTCTTCTACTGTCCCATGTTTTTCGTGCTAATGCTCATGTGCCCAATGAAGGCACTTTAGGTGATGAACAGGGGTCTTCATGGACATTCTGACTGGTTTGTACAGTAGCTACATAGCCCAGTATGAGATATGCAATTATTCGTCATAAATATATGTATGTGATACATATATTAAATATACAGCAGTACCAGATTATCAATGTATATACAGATAATACAGACATATACAGTATATATGAAATTGTAGGATATATTCTATAAATATACCACTCTAGAATGATTAAAGGTAGTCAAATATCAGTGGTCTAATGGTGTAGTGTAAAGTTCAGCAAGATAATGGGTGTAGGGGAAAAAGTGGCCATCAGGCTGGTGGTTCTGCTATAAATGTTCCCATAGCTGTAATAATACTTAATATACTAACATTATTACTGGGTAGGGCCTCCATTTGCTCTCAAAAGAGCCTCATATATTCATAGCATGAATTCCACAAGATGTTGGAATCATTACATTAAGATTCAGGTTCATGATTCCTGCAGATTTGTCAGGTGCAATTTCATACCGCTAATCTCCCATTCCACCCTATCCCAAAATGTTCCACTGGATTCCGATCTGGTGACTGGAAAGACCACTGAACGTATTGTTATTTGAATAAACCCAGTTTGAGATGACTTTTCCTTTGTGGCAAGGTGCGCTGTCATGTTAGCTATGAGAAGATGGGTAAAACTTTGACATGCAGGTCCAAGATGTTCAGACTGTGACATTTAAGTGATAATTAATTGGTATTAACAAGACCAAACTGTGCCAGAAACATTCCCACGCTAATAAGCTTCGACTTTCCATGATTGGTGAGGCTGCGCCGACTGCTTCTTCAGCTTTCTGTTCTTGACTGACAGAAGTGGAAACCGTTGTGGTCTGATTTAACACGACATTTCACTCTGTAGAACCTCTGCTGACTGGATGCTTTTGCTCTATTCCACCACTCTGAGTAAACTCTTGAGACTTTTTTATGCGAATCTCCCAGGAGGTCAAACCTGCCTGTCTGGCACTAATTGTGCTACAGTACAAATCACAGCTAGCACTTTTTATTCAACGTTCTGATGGTTGAAATAGACATCGCCCAAAGTTACTGACCCTTATCTATATGTTTTTATGCATTCCACTTTTGCCACATGATGGCCTGATTGCATTTTTTTGGTAACTTGCAATAATTGTATTCTGTGTTTAATTAGCATAGCATTGCTATGCAAAATGGTAGCCTTTGTCAAATAAATAAAATATTAATTGATTAATAAATATTGAATTAAAATGTTTATCATCGTTCATGGACGTATTATTATACCCAAATAACTGATGTTGAGATTTTAAAGAAGCTTCTGGTTGTTTGGAATGTAGCAGCCCATATCTTTTCCAATAAATCCAAAAAATAAATAAATAATAATAAAGCTTTGTGGATTTCCTTTCCATTTCCTGATGGTACTCCGTTAACCTAGTATCCCAGTCTAAGGCTCTATCCAATGACACAAACTTCCAGGCACTTTTATAGGTCGCTCTGAATAAGAGCATTTGCCAAATGCCTAAATATAAATGTAGATATATAGTGTCCAGGGTGTACCCTGCATTGGGCTGAAAGTTTCCTGGGAACAGAAACCCTGTATCAGGATAAGTGGTATAGAAGATGACGGAATGAATGAAAATGAATTAAACTTGTGAACTGCCAATCATTTTCTAAACATATTAGGAATGCACAAAATGGCAAAAAGTTAGCTTGATGTTCGAACATTAGATATACATTCAGAAACGATACTTACCAGGTCACCTTCCCCACTCATTCCAATTTCTTCTTAAATATGCATATGCAATGCATCACTGCATACAGCTTTTGTTAATTTATTACTAATAATTTAATTAATACATAGTTCATAAGAATTAATTAGCAATTACTGAATGAAATTACTTTAATGAAGAAAAAAAACTTAGAGACAAGTAGATTCCCTTTTTTAACTTCTTTGGGGGGGGGGGGGGGGCTCACATGGTCACATGACCTGGAAGGTATTGATCACTTGATTTGTACAGAGAACAAACGTGAACAGCTTCCAGAATGTCACCCATGAAGTATCGCGACCACAGAAGAATCATTTTTAGATAAAGTTCATTTTTGCATGAAGGAATCAGGAAACCGGTCATCGGTTGTTATTTGTATAACCTATATGGCATTCAGGAAACGAGCCTACAGCATGAAGTGCGCGTGACTTTTCAGGGATCGAGCAGGGTTCAGGGAAAGTTTAATGAGGAACTATAACCAGCTGGTGTGATGGGTGTATTTTTGGCAGTGGGCGGTGATCTTCACTTGACTGTCGGCACGGTGATGCTGATCTCCGCCACCCTCGCGCTCTTTGAGAGGAGGTTGCGTCCTCGTCCCGCGTCCTGGCCAATAGGAGTGCGGCGCGAGCGCCGCTCGGCTTGTTTATAAAGCGCTGAGTAATGTAGAGGCTGAGCGAGGCGGCGCGCGCGCACGCACAGAAGACGCGGAGCGGCGGGGTAAATGGGAAACCTGATGGGCGCTCTGAGGTACAGGGAGCCGAGCACCGTGGAGGAATGCGACTCGACGTGGGAGACGGACTCGGAGAGGGACGAGCAGGACAGCGGGGTGACCGAGTGCAGCGGCGCCTCCGAGTCCGGGCACTGTGGAGAGGAACAAGACGGCTTCCCGCAGGTACAACTGTTCACACGGAATAGAGCACGGCGGGGTTCATCACCTTCATCCTTCGTGTGGGTGTGTGTGTGTGTGCGCGCGTGCAAGTGCAGGCGATCACTGTGCTGCTGGAATGGATCGAGTGCCGGCGCTTCGTATTGTGTCAGGCTGTGTGTAAAATGCGACATGAAAGAGGGAAGAGGAGGCAAAAACGTGGGCCGTTTGCGTTTCACGCTGTGCCTCTTGAGAGGGAAGTCTCCTCTAAGCCAGGGCACTGAAGCCATTCTGAACCAGAATAACAAACCAAAATGATCCCAGCACCAGGATGATTTACTGCGATATCATTAACCCGCGTGTCCTGCTGTTGCGGGGATTAAAACACGCTCCGCGCTATTTATAGCATCTACACCATGATCTGATAGGATTTACTACAAGCTTGTTTATTTCCGAGCTTCTGTTCTTGAGGGATTGTGGCCGCTGTGCTGCCAAAACCTTTCTTTTTGTTTTTAGAAACGGTGACATTGTGACCTATTAAATCTGACCCAGTTTCTCCTCGTGTCTCCTAGATGTCTTTCATATTCCTCCATATTCCTCCATATTGCATACATGATCAAGCTCCTTCCCTGCAGCCAGAACCCCCAAATGCTAAACCAATAACTACAGGAATATCATATTTTTTTATTTATCCATTTCTTTGAGGGGTACACAGGCGGCACAGTGGCTTAGTGGTTAGAACTTTCACCTTGCACCTCCAGGATCGGGGTTCAAGTCTCGCCTTAGGTCTGTGTGCATGGAGTTTGCATGTTCTCCCTGTGCCTGGTGAGTTTCCTCCGGGTACCCCGGTTTCCTCCCACATTCCAAAGACATGCATTTGATGTTCCCAAATTGCCCGTAGTGTATGAAGAAGTGTGTGTGTGTGTGTGTTTGTGCCCTGTAATGGTTTGTAATGGCACCCAGTCCAGGATGAACCATGCCTCGTGCCCTAAATTTTCAGGGATAACCTTCAGGTCCCCGTGATGCTGTATACAGGATAAAGCGGTAAAGAATATGAGTGAGTGAGTGTATGTACACAGGTTTCCACCAATGTATAAAAAGAGTGCACATTAATTTCAGGTGCAACTCTAATTTGTTTAAAAAAAAAAAAAAAAAAAAGAAGTATAATATCTTAAATGTAAAAAATTTTTTTGGTCATCAATAACTTATCAATAAGTTTTGATAAGCAGTTTTGCATGGGTGATAACCTGATGCCTTCATATTCATATATGTAATGCACATTTTAAATTTTGCTTATTAGTACTGTAAATCATAATTAATTGTTTCTTCCTGTTTTTTTTTAGACATTTAAAAAGATTTTACACACACACACACAAACACACACACACACAAAAATTGACGGCTTAATATTCTACAAGATACGTTTTAGACAAATGAGTTATGATCCCATGATTTCCAAGGTTGATTTTAAGGTCAAGATGGTAAAGGCTGCGAGTCAAATTTAAAACAATTGTTATTTATCAAGTTACAGCTATACATACTTATTTTTGTCTGTCCACCCTTTTTCGTCACATCTTTCTACCTCAAGTGTACACACACAGGTTAGACTGTGAGGTCCAAGAAAAGGGTAATACCTAAGAATGTACAGGAACACATACATATAGTTTAATCAATAGTTTGTTTTAAATCAGTGCAACTTCCGCTTCTCTGTGGAATCATGCACTAATAGTTCAGCTCATGAGCAGACTCATTCATACATTCCTTATCCCTGTTTTCCTTTTTTTTCTTTCTCTCCTACACAGTTCAATGACATAGCTGAGTCATCCACTAAGATGAAAAGAAGCTTTTATGCTGCCAAGGACCTGTACAAGTACCGCCACAGTTATCCGGTAAAAAATTCACCCACTCCGCTGTTTTTCCAAGCCACAGCACTATACTGACAAATGGATGCTCTTTTAATGGATTTTTGCTTTTTTGAGTGTCATATTTTTTCCACATACTGGAACCTGTTTGATGCATTACTGCAGGAAAAATGAAGGGGAAATAAGTACATTACAGTAGGGGATATTCTGAGGCATCTTCCATTCCATTTACTTTTGCCTGTTTTTTTTATAACTCAGGTTTAAAACACAAGAAATATCTTTGTTGTCTAAATGACAAATGCACAACCTCCTCACCCTAACAATACGTTCAGTTCAGTCTTAGGACACTTTCTTTGGCACTGAGAGACGCTTTCGTTATCACTTCTCTTCTCTCCTCCTTTTATGTTTTCCTCTGCACCTAGAATTACAAGGAGCCTCGACTGAGAAATGAGTACCGCAATCTGAGATTCTATCTGAATAAGATCCCTTTGGTCCCAGATGGTAAGTGTGTGTGCTTCTGTATGTCACACTGGATAGGAGGGCCTGTCAAATGCTGCAAATGTAAAATGTATACATGTATACTTTTCTGTTTACTAGAACATTTTACCAACTTATTAGAAAAAAGACATTTATTTTTCTTGTTCCTTGCAACAAAAAAAGCTTAAACATAATTTTTAAATGTATGCCTTTTGAGCATATGCTGTTTCTTTTCTTGAGGTTGCAGTTGTTCTTGTTTTATAATAATTAGCATGCTTTATGCCGTTAACGATTCATCTTAGTGTTTTTACGATTATTAAGGAGTATATACAGTATTCTCTGTGGTATATTTTGAGGTGTCTGTATAAGTTTAATACTCAGTATTAACTTTGGCGTTCGATCTAAAATCACCATCCATTAGAGCAAAAAAAAGTCCTGTGTGAGTTCCATGAAAATTACATACATATTCGCTTTAAAATCCCATGTGGAATTACCATTTGAATATGGGACAATAACTCCAATCTAATATGATCAGTGATATGATCTATGGAGTTTCTTTGAATTTTTCTGGATAAGACCATCCACTTCCACATCAGAATAAAAATCATCATGGTCTGTCAGAAACCATGTATGTCCAAAACGGTTACTGTTTAGTACATGATAAATCGTTTTATAAATAAAATAATTAAAGATTATATTGTTCCTTTGTGTAAGGTCATAATACTTAAAGGTGTCATTTATTTTATTATTATATTATCAAAATCAAGCTCAAGTAGGGATTTTTTTTACAGCGAATGTCCATTAAAACAACCAGATCTGAGGCAGTAAGTGCATCACATTCTGTTATCATTAACCTACAACTACAGTATGATTAACAAATTTTTGTGCTATCAAAACATATGTGTTGTGAACAGACCCTGAATAGACAATATTGGCTCTGACTAGATGGAAAATACTGGACTTAACCTTAAAACGACCCTGATTTCAAATTTATTCTCAAATATGGTGATCAACTGTTACAAAAATGTGACTGTTTATATGGAAATTCTTATATAATTACCATTATGGTTCACTGGTCACTGCGTGAAAACCCATGTCTCAGTCCTCAATTACATTATTGAATTAAAAATAATGTCTTGCTGCTCTTGCGTAGCAAACAACCATTTACTGTCTCCTAACAACTGTTTTGACTGATGGCATTTAGCATATGAGAAAAATAAAAATTACCAAATACAGACATAGGGGGTTTCTGATTGACAGGGGCAACATATTTCTTAATAGGATTAAGGTCATCAGACAGAAGAACGTTATTGATTTAAAGTAACACTCCCATCTAAGGAGGCAAGTGGAATGAGATACCATTCCATCCCAGAACAATCCTTTAATTTGTCAACTGTAACTGTCATATTAACTGACCATTCTGTACATGTTTGATGTCTTTCATGGCAAATTATTATGTAGTCTTATGTATACAGTATCTCAAATGACTTTCTATGAATGCACCAAGAGTGAATTGTTTTCTCGTAGTGACCAATAAACCAAAATGGCAATTCCTGTAAGAATTTCCATACTAACAGTCACATTTTTGTAACAGTTTGATCAGCATATTTGAGAATAATTTTGCAAGAACGTTGACAGTGTTTTGATTGCAGGGTTGCATGTGTCATGATGATGATCTCCCAGGAATTATTTCTATTGTGGTCTATGACCTTTTGAGTTGTGGTGTGAAAACTTTGCAGATCTGTGCACTGTGTATGTAATGTTTCGTTGAAAATCTTTTTGAAGCAGAATCTATGTACCTGTGGTATAGATCTGTCGCACAGTGCAAACCATCGTAGAGCAGCACATAAAAACCACATCAGTTGCACATCTGAGTGGTAAAACAGCCTGAGTTGAGGACTCTCAGGAGGCCTATCTCATGCACACAAACAATCAGCCTGGAATGCTCCTCTTTCCTCAATGTCTTTAGACAGACTTTGTCCTGTTTAAATGGTTTTCAAATAGGAAAAGAAAAAAAAATGTGATGAAATCGTGAACCACAAAGGAGCTAGGGAAAAGAGTGGACATAAACAGAACCACACAGTCATGTTCATAAAAAAAGAAACTGGAATAATGTATGCTTATCCACGGCTATATTTGCATGATTTGATCTCCCATGTTTTTATCATGTCATTACTTGCATCTTTTATTGCATTTCATTTTTAATTTCATGCATGAAGAACTGTTTTGACTGTATCTGTTTGGCTTTCCGTGTGGTGGTTCTTTGTTTCCTCCGACTTAACAAAAATACTGACATTCCATACAAGGGTATATTATGTGCCCAGTATACGCACCGGCCCTACATAGTTACTGGAGATTACTAAATGTTTGTGATTTAAAGTATGCCTCTAACATTATTATTATTAGTAGTAGTAGTAGTAGTATCATTATTATTAGTAGTATTATCATTATTATTATCCTTTGACACATGATGCAGTAAAGGTTTGTACCTGTCCCTGCAGGTATCTATGTTGAAGAAATCCTCACCAAATGGAAAGGGGACTACGACAAGCTTGAGCACAATCACACATATATACAGTGGTAAGGTCAAGCCTTGAGCATTCTTTTCCTGTCACATGCTGCATTTAAAAGTGAGTTTCTATACTATAGAGAGCTGTGAAAATGTATTTGCCCCCTGTTGATTTTTTCCTTTTTTGCACATTTGTCACATTTAAATGTTTCAGATTATCAAACAATATTAATATAACTAAATATAACTTGTGTAAATACAAAATGCAGTTTTTAAATGATGATTTCATTTATTAAAGGGAAAAAAGCTATGTGTAAACCCCTCCTTAAATCTTGAATGAACTGTGGTTAATTTAATTTTTGAGTTGAGTAAAATTTTACTTGCCACACCCAGACCTTACAGTTAATTACTGTATTTTTTTTAATCAAGAAACACTATAAAATAAAATAATAAACAAAACCTTTCTGACATAGTGCATCCTAAAAGATCTCAAAAAGCAACTCATCATGCTGCGATCTAAAGGATTTAAGAACAGATGAGAAACAAAGTAATGTTTCCGTCTAGAAAGGGTTACAAAGCCATTTCTAAGGGGACTTCAGCAAAACCATGGGAAGAGCAATTATCCACAAATGGAGAAAACTTGTAACAGTGGTGAACCTTCATAGGAATGGCCGGCCCACCAAAGTTACTCCCAGAGCACAACGACGACTCACCCAGGAGCTCATAAAAGAACTCAGAACAACATTTAAAGAACTGCAGGCCACAATTGCCTCGGTTGAAGGTCAGTGTTCATGATTCAACAATAAGAAAGAGATTGTGAAAGACTCATTGCCTGTTATTGCAAACAGTTGTTTGTAGTTGTTGCCACCAAGGGTGGCGCAACCAGTTATTAGGTTTAGGCGCAATTACTTTTTCATATAGTGCCAGGCAGGTTCGAACAGCTTTTTTCCCTTAATAAATGAAATCATGATTAAAAAACTGCATTTTGTACTTACTCGGGGTATCTTTGTGTAATATTAAATTTTGTTTGATGATCTGAATCGGTAAAGTGTGACATATGCAATAAAGCGTGACACAGGCAGTAATATGCAAATAAATTTAAAAAATCAGTTCACAGCATTATGTGCACATGTTCAGTCCTGCGCTCTGATTGCTTTTCTTGTGGTGTTTTTACATGTTTCATAATGTACATGTGAAGTTCCATCTGGTTTAAAAAACATACCAGTGTGTGGATTGGTTATGCCAAGTGATAGACTGCTGCTGATTTCACTTGGGATAGACTGCAGATTAACTGCAGCTCCTTTGGATCAATGAATGTTTGATATTTAAGAAAGTTATATCTGAAATGCAAGTTTTGTTCATAGGAAAGTCCAATTGGAAATGCAAAAGAGAAAAATAAACTAATAGCACTGATGAGAAGGTTGCCTAAGAGTAACGATAACAGGATAAAGGCGTTAGTTTTCAGGATTAATTATAGCGTCTGTTCAATCTGGCTGATCCCTTCATTATATCATAGGTAACATTTTTCTTTTGCAGAGATTTATTTAAACTTTCAAATAAACTTACGGATAAAGTGTGTTGAGTGTGATCTAAGGCCGACTGGGTGACAGGTTTGGTGTTTGGCAGTAAGCGCCGTGGCCCTGCAGGACAAAATCAAATCTCACACATTTGCTAGCAACTATATCACCACTACCCCACTCGCTCACACTTTCACTTTCTCACACTTTTATGTAACAAAACAAAGCACTGTTTGCAGAATGTCAATTATCATGTTCGAAAACACAAATGGAAATTAGACACTAGTGAATTAATAATAAGTGGCAGCCTAGTGAAACAGGCAATGAGTCAAAACTGCTTGGCCTGTTTGGCAGAAAGAAGTGACAGGATTAGACGGGTGACAAGAAAGAGCAGAATTGAGCCAAGGGCTGAAGGTGCTTATTTCCTGTTTAATGGCAGCAACGCACGGCATTATATCGCTGACAAACAGACTGTTCGCCCTTTTATATGTCTCTTGTTTTCTGCACATCGTTTGTCCTGAGAAAAGTCATTCATGGCGTTCTAGCAAAATTTATTAGAGCTGAGAACAAGCTTGTCAATGCTTTCATCACCAGAAGTCCTGCAGCTACCGAGTATCTGTATGTTTGAATCTATGCATGTATGAACAAGTTGTTTATTCATTAAAATGACTACAAATAATTACACTTTTTTTACGCTTGAAGATAATCGAATAACTTCTGTTCATTCTTGTAGGCTTTTCCCACTCAGGGAACAAGGCCTCAATTTCTATGCCCATGAACTCACTCAGGATGAGATTAAGGTAAAGGCTATAGTTTACAATGTTTGGATATTTTTGATAATGACATCAAGATGAAATTTTACATTCAGTGTATACAGTACATCTTGAGATTTGTTCTTTGTTCTATTGAGTAAGACGGTGCTTTTTTACTCTGGTATCATAAACAGGAATTCCAGAATACTCAAGAAGCCAAGCGGCGCTTTGTGTTGGCCTATGCCGTAATGCTGGACTTCTTTGGGATCAAGCTCTTAGATAAGAATGGAAACGTAGCCCGGGCGGCAAACTGGAAAGATCGCTTCCAGCACCTGAATGAGTGAGCTCTGGATCTACACTCTTTTTCTGGATCTAGAAACTTTAGTCTCATTTCCTCTACGGTTCGTGAATAGTTTAAGAACTTGAAATACCTCAGAATAACCAGGAACTGGGATTGGATTGGTGTTCAGGTTCTGCAATTTTCCAACATGAGACCAAATGTTCCCAGACAAATTTGAATCTTCTTGTTCCTCCACACAGCATGGACAGTGACCATTATACAGTCAGGTCCATTAGTAATTATACAGTGACAATTTTTATCATTTGAACATTGAATTTAATTCAAATTAAATTTAGGTTAGGCCATTCCAAAACCTTGATTTTATTGTGTACTTCGGATTTGACTGAATTTCGCCCAAGTTTTATTTGTCGGACAGACAGCCTCACAGTTGCCTCTAGAATACTCTGGTATATAAAGGAATTTATGGTCGACTCAGTGGCTGCAGGGTTCCTACAGTAGATCCTGTGGCTACAAAACACGCCCAAATCATCACCTCTTCACAGTCGTGCTTGACAGTGGGTATGAGCTGTTTCTGTTGAAATACTGTTTGTTCTTTTTCCCAAACATGGCACTATTAAAGCCAAACAACTCCACTTTGGTCTCATTTGTCCATAGGACATTGTTTCAGAATTCTTGTGCTTCGTTCAGGTGCACTTCATTTAATTGTGCATAGACTTTAACATTTAATAACAAACATCATTTCTCTAAACTTTGCACAGTCTGACCTTGGGGTGAATGTGCTGGGACGTCCACTCCTGGGAAGATCGGCAACCGTCTTGAATGCTTTCCACTTGTGAATAATCTTTCCCACTGTAGAACATTCAACTCCAGATTGGTCGGAAGTGGTTTCTCTATTTCTCTATTCAATTGCTTCTCTAAGGCTATTGCACCACTCTGACACTCTTATAGAGGTCTGCACACTTGCTGATGATCAATTAATAAAGGTCTGATGATTAGCAGTACCTGGCTGCACATTACCCTGTTAAATCATGTGAAAGCATATGCATGGAAAATTGAGTGGAAGAGAAAAATGTGGTAGGACAAGGTGTACCAGCAACAGGGATGACTGCAGCCTTAAGAAGATTGTCATGTAGGATTCAGTGCAGCCTCCACGCATAAATGGGCTACAACTGTTGCATTCCTAGTGTCAAGCCACTCCGGGATTAGGGAGTGTCAGAAATTTCTTACCTGGTCTAAGGAGGAAACGTACTGGATGGTTGCTTAACTGGTCCAGAGTTCTTTTTGTCAGAAAGAAGTAAATTTTACATTTAATTTGGAAATAAATGTCACAAGTTGCTTGAAGTCCAGTGTAAAGTTTCCACGGTCAATGATGGTTTGCGGTGCCACATGCCATTGATAAGTGTTTATATATAACTGACCAGGAACCTGCTTAGCATTATATTGTACAATTACGTCTGAGCCTTTAAAACATTTTTTTATTTTATGAATAAAAAAATCTCTGAAATTTCTACATAGTTAATGCAATGTTTTGTTAAACTCGAGAATTAAAGCTAAAAGTCTACACTTCAGCATTGCTTCATTTCAAATACACTGTGGTGACATACACAATCAGGCAAAAAGTACAAAAATTATATCGCTGTAAAAATCCTTATGGACCTGACTGTATCATTCAGCTTCTGTAACTCATGTGTTTGATCACATACTCTAAGCACAGTGAAGTTTAACATGTGAAGTTTAGATCAGTGCAGAGCTCAAAATAAAGATGTTAAAAATGATTTTTCGATCAGTTGGTGAAGACATACCCAAAGATCTTCAGTAAAGTGATGTATTTGTATGAAAGGCTGATGGTGGAAACAGCTCCTGTGTAGGATTTGAGGTTGCACTTTATTTTGCTTATATTTTCTAGGCTCCCTTCCAATTTTCCCTATCTTTCCCTCCACAACTAAAAGGTACGGTCTGTTATTGTGGGTGGCACACATGCCACCCTACCCCAAGGCCTCACTCACTATTTTTGCTGACAAAGCCGAGAAGGTTATTTGCATAATATAAATTAGCAGGTTTAAAAACATGACCATGAATAGACGGATCATTGCTTTTGTTAATCATTTGTTGAAAATGCAAATGAACAAAGTGTACAAAATGTGCAGTCCTTCCCTAAACCTTCCCTGTCCAGACCTTGAGTTAGCTTTCCTGCTATTCCTGTCCCACAGTTAACCTTTTTCTACATATACTTTTCTACGTGTACATTTAAAGTCTTTCACATAGCTAAACTTCACTGTGCTTAAAGCTAAGTCACACCTTTATTTGTTGAAATTCTTTTCTTCGCACGTCCCAGCTTGTTGGGGTCAGAACATAGTCAGCCGTGACACAGTTAAGGGCCCAACGGTAGCATCTTGGTGTACTCTAGCTGGGGCTAGAACTGCCATCCCTCTGCTCAGTAACTTAAAGCCTGAACAGAATGTTTGTGTGTGTGCTTAGAATTTGTGTGAGTGCAGAATTACAGACCATGAGCAGCTCGCTCTTGCTCATCGTCAGTGACATTGGGACATTGACTGTCACACTGGGAATCCCTTTCGTTTCACAACAACTTTACAGAAATCTCCGAGTTATGCAATCTGTTATCGTGCATACAAAGGTCATGATGGTAAGGCTGAAATAAAATGTAAATGAAGTGCAAAAATGGCATCAAACTAAAAGTTCTTGTTTCTTTCACGCAGGTCTCAGCACAACTATCTGCGGATCACGCGCATCCTGAAGAGCCTGGGCGAGCTGGGCTTTGAGAGCTACAAGATGCCTCTGGTGCGCCTGCTGTTGGAGGAGGCTCTGGTGAAGGGCACGCTGGCTAACATGCGCCACAGTGCTCTTGAGTACTTTGTCTACACACTGCGAAAGCACAGTGAGAGACGTGCACTGCTGCGCTTCGCCCAGCGCCACTACCAACCTCCTGAGAACTTCATCTGGGGGCCTCCGAAGAGAAGAAGCTCCCCTGGGACAAGGGCAGGCAGAACAGAGTCCCCACTGGACAGCAATGTAAGAATGACTAAAGCTCTAAAGCATGGGAGCCCAAACAGGCCCGATGAAGAGATGGAAGGGCTGGGTGGGAGAGACGTAGGGGAGTGGAAAACAACCAAGTTGTCTCTGAGCCATCACCAGGGTAGAGGAGACGCAGAGGAATACATTGAAACTGTACCTCTTTGAGAGTAGGATGAGGAATGGAGGAAACGAGCCTGATGTTGAGAGTGACAGTGTTGGGGATTAGTAACGAACGAGTGTGGCTCAAAGCAATATTATTCCCTGTCTTGGCCTTCAACGAATAACAATTGTTACTCTTTGGCTCTTTTTGTAAAACAATATCTAAAAAAAAAAACAATTTTCATTTGGTTTACGTTGAGGCATTAAATATCAGCTGATGATTTTCTACTGTTTTGCTAAAACTGCCTCAATATGTTATTCTTCTTGAACGATCTTTAGCAAACAGGAGTGTAAAAGTGATTTATTACTTAACTTGATTGTGTGTGTGAGTGTGTGTGTGACGCTCCTTTGTTTATCCAGTCTTCCTCTGTGACATTTTGTGGAGTTTAGATGGACTCCAGGCTTTAAGTGAGTCTTCTGAGCCTTAGACTTAGAGCTGAGTGAGGTTTATTTAGTATAGAAGTATAAGTACTATAGCAGTCAAAAATTAACCGGGCAGACAATGCATTAACACAATACATTCTATAGCCTTTAAAAATCCTTTTAATGCTTTTTCCTTGTGGGACCTTTTTTGCCTAGTTATAATCAAATACTGATGTACAAATTTTTTTAAGCTAGAGGTAGAGACTAATGGACATCAGCGTATAACTATTTTTATCTTGTCAATTACCTTGTAAGAATTCACATGCACGGGCACTATAATAAACTGAAATAGGACTATGCCGAAGTGTGGACGGTAAGGAGAATGTTAGCCCACTTGGTACAGATTAATACAGATAAACATGCACTCAATAGGGTGTCTCTGCGGAAGAGTTTTTTGGTTGCAGCAAAAGATTCCTAGAACAGGTGCATTCAAGTCCAACAGGGACTGCAGAATAACAGAACACACTTATAAGATGAAAAACTAGCTTTATTTCTCTATATAGTCGCTTCTACACTAATGCACTTATCCCAGCATTTTTCAGTGCACAGGAGCTATGATCGGAGTTATGAAGCTCCTTTAATGGTCCGAACATGTGGAAATCGATTAAAGCGACGTCCAGACTATACGTGGGATGTGGCAAAAACTCCCAGCCCAGTTCCTGTAAATCGCAAGAGGGGTTTGTGAATGATTGAGACTCTTCCACAAGTTGGTGACGCAGTTTTATCGATTTTCAAGGAACATGCATTCCACTAGCTGACTGTTGATGGGAATGACTGCAGTGGGCTCCGAGCCACATCGGCTGGGATCCTCATTCACAAACGTACTGCCTTCTTGAAAATGTTTGCACTGATCAAATGTTTTACTGCAGCTAAGAGTCTCATCTGTACTTGTAAGTAAGTCCCAGTTTGGTATGAACATCCCTCGTAGTTGCTGAGCTAGATAAAATATGGCAGGGAAATGTGGAAATTATGAATTAATTACTGTAGTATAATTATTAACTATATATAAAAATGTGTACTTGGCATTATTTATTTGATTTATTTGGCAACCACAGTTGAAACATCTCACTTTAATAAGTAGCATATTTTAAATTTCACAGATTCTTAGCACAGTCTCAAGTGTGTGTGTGTGTGTGTGTGTGTGTGTGTGTGTGTGTGTATTAATCCTGAGTTTGTGCAGTGTCTTATATCAAGTGCCTCAATCTTTAGTCCGTGTGTGGCTGAGTTAGCCGACGTCAGTAAGGACAATCAGAAATGAGGTCGCTGACCTCTGAGTGAGAACAAATTGTGCTTTGATATGTAAAATGTTTATTGAATTTATGAATTTTCTTATTCAAATACATATACAAAAGCTGTATACAGCTGTGTACAGTATACATGCCAGATCATGGGATAACATGAGAGTTAAGTGCATGTGTTTATGTTCGAATTTCCGTCTGCACTATCAGCCATTTCTATGACAAGCACACAGAGGAGTACGGAAAGGTTACAGTACAGCTCCTGTACGCTCCTCTCATTCTCTCCCTCTTCTCTCTTCATGTGTATATGCATGCCTTGTTGGTACATATTTCCTACTGCATCCTCTCACACAGGTAGCAGGAAGAACAAGGCCATCTGTTTCCTGGCCCCCCCCCCCCCCCCCCCCTGCAGTAACTCGCATTCAAAAGAAGTGTAGCATGAGCAGCACAAACACTTAACACTAGGACTCTGATTTTAATGTTTTCTGTTCGTTACTTATGTGGATTCAGTGCTGACTTGTCTCTGTTTATGTGAGGCACTATAAATGTGTTTTATAATGTTTTGTACAAGATACTGTAAGATTTTGGAGGGCTCTTCTTGTCACCTGTTATATTAAAGCTGCAGCTATTTCTGGAAATTCATCTAGTATTTGTTGTTTTTGTGTCACCTTTTGTGCAAGACATAGGTGCACATTAGAATCACTGTACTTTATGTCGCTTGACCTTATACTGATGGGTCACCACAGACAGCTATCGACGAAGGCTTAAATGAAAAGTTTTTCATCATTAAAAATAATGCAATTTCCTTGTCTTTTCCCCTGGCGACACGATGGCTTAGTGCTCAGCATGTTGCACTTCCAGGGTCCGGGTTCGATTCCCGCCTTGGGTCCATGTAGTCCGGTTTCCTCCCACAGTCCAAAGACATGCAGATTATCCTAATCGAATTCCAAATATGCCTGTTGTGTGTGAATGAACATGTGAGTGTGTGTACCCCGTCTTGTGCCATAAGTGTCCTGGGATAGGCTCCAGGCCCCCCGCGACCCTGTACATTATAAAACGGTATAGACGATGAGTGAGTGAGTCTTTTCCCTTGTAGTCTGCATCGAAAAAACTGTTTTATCTTTTGGTTCGTCTCTCATATTCTCTTATTGCATAGACAATTATCACCCAACTAGTAATACCTTCCTCTAATCTGCGTACCATACCAAATTGACATTTTCTAAACAGATCCTAGGTGTTTTGCATGATCCTCACAAAGCTGAGGCTTTAAGCTCAGTAAGTATTCAAAACATGACTGCGGCTGATCAGATATGTATCGGGAGTCTATAAAACAAAAGAAAGATTAACGCATAATCCAGTTGTTATGCAGAGTATTAATAGCATATTCGAATCTCTTTTTGAAGAGATTTCTAGACTATCAGTGCAGGTTCTCTGTGAGATCATGCAAACTGCAAATGAAAAGCGTGCATTCTGTAACTTCCAATTATTATGCTTTATTTATATATTGCCCTAAAATGTAACCACCTTCTCTATAGGTTTCCATTAACTTAGATTAGATTAGATTCAACTTTATTGTCATTGCACATAGTCACAAGGCAACGAAATGCAGTTAGCATCTAACCAGAAGTGCAAGTTAGCAGTGCAATATAAACATATATACAGATCTATAAAAACTTGTATGATAGAAGTAAGGTCTATGTATAAATTGTATTACAGAAAGAAAAAACATTATATATATATATATATATTATATATGTACATGAATATACAGTGTAAAGTGAGCATAGATGGATAAATGAATGTACAGAATAGTTGTAAATCTACAGATATTTCTGATTATAAATATGTGGAATAAAGATATACAGAAACTATATATAGGTGAATTTATATTATGTGCAATAGTATGAATATACATATGAATAAATATGAGTAATTTAGCCGCTGGATGGGAATGCAGAGTATACCTATACACACATCTACATATATGAATATACACATATTAGTATACAGTCCATGTGCAGACTGTACAAATGAATGAACGGGAAGTATTTACAAAGGTATTAAACAGGAATGTTGGTTATCAATGATGGTGGTACCCGTCTATGTAAGGGGGACAGTGAATTTGTGTTCAGTAAGGTAACCACTGTGGGGTAAAAACTGTTCCTCAGCCTGCTGCTCTTGGTTTTTAGGCATCTGAACCTTTTTCCAGAAGGAAGGAGAGAAAACAGTTCATGTGCAGGGTGAGAGGTGTCTTTCACGATGCTTCGTGCTCTACGCAGACACCTCCTCTTGTAGACTTCCTCAATGACAGGAAGTGGGGTACCAGTGATACGCTGAGCAGTTTTTACCACCCTTTGGATGGATTTACGGTCCGAGACAGAGCAGTTACCATACCAGACTGTAATACAGCTGGTTAGTATGCTCTCTATTGCACAACGGTAGAAATTGTTCATTATGTCTTTAGAAAGGTGATTCTTCCTTAATAGTCTCAGAAAGAAGAAGCGCTGGGAAGCTTTCTTGAGGAGACTGGTGGTGTTAGTGGACCAAGTCAAATCCTCAGAAATGTGTATCCCCAGGAACTTGAAGTTTGTAACACGGTCGACCATTGTCCCGTTGATGTAGACAGGGGAGTGTGTGTTACCTCTTCTCCTTCTAAAGTCCACAATGAGTTCCTTGGTCTTACTGGTGTTCAGGAGCAAGTGGTTGTCAGCACACCACTCGGCTTTACCTCTGCCCTGTAGTTAGTCTCATCATTGTCATTGATGAGGCCAATCATTGTCGTGTCATCTGCAAACTTAATTATGGTATTAGAACCATGCATAGGGCTGCAGTCATGTGTGTACAGTGAAAACAGGAAGGGGCTCAGTACACAGCCTTGTGGCACACCAGTGTTCAGGATTATGGTTGAGGAGAGAACGTTATTAGCTTTAACATTCTGTGGTCTGTTGGTCAGAAAATCCAGTATCCAGCTGCATAGAGAGGTGTTGATTCCGAGATCAGTAAGCTTACTGATCAGCCTGGAGGGGATGACTGTGTTGAACGCTTAATGATGATTACTGAGACTAAAATCATACAGGACATATTTACTGTACTGGATACAAGTCTAATAAAAGGAATATGCGGTGGGTTTTAAATCAGTCTTTATAAATCTCGCACACTAGGATGGTGGAAAGCTTTTTAATACAGCATTTAGTAGTAACATGACTTCTCTACTGCCTGAAATTTATGTGATATGGTTTATAATTCTTTGTGGGAATTACTTTTTTTTTTTTTCCTTTTTGCAGTAAACACGGTCAGGGAAATATTAAATTAAATGATTTAGGTAAACCGGAGTGCTCCTGCTGATTTGAGTGTGCACCCGGGTGTGCTAAGCAGTACAATGAGCTGATTGTTAGTGACAGAATGAGGTACTGGCCTTTCATTCTAATGGTCTCTGGTGTAGAATGGACACAGGGAACCAGATAAACTGTATGTGTGTTTATGAATCTCGGTGTGTGGTGTAGTATCTTTTACTTAAGCCCACAAGAAGCTTAAAGCGCAGGACTCCACTTAGCTGATAACATGGACTAAGAATGCATAAATGCAGCCCAGTGGATTAAAAGCTGAAGCGTCAGAGGCCCAGTCAGCACACATCAACATAACATATTTGAATGATATCATGATAGACCTATTGTAATAAAAGACAGCACTCTTTAAATTCATATGGTAGGAAACAGAAGCCAAAAGTATGTATTTATTGCTGTTTTTGACAGATAATGCATTTTTATTCTTTAACCCAATAAAAGGAAATGTAAATAATATAGAAACTGTGCATCCACAAGTGGCTTTATGGTTACGACTCACTCACTCAGTCACTCGCCCTTTATACTGCTTTATCCTGTATACAGGGTTGCGGAGGGCCTAGGTCTAAGAGGCGTGTCAGACCTAGGACAGGTGGCCAATCCATCACAAGGCACACACATAGTCACTCTATGGGCAATTAGGGAACGCCCATGAGCCTAATCTACATGTCTTCGGACTGTGGGGGGAATCCGGAGTACCCGGAGGAAACCCACCAAGCATGGTGCAAACTCCATGCACTCAGAGACGGGAATCGAACCTGGCCTAGAACCCACAAACAATATTTCCAAAAAATGTAGATCTATCTTATATTTGTACATCAGATACAGTACAGACCAAAAGTTTGGACACACCTTCTTATTCAAAGAGTTTTCTTTATTGTGTTCTTTATTGTGTTCTTAGCAGTGGTTTCCTAGCAGATATTCTACCATGAAGGCCTGATTCACTGTCTCCTCTTAACAGTTGTTCTAGAGATGTGTCTGCTGCTAGAACTCTGTGTGGGATTGACCTGCTCTCTGATCTGAGCTGCTGTTAACCTGCGATTTCTGAGGCTGGTGACTCGGATGAACTTATCCTCCGCAGCAGAGGTGACTCTTGGTCTTCCTTTCCTGGGGCGGTCCGCATGTCAGCCAGTTTCTTTGTAGCGCTTGATGGTTTTTGTGACTGCACTTGGGGACACTTTCAAAGTTTTCCCAATTTTTCGGACTGACTGATCTTCATTTCTTAAAGTAATGATGGCCACTCGTTTTTCTTTACTTAGCTGCTTTTTTCTTGCCATAATACAAATTCAACCTCTTTGAATGAGAAGGTGTGTCCAAACTTTTGGTCTGTACTGTATACGAGTTTAAAAGTACTCTAAGATTTGTGGACATCTGACCTTAACCAAACTGTTGCCACAGGCCTGCTTGCCTGACCTCACTAGGCTGAATGAGCAAACCCCCACAGCCACACTCCAAAATCTTGTGGAAAACATTCAGGTATGTACTGTAGTGCATGATGACAAAGGAACAAAAGGTTGCTGGTGTCTCACAGGCCCCTTCTGCCTCTATCACCTTCTTCATTTAGTTTTATGCTGTATTTCTCAGTGCTGCCTAAAGCTACATTAAATATAAAGTATAATTTCACCAATATGGTAAACAGTTTTGACTTCTTTTGATTCTTCTCTTACCAATCAGGGTATCTATTTTCAGGCTCCTACTCTTGCCATGCTGTTGATACCTCCTGCCATCCACAAGCTTATTTTTTTCATCCTGAAATTACTAGATGTCTCTGTATCTAACTTCTTCGCTTTCATCCTGAGACCCGTGTGCTTCTGATCCATATACAATTCCAAATATCCTGAGGTTGCACAAGTCTCCAGTCCTAAGGTTGTCCTAGAATTCAGACCAGTCCTCTGCTCCTGTCTGAATTCTACATCTACCATCATGAGGTGTGTAAGCCTTTGCTTCTGTTTCAGTTCTCCTTCTACCAGCCACAGGTACAGTATATGTGCCATTGCTTCTGAACCTGAGGTATCCAAGTTCCTACTTCAAACCAATTCTATATTCCCCTGCTCCCATCAGGACACTACTCCGCCCAGTGTAATGTCTACAAGCCAGTATAAAAACCCCTCGTCTACCATCCACAGAATGAAGTCCTCTGGCTATTTGAGTCCTGCTTTCTTTGCTCCATCTGAGAGAGATTTTCCCACTGGACTCTGGAGGTTAATGTCTGTAATGCTGCCATTCACAATCTGTGTTGAAAATGCTGCAGAAGTTTCAAAGATCGGATTAATATAAGATGCATTTTTCACATCTAAACAGTAAATGTGTTGAACATTAACAGAAATACCTGTGTGGTGCACTGATTCACTGAGCAAGGCAGCCCTGTTTTTCATTCGAGTGGCCTATTGACTAGGTCTTGCACCGCCTGAAAGCCGACACAGAAGCTGAGTACAGGTGCTGGATGTGCACAGGACAGGCCCTAGGGCCCGTCACTCAAACCAAATCTATCCTTTCAATCTTTCTAGAAGAGAAGGACATGATCTTTTTCTTTTTTCCCTTTCACCCCTTTCGATCTGACACACTCAAAGTCAACCCTTCAACTGGGAGTAGCAGAAAAAGCAAAAGCTTACTGGCAGGCTGTTATGGTGTGCCAGTCACAGGGCAGGAGAGGAATGTTCCAGAAACAGAATGTGATAGAGCACGCGGCGGGTGTTTGGAGAACACAGTAAACAGCAGGTTAATTTCCGCAGTACACTCAGTGCTCTGGCACCCCTGCTGCTTGATAAAGGAAAAGGTACTGTTTGTTTTTCAATGGCAGAGAAAGTGTTTAGCGCATGGTGTTTATGAAGCTCCAAGAAAGTGACTGATTTTGTGTGGAAATGAGTCACAATTGTGGTAGTACATGGGAGTGTCTTTGAAAGCCTCATTATAAAGCATCTGATTTGCACTTTGAATATATTATATTTAATTATAATGCCCTGCTTGGCCAACAAAAGGTCTGAGATGCCTCGTGTTTCCAGAATCACTCTTTCTCAGTTTGGAGGCCTAGATCATGCCTGGCCATCAGAGAGAGAAATAAGGGCATAGATGCGATAACCTGGTCATTCATTACATTCAAATCATCATCTGACTAGACCTGACCAACTGAAGCAACCCCAGATCATAACCCAAGACTTATATAGTGGGCACTATGCATGATGGATGCACAACTTCATGTTCTCCCTTCTTACCCTGACACCCTTATATGAACTCAACAGACCACATGAGCTTTTTCCATCGCCCCAAAGTCCAATCTTTATGAACCTTTATCTGGCAAACTAAAGCCTTTCCATCAGGTATACACCTAGCATGTCCATCACAGTGCACCATGCACACAAAGCTTCACAAACCTATTTACTCCTTTAAACAGTTTAGTCTATCCACCCATCTACTGCCATATTTTTGGAAAGAGACCAGACACTGGATAACCCTAATGCATTCTCAGGAAGCCATGTGAAAATCAGGATCCTGATCCTTATATTTGTCATTGCAACGCTATTTGTTTACAATATTCAGCTGTTATCGGCTGTGAATTTTAAAGTTACCTGGAGCTGTTTCTGATCAAATGAAATGGTTGAGAAGGCTGTGTATACTTTCTGCTGTTCATAAGACTACATATGCATTTTCTTGATGTTGACACAACTATTAATAATCTGTGTAAATGAGCACATAAGCTTGAAGTAGAGGCCTTCTGATGTATCTTAGCACATTCCGAGTATTACACATGCAAACGTACATAGTTTCAGTTCCGCATGTGGTTTAAAATGTGGACATCCCCCGAAACTAAACACAGCTGTTATTGTACCCGAGTTTCGACTGATTCAAAATGAGATTTTATCAAATGAACATGATTAGTAAATAGTTGTAGGAGAATCCATGTAGAGGTACCACACAACAAGCAGTATAGATGGAAAAAACTTTTATTTATTAGACAAGATATATACAACACACGGCATTTAACTTAAATCCTAGTATGATGGGGTACACGGTATATTCCAACAGTATCCTTGCCTCAGTTTGTCAAATGCACTGCCCATTACGGGATTATTGGATTAATTACAGGGGGGAAAAAAAACAATAATAATAATAATAATAAACAAGCAATAATTTATAACTTGCAAATTTAAGGCACAGCAATGATACCACTTAGCTTTAGGGGCACTCAGTGTGTCTTACATCCATTTCCTTTGTTTTCAAGCCATAATGTTTTCTTCTTTTCTCCTTGCTCGCCGTGTAAACATCATTTCATCACTTCAATTTACAAAACGCTGCTCATCTGCAAAGGATAGAAAAAAAAACAGCAATTCTGACTCAAATGCCACAACAGTAAGAACATCACCTTTTCCTCTTTACGCAATATAAAAGAAAATGTAATAAATAAAACATGCCTAATCTTTGTAAAACGAAGGTTCATAATGTAGAGTAGGAACTTCATGAAGAATAAATAAACAAACTGTGTGTGTATACACACACACCTCATCCCATCCCATCTCCATGTATGATCTAATACAGGAGTGATACATTTAGGATATTTTCTTTTTATGTTGTTTAAAACATTCATATGATCTAAACACACCTCAACCCCAAAGACTTGGGCAGCAAAATAAACACTGATTTATTGTAGTTTTTTTTTTTAAATCACTTTTTAATTTTAGTTTCAAATCAACACAGGTCTAAATAATTTCCTGTTAGAAGTGTTTACACGGTCAGTTCTATAAATGTGTTCCATATTTCATTCATCATTCACTCATTCATCTCATTATTATCTAGACACATTTTTCTCGCACATACACAATTCCATAAATTTTCTGTAAAAAAATTTTTTTTTCATTCTTGTTAAGCTGCTTTGAGACAATGAACATTGTTAATTGAAACTGAATTGAAATATTTGGAGACAGTGCGCCACCTTGTGGACAAAGAAAGGAGCAGCTGCTGGAATGATGTCTGAGTAAAAGTAGACTGAAATAATTGCAGTGGGAGAGGGTGGGAACCACAAACTGGCACGCATGCATCCTGAGTGTCACTGTGGGACAGAAGGGTAAGAGGAAACAAATCAACAAGACCGCATACACAAGGCACTGCATATGGAGAGTGAGCCTAGTAATATTTCAGGAAATTGAAGTTTCTTAACAGTTGGTGCATCCATGTCTGGGGAAATTACATACATAGAATGGCTTCCCAAGACATCAATATGTTAATCGCTGCAACACAGCAGCAGAAATATATTTTTGGTATACTTGATGACAGATGTGAAACTATGTCGATGTGAAGGCCCAAACTCAGATTGCTGGAGGATGTGATTCAAATGCCACCCATTGGAAGGGTGCCTCTCTTTCTGCACTTTGTGGGTATAAATAGCCATTTCCTCTTGGGCCATTCTGTCGCCCTGACAACAACTTAGTCTGGACAGGAGCGCTTGGAAGCATTTAGAGTTGTCCCACCCTTCTGGGTTACAGAACTTCAAAAAGAACCTTCAGCCTCACCTCTTGACCCAGCAGAAATTCTCACAATGGAGCTCTACTTCCTCAGAGCTCTACAAACCACACACACCTACACACACTGGCTTCTAGACACACAGAGAGAACAGAAGCCTCTTGTTGTCTATAAAGGTTTTAAAGCATGGATGTCATGGAGATGTATTTCATGTCAATGTTATTATCTTGAAGAAAAAAAATAATAAAGCCAAAAAAAAAAAAAAAGGAGAAACATCAGGATTATAAGAGGTCACTGGCTTGATGTCCCAGAAGTCAAAAGCCTCCGGATATATCAAATGAGCTGAACTGGTATGATGTCAGAGAGGCCGGTTTCCTCCATGGTGCTGTTTCCTTTGTGCTGCCACGGCATCCGTAAGCCAGAGAGCGCAAACACCCCACTCCCGGCCTTGTCTTGGCTCCAGCTGAGAGTGTAGGATGTTTACATTCCCTGAGGCTCACAGGACTCCTGGGTTAAGCTGAGATGGCCTGGCCTGGCGCGGAAAAGTGGACAAGTTAGAGAGACCTACGGACTCAACTGCTCCACCACCTTCATGCTACGATGTAAAAACACTCTGTTCAGGAATTACTTTTTAATAAGCTTTTGATTGTTCAGGGAATCAGTGGAAAGCTTTTGCTAAAAAGGTGATCTTTTTTCAGACCTGTGAGAAATCTCAATGTTAGTCATTCACCTCTGAGATAAGCAGCACTTTCTATTAATAGAGCTGCATTTACTAGCAGACTGGCCACCTGAGCTCTGTCCTTAAAGACCTGAGCAAGGCACAAGCTGCATGCATATTATATATGCATATTATACACACACAGAGAGAGCGAGAGAGAGAAAGAGGCCACTTTTGAGATAGAAGGACAGGGACGTTTTTGGGTGTTCACATGTTCACACAGACCTACGTCATCTGCCTGGCCTGCGCAGCTCTCATGGCTCCAGTTCAAGATCCCCCTCTCTTGAGGATGTGGCCACTCCCAGACCCTGTGAACCCGCCTGAATTGGAGCTTTTCACATTCTTGAGGCCCATTTCCTCTTACTGGACAAGAGCTTTCTCTTGCATTCTGTCTCCTCTCCTAATGCATGCAATGATTGTTGTGGGAAAAGGCATCAAGCATGGAAGAGGCCTCTGGGCAAGGGCAGGAAAGAAAGGTCATATAGGCAGTATAGGGAAATTGTAAATGTGGAACTATACAGAGATGAATTAAATGTGTAAAACTTAAGGAAGCAGCATTGATTACGGAGAAACGATGTAGACACCGAACCAGATGGAAAATGGAAAAACAGTAACATACTGTATATGCCATTGTTTTAATTGTTAAGCATTTCAGTGTACCGTTATCATGGACATAACTCAAAGTGGAGAGAAATGACATACAGAAAGGTCAATAACAATACTGATTTTAATATGGGAACTACATAATCTCAGCCAGTGTTCTTTAGCCTCTGTTCATAGAGCTTTTACTCACGATGTGTTCCTTTGAAATGCTTTCCTCAACTTCTTAACACCATTCCCATGGTGAACAGGGACTGTGGTACTTTACATTATGGCAGATTAAATCATACAACTAAGCTTATCATTAGTCTGCTTTTAAGAGAGTTGTACAACTATACAAACATTTTATCGGCTCTCCCACTGGTATCTTTCCTTCTTATCACTTTGTAAATGTTTACGTCAGTTGCAGTTCAGTTGATGGAATACATAGGAAAGTCAGGAAATCGGGAGTTCCTAGGGAGAGAATGAATGATGGGTGAGGTCCATCACTCAACTCTGGGGACAATCTCTCTCCCTCAGGGACTGGGTGACTCTACTGTCATACCCAAAAAGAGCTGTCCAGAGTGCTGAAACTGGACGTTTATTAAATAATTTATAATAATTTTATTTAATTGAAGCATGCAGAGTTAATAGGGTTGGTTCAACCAGAAAAGAGAAAAAGGAAAAAAAAACAGAGCACTGTACATTGATATAACCACATTATATTTAACTATGCTAGGAAAAAACAGGAACCGAGTACCAAGCAAGAAGTGACTTTATCTACTGCAGCTAGGACTCGAGTAAACCCTAAGCTTGGTAAACTCTGTAAAATCTACCAGCTTTAGCAAGTCATTAGTAAGCCACTACTGCAAATTATAGTCAAGATGAACAAATAAGGCCAGATTATTGACAAACCTGGATAAAAGGAGCTGAAACACTACCCCAGCGTAACCCTTTTCTCTGTGAACGTTCCCACTGCAAGGCAGAGCTGTGCTACAGGATCACGTTTCTGTGAGTGTCACTGTGCTCCCCGTGGGAGGCTTCATGCAGGAGGTGGAAAAAAAAAGTGATTGTGATACTCAACTCCACGTTACAGGGCTTTGAAAGTAATCACAAGAGCAACGGCATTAATCCGGGTTTTAGCTCTCCACAGGTGCCAGGCCGGAATGTGTTTTACAGGCCTTAAGGTGCTAATCTGACACAAATGGCGTGCCTTGGCCCCTGAGGTTGACGTTCAGCCTCTGGAGTCAGTATTTCAGCCATTTCCAGGACCAACTGCACTGTCCCGCTGCTTCTATTCTTTCCATTTCTTCCTGCCACACCACTCAGCTAACTCAAATAACTCTCAATGTGAAGATCAAAATTTTTGTGTTACACACACAATTCATTACACACTGTCACAATGGAAAAGTGCATCAACTCTCATCACCTGAAAACTGACAGAAAGAATGTTCTGGATGTCATTCGTTCCACTCTTTAATCAAGCATTATGAGAAGAGGTAATGACAGTTGGCTGCTGCAAACATCCGACTGAAAGCTCCATCTTAAGCACCAGCTTCCAGTCAAGGATGTTTACAGTAGCCCATACTGCCAGCCAGACATCGCTCGTTCTTTCTTGTTGCCGCACAGTCCACACATCTTTACTGGCGTGTAACTCTTAACCCAGAGCGTCATGCACACTGATTAATAGTTAGAAGTGACTAGAGGGAAAAGGTCATCGTGTATGAAGGTGGCAGTGCTTATTTCAGAGCCTGTCCTTGTAGCAGAATTTACTGCACCTACATATCTGATACTGTTTTTCCATCAGACATTGTAAGGGCTGCTTGCCATGGGGAGCGGGTTCGCTGTATTTACATTGAAAACATAAAAGGAGGAGTCAGTGGAAGCCTTTTGTTTTGCCATGACACTCCCAGAGAGGACAAATCTGCTGAAGCTTCACACACAAAATTTCCCTCCAGGTCGGAAACTTCACGGTCTCACACAGACACACACACACACCTTCGTTAGCACCAACTAAAAACTATGCATTTTCTTGTTTACCTACTCTAAATGGCACTGCTGTGTCCCCTATACTAGAAGAGCTTAGTTTGCATTTTCAGACTCCCTACAGCTTTTGTTTCTTCTTTTGGATGCTGTGAATATGACTTCTGTGAGGTCATGGCGAACCATCCGGTCTTCATTTTGTCCTCTGTACGTGAAGGACACGATCACACTGGTGATGTGTGCATTTCAACATAGTAATCTGAGACTCAAGGGGTTTCACATGTTCCCTGAGTATTTTCAATGTCATTGAGCTTTCGCTTATAGCGCAAACCTTGAATTCCTGTAGAGGAGGAAATATTCTCACAATGTTTTCATAATAACCTTCAGCTGTTACATCAATATAAAATTTCTAATAAACAATACATTCACAATACTGTAGATGAGTAAATGAAGCTGTGGGAAAAAAATAATTATAGACTTAATGAATATTTATGACAGTGTAATAATGTTAGATCTAAAACCATGTGAAGGAGCAGTTCTTTGTGTCTGCACTTCCTTTTTTTAAATATTTAATAGCAACTTGTAACCCAGTGTATCTGACAGAACTCCAGCTATTCTACTGTGTGCCATGTCTCCAGTCTACAAGTCAAGCGAATGAGGCACAAATGAGAATAGGCTTGTTTGATGTATGCTGCAGGGATGTGTCTCTGTGTGTTACAGTGCTTCAGTGAAACTCCCAGGGTCTCAAATCCCTCCCAATGTTCAGAGCACGGCGGGAACAAAGCAAACTTTATCAGAAGACTGCAATCCCACATTCCGCGGATTCTTAGCACTTGGCAACCGTATAGCACACAGTACAGCGGAGGGGGAGGGGTGAAGAAGGAAAAAAAAGAGGAGGAAGCGCAGTCCCATTGCTTCCTCAAGTGCACTCTTATTCTGATTGGCCACACAGTTAACTGACATTAATGTCAGCTGTGTTACTGGATACTTTGACTATACTTTATTCTTGCTTCAGTCTCACCTTGCACTGCTGCTCTTCTCACTTTCTTGACTATCTCAGCTCCCTGTTCATCACAGGATACCGTTTCCAAAACACTATATTAAGGGGAATCAAACACAAAGCTTTAAGACATTAAACTGACAGATGATGATGTTATGTATAATCCCTCCTTAACTACAGCACATCAAGTTCACAGAAATCCAGCTTTTCATGTGCAACAGTTCAACAGCGTCTGGCATGAATTTATTTTTCTTACTCCTTTTGTCGGTTTCACCATAACCTTAGCAAAATCAAACAGATGGACAGATCAGAGAAAGCGATGAGCTTTGTTGTAAAACTGATGAACTGTAAAAAGTGCCAGGTTATGAGACCTGATGATCCAGCTCCTGTGATCTCTCTGTGCTTTCTGAGATATGTGGACCATTTTTATTGATTCTTGCCTCTTCATCAAAGCATTCTTCCTTAAATCAACCTCGAACCACATTTCTCATGAGGGCATTTCTCCACCGCAATTTCTTGAAATTTATGTGCATTCTGGTATCGCCTATTAAAAGGCAAAGGTTATAAATTTAACTTTTGTGAAAACAGACAGGTTTAATCTGTAGCTACATCCAGGTACCAACTAACTACCCCATTTGTTAATCAATAACAAACAAACAAAAAGCTGCATTCTTCCCCTTGTCGCTATATAACACACAGACATGCACATTTCTATTAACTTACTTGTTCTCTCCGCTTCATCTCCTTCCCACAAAAACCAACCCATGCCTTAAGCAAAGATCAGATGAACGAAAGGCTCTCTGACTTTGCGAGAGGTCACACTTCCTCGCTCTCATTCTCTCGCTTAAGCACAGAAGCCGTATTCCGAGCACGAAATGCGCAGTAACAGAACAAATCATCCATGTCACCTATACACTGATTAACAGAGCTGACTAACTATCAGAGTGCATTTCAGAGTGCATTCATTGAGCAGTACTTTGTCCCATGGCAAAAGGCATATACAGGGAAACTGGACAGAATGTTTCGTTTTGGAGCCGCTTGATTCGCTGCAACAACATAAGCTTTCATCAGGAGTGACCAAAATGAGCAGGTACTAACTCCAGATTGTGGTGTTAATAGCTCACTCCCCCATATGTAGCCTAAATTAAAAATAATTAAAAAGAGAGAAGAGGTAGAGTAAGCAGTTCTGAGAACTTAGACTCCCTCATTCCTAAACTGAGACAGGAAGTGTGCCTATCTCCATGGGAACACTCCCAAGAAAGCCAACTTTCCATACTCGGAGGGAGTCCACTATTTGACTTACAATAACAAATGAAATCCAGTCCAGTCTCATAAAGCATTAGGAACCCTCCTATACTAGTGTATAAACATGGACATCTAAATGTTCATACTAGTATGTCTTACTTTCATCTGTACTTGGAATTACTTCAGTAAGAGCAGATCCTTCGCTTGTAAATGAACACCCTGTCCTCTGAGGAAGAAGAAGAAAACCAGAGCAAAAGGGTACATAGCAGGACAGATAGTGCAACTGCAGAACATCTGCAGGCCTACAGACAGCACTGACTTCCGGTTACATTCAGTAGAGAGGTAACACAAACCACAAAATGAACTCATTACTAAACGCTTACTAAATGAGGGAAGAAATACAAGGTTATGCAAACGTATTTACAATAAGGAGTAAATGTTATATATTGACTTTATTTAAAAACAAACACATACACACAAAGTACTTCTCTGGTCGACCAGAAGCTGTAGCCTGTAAAGGCTAACTGAAATAAAACTGCATTGAAAGTACATGAAACAGTGAAATATCGGGTCGCTGTAATGAGGTCATTTCCGGGTAACCCGGTACACACTTGAAAACACTTTTAAACTGAAACCTAAACATTTTTTTTCGGAGATAAATTGTCATGTGGAACGTTTATCATTTCACCACAAATATGAGGCACTCACCGGGGTGTGAGATTTGAGCATCGCTCTCGGCTCCGCTTTCAGACAAACTTCTCTGTAGACTGGAGCTCAGTGGCTTTTTCCGCTCGCTGCCTCTTTCCTGTTCACACCGCGCAGTCTACCGGCTCGCCTCGCCTCGCCTCGCAGTTTCATGCAGCCCGTTAAACCGCCGTGGTCTAAACCCGACCCTCGCCATGTCCGCCAGGCTTCTTCGCTGTTTTCGACCTGTCTCCAACTTTCGGTGCGGACTCAGCCCCTCTGATTTATGACCTGGCTCAAACTTTAAGTCAAACCGCACACTCGCCTACTAACACACTACCTCGAGGACTACGCGCTTTAGTGCGGTAGTGCGCGGCGTTTTCCCGGCGTTGATCGGTCGGCTTTTTTTTTTCTTTTATAACTGTTTCATTACGTAACGCTGTTAGTATGTAGAGCGCTGGAAAAGATGGGTTCTTAGATCATCTGGGTCCGGCCGAGCTACAGCTGAGGATCTCTCTCACTCACACACACACACACACACACGTCTCACCCTCCCACTCCGGACACTGTATCTGTCCAGACTTTTTCAAGGCGGACTCACGCGCGTGGACACGCCCCTTTTCTGTCTGAGCCGACGAATCAGCGGCCGAGTCGCTCTCAGCAGTGCTGTACGGCCTTCAATTTATGCACTCTGTGACCTCAGAAATGACCTGCATCCTTCCCACAACGCATTTTCCATTACATTCATACACACACATTCAAACACACACACACACACACACACACATATAAAGTAAATATATATATATATATATAATGTCCATATATATATATATATATATATATGGACAAAATTGTTGGTACCCTTCGGTCAATGAAAGAAAAACTCACAATGGTCACAGAAATAACTTTAATCTGACAAAAGTAATAATAAATAAGAATTCTATGAATGTTAACCAATGAAAGTCAGACATTGCTTTTCAACCATGCTTCAACAGAATTATTTTAAAAAATAAACTCATGGAACAGGCCTGGACAAAAATGATGGTACCCCTAGAAAATACTGAAAATAATGTGACCAAAGGGACATGTTAATTCAAGGTGTGTCCACTAATTAGCATCACAGGTGTCTACAATCTTGTAATCAGTCAGTGGGCCTATATATAGAGCTCCAGGTAGTCACTGTGTTGTTTGGTGACATGGTATGTACCACACTCAACATGGACCAGAGGAAGTGAAGGAAAGAGTTGTCTCAGGAGATTCGAAAGAAAATTATAGACAAGCATGTTAAAGGTAAAGGCTATAAGACCATTTCCAAGCAGCTAGATGTTCCTGTGACTACAGTTGCACATATTATTCAGAAATTTAAGATCCATGGGACTGTAGCCAACCTCCCTGGATGTGGCCGCAGGAGGAAAATTGATGACAAATCAAAGAGACGGATAATCCGAATGGTAACAAAAGAGCCCAGAAAGACTTCTAAAGAGATCCAAGGTGAACTTCATGCTCAAGGAACATCAGTGTCAGATCGCACCATCCGTCGTTGTTTGAGCCAAAGTGGACTACATGGGAGACGACCAAGGAGGACACCATTGTTGAAAACAAATCATAAAAATATTCCAAACTACATGTTGACAAGCCACAAAGCTTCTGGGAGAATGTCCTATGGACAGATGAGACAAAAATGGAACTTTTTGCCAAGGCACATCAGCTCTATGTTCACAGACGGAAAAATGAAGCATATTAAGAAAAGAACACTGTCCCTACTGGGAAACATGGAGGAGGCTCTGTTATGTTCTGGGGCTGCTTTGCTGCATCTGTCACAGGGTGTCTTGAATCTGTGCAGGGTACAATTAAATCTCAAGACTATCAAGCGATTCTAGAGAGAAATGTGCTGGCCAGTGTCAGAAAGCTGGGTCTCAGTCGCAGGTCATGGGTCTTGCAACAGGACAATGACCCAAAACACACAGCTAAAAACACCCAAGAATGGCTAAGAGGAAAACATTGGACTATTATAAAGTGGCCGTCTATGAGCCCTGACATCAATCCTATTGAGCATCTTTGGAAGGAGCTGAAACATGCTGTCTGGAAAAGGCACCCTTCAAACCGGAAACAACTGGAGCAGCTTGCTCATGAAGACTGGGCCAAAATACCTGCAGAGAGGTGCAGAAGTCTCATTGACAGTTACAGGAATCGTTTGATTGCAGTGATTGCCTCAAAAGGTTGTGCAACAAACTATTAAGTTAGGGGTACCATCATTTTTGTCCAGGCCTGTTCCATGAGTTCATTTTTTTAAATAAAGCATGGTTGAAAAGCAATGTCTGACTTTCATTGGTTAACATTCATAGAATTCTTATTTATTATTACTTTTGTCAGATTAAAGTTATTTCTGTGACCATTGTGAGTTTTTCTTTCATTGACCGAAGGGTACCAACAATTTTGTCCACGTGTGTGTGTGTGTGTGTGTGTGTGTATATATATATATACACACACACACAGTATATACCATACAAAGAAGATAAACCACAAGAAAACCACAAAAATTCCTACACGGTGATGTTAAGGACTCACTCACTGCGAGTTATTACAAATGCTTGGTCGCAAATATTGCCCCCAAAGGTAGCTCAATCAGTTCTTAGGTTTAAGGAGGCAATTACTTTTTAACATAGGGACAGGCAGGTTTGGATTACTAACAGAGTTTATGGGGTTATCTTTGTGTAAAATTTAAATTTGTTTTATTTATCTTAATCATTTAAGTGTAACAAATATGCCAAAAAATAATAAGAAGGAAAAAAACAAGAAGGGGCAAATACTTTTTCACAGCACTGTACAGTACCTACAGAACGAGTTTGGACACTGTTCATTCAAAGGGTTTTTCTTTATTTTTTATTATTATTATTATTCTATAGTGTAAGAGAAAAGAAAGAATGCACGGAACTACGTATTAAGCAAAAAGCAAAAAAATAAAAAATAAAACTGTAAACAAAGTAAAATGTATATTTGAAATTCTTCAAAGTAGTCACCTTTAACTTTAATGACAGCATCTCATTATCTCCACCTCATTTTTTAACTTTCAGTGCGAAAAAGATGGGAACGTAAAGTGAGTTATACGTTATTCACAGTTAATATATAACGTAATATACGTTATTCACCTGGAATGATTTTCCAGCAATCTTGACAGAGTCCCCTTATACTCCCATATACTGTATGTTGTGCATTTGTTGGCTGCCAATAGTGTACAATTCTGTCATGAAGGTAAACAGTGGCTACTTTACTGTTCACGGTAGTCTACTGTAACAGCTGTCAACAAGGTGCCCTGACATAATTAAAAAAAATAAGTAAAAACAACTGCACTGCCCTTGAACACAGAGTCAGAGCTGTGTTTTATAAAGGTCACATCAAGGAAAAACAGACATGACCTTAGAATTTAGTCCTGTGCTTATGTGAAAAGCAGCAGTAAAGTGTATTTCAGCCACCCTCATAAGCAGTGTAATGTTTTGAACACAAACTGGAAGAGGGCAGGAGGTAGATAAACTGGTTTTGGGGTCTTAGCTGTGTCCTATATCTCACATGAAAGCATCAGACAAGCTGGCTGTTGTTGACACAACAAGCATTGGCCAGTATTAGTTCACTGCTATACAGTACATGGCAAATGAGGGTCCACTGACTTACTGCACTGCCAGGGACTGGGGGGTGAAATAACTAATCCTTCAATTTTTTTATTTTCCTGAGGGACATTCAAGTCAAACCAGGACTTTTGATTGTGCAAAATAAACTACTTTTATTACTTTATATAATCTCTTGATGACACTAATGTACTTATTCCAGTCTTTCACTTGTGCTTGGATAACATTAAGATATAAAGTTTTCTCAAGATCCTGGAGTCATAATCAGACTGCCTCCTTCAAGTCTGAAACATTGGCCTCCCAGGAACTCCTTTAATGATTCAAACATGTGGAAATGGCTTGAAGTGAGGTCAGGACTGTAAAAGGGATGTGCCAATAACCCTGTCATGTGCATGTGGTGTTCGAGAATGATTGTGTGTACAGTTCCCACAGAACTCCAACCTTCTGCAAGTTGGCGACAAGTTATCTGTCGATTTTCAAGAGATCACTGCAATTTACTCCAGAAAACGTCTGGAATGTCATCCAGAGACAGATGGATGGCCACAAACCATCAAGCAAAGCTGATCTGTTTGCTTTTCAAATTTGTATTTGTCACATACACAACAATACACAGTATGATACTCAGTGAAATGCTTATGCCTACTGCATATGCACTCTAAATAACAATAGTTATATTTTGAATTTAGGAGAAATATTGTCAGCGGTTCACAAAAAATGAAACAAAACCGTTCATCTCACCAACACATGCACCTGTACGAAAAAAATAAGAAACTGATTATTTTGCAGTGGTCTCTTTTTTTCAGAGCTGTGTAATAAATGGAAAAAAAATAGGCAACTGTCAGGTGATTGTTAAACATGGATATAATTTATTGTTAAATAGTATGGATTTTCATTAGTACAGCATACTGACTGAAATACTGTATACAGTACTTACACTTGATGCACATGTCATCATTTTACAATTATAAATAATGTACAGGTATATTGAGAGCATGATGGAAAATAGTTGTTGCAGTAATGTGATCAAAGCAAGCATACCAGAAGCCTGAGGAAATCTGTTTGTACAAACGGCGGTCCATGGCAGACTCTTTGGCTCTGTTTACCTGTTCCCTTCATGAACTGTTATGAGCTTTTCACTCAATTTTTAGTTCTCATAAAGTTGATGCGATCTAGTGAAGAGTGCCAAGCCAGATAATCACGGTCATAAAAATACATTTACCTTAATTAAATATTAGATGATATAAGTGAGAGTTTGTCTTTTAAAATAAAATGAAACTACAAACAGGTCTGAGTTAGTAGTGGAGGGGATGACACACAGAGGGCCTGTGGGTAGCTCAAGGGTCACTGTATTAAGAAGGTTACACAATCCTTACACACACATGCGCCTACTGTTTGGAAAACAAAACAAAACACCCAGAGAGAGCAGTTCTGTCAACAGAAGCACCTTATTGATGAAAGAGGCCAGACTGGTTTGATTTGACAGAAAGCATGCAGTCACTCAAATAAGCTTTACAACTGTGGTGGGCAGCAGTGGATCTCAGAATGCACAACAGTATCTTACGCCTTGTTTAAGCTATGCTGTACTTCTTTCGTCAAATACAGCCAAATACACTCCCTGTTCGGTAACAAAGAGTGATAGAAAAAGAGAAATAGAAAAAGAGAAATAGAAAAAGTAGATTGGATAAAGATTAAGTTTTGTCTTAAAATGAAAAAAATATCTTGTACAACATTAGAACTGTTATTTCAATGTTGAAAATATTAAATAGTCCCAATAAAAATATTCAGTTTTAGATTTTCTAATTAATATCTGTTGGTACAGGTATTTTTTTATATTTATCAATTAGTTACATTTAGCAATTATTTTAAAGTAGATTATTAAATAATTAAATAATTTAGTGCACAACACTGGTCTCTCAGTTTGGGTATTTTACATGCCCTCACTTCAGACTGCTGCGGATATGTTTGCTTTAACAACCCGTGATTTGTCTTGCTTCACAAGCCAGTGATAGAGGTGCTTCACATTACTGCTTTCTATTAGCATCATGGTTCCATGATACATATGAGACAAACTGGTTTTCAACTTCCTGCAGGTAGAATAAACATATCTGTCCATTTTAAAGGTTCAGCTTTCATAATCTACTTTTCTATTTTTTTGGAGGAAGCTATGATGTGTCGCACTTTTATTTCTGATTCTTGAGGATTTTGTTGCTTTTGTTTTCCGCATACTCTGTCTATGCACTGTAAACTATTACAGTACATTGATTGGCTCTGTTGAGTGATGTGTATAGCCACGCCCAGTTTAACTTCAGACAAATACCCAAGTGCTGCCAAGGTTTTATTTCATTGTGTCCAGGTGGTTTTGTGTGATGCTGTGATAAAATCTGCCTAGACAAACATACAATTTTCTGAGACTGGTTTTGGGTCTTCCAACGTATAAAACAAAGATATCATTGAAAGAACAAGTTCTGACCAATGTAGAGACAAAACCTCTCTTTTATTTAAAAAGATTAAAAATTACATCTTTCAAAAAACAAACAAAAAATCTATCTATCTATCTATCATCTATATCTATATCTATATATATATATATATATATATATAGTATGTGGCTAATATGTTTGAACTCCATTATTTTTATTTGGATAAGTCACCAACTCTTTTGTTTCCATAATATTTTTCATATTACTAATACCTAGCCAATTAACCCATAAGCCTTTCATCTAGTAGCACAGCCTCCACAATTTTGTATGAAACCTACACCAATCAACCATGACATTATGATCATCTGCCTAATAGTGAAGTCCCCCCTTTTGCCACCAAAACAACAATGCACTATGCTCTGGCATCTTTCTATGGGAACCAGCATTAAACATTTCAGCAATTTGAGGTACAGTAGCTCTTCTATCAGATCAGCTACATGGGCCAGCCTTCACTGCTCATGCGTAAGCCTTGGCTGCCCATGACCCGGTTCACTTGTTTTCCTTCCATGCACCATTTTTGGTAGGCCCTGACCTCTGCAGATCAGAAGTATCCAACAAGACAATCCACCCACAGCGACAGAACACCTAGTACCTTTTGAATGTCCCATGTAAACATTGTGCGTAGCTCTGAGCCATTCATTTTGGTTAATCGGTCAGGTGTTAATTTGCTAGCTGGCAGCTTCTACAGTAAAAACACACAGTAAGAAATCCACAGCATTTTTTGGAATTTAGCTGTGTAAATGAAAGCTAGAATTTATTTTTGAATCCAGTTAGCTTGTGGATGTAAAGCTACCTCACCGTCTGAAAGCCCACCAGGGACATAAGAGCTGGAAGTGAGGGTCATTTACTGGTATTGTGGGACCAAAAATGATTTAGAAAATTGTAATTGATAGTAAAGACCCAGAACTCACAACACACAATGTTGGTGCTGCAGAGTTTTTAACTTAAACATTCAATAAAAAAAGACCAGTCTTAGTTTTGCAAATAACATTCGAGTGTATTCGGTAAGCTTGTTGAGACGAAATATGAGACAAGTCAAACAGGTCATTTTAAGAGCAAACATGAATTTAAAAATACAGTATTAATAAGAAAAGGTACTGTTCCCTTTATCCCCATCTAGTGGATCACAGTACAATTTTCCAACAATCCAACAGACAAATCTTCCGAAGACATTTTGATTTTTTTGAATATGCCAATAATTTGATTTGATTTGAAGTTGATTTAAATGCAATCTTGATGTTAACAGAAAATCATATCCTTTTAAATATAATTTGAGAAATTATGGTTTTAGCAAATTGTACATTCAATTACGATTGGCATTCAAGTCATACTGGGACCTTTGATTGTGCAGAATAACAGAATACAGTTATGATTTTACCATTCATAAATGGTACAGTCTAAGGCAACTATACAGGCTCGATAATGTTCTCTCCAAGAAACACGCCATAGTGAAGTTGTTCCTGCTGTGCTGCAGCCCATGGCATCTGTTGGCTGTTGAATCGAGCTGCCCATGTCCCTTTAGGGTCCACAACCACGACTCCACCCAGACCACTGACACGCTTCAGCATGTAGTCCAGGGACAGGTCACTTGCCTCCTCAGGGCTTTTGCCTGAAAGACCGTTTCCTTTACATTAGCCCAGATCATCATGTGCTTTAAATCCATACATAATTTTGGCCTTGATGTAAAATGTTTGACCAACCTATTATGAAATGTATACACCAATCATCCTTAACTATAAAACCTTAACTATAAGGCAGCTCCCTTAAGACATGGGGGGAGAGTACTATGGTGTCTGACACCAGAATGTTTGTGGTGGATCACTAACGCAGTAAGAAACCCCAGTGGTGGGGTTTGATTAGATGGGACTTATTTATCTGGTGCATCCCATGGATGCTTGATTGGACTAATCTGGGGAATTTGAAGGCTGGGTCAGGTGCCTTGGGCTCTTTGCCTGCTGGGCTCCATGTGTTGCAGGCTTTGTTGTTCTGGTGCCTTTCTGTCATGGCCAACATTCACTTTTTCTGGCAGTTAGTACTGCATTGGCTTTCCTATGGGATCGGGCCAGGCAGTTAGCCTCTGGTCCCTGTGGGTGTAGAAGGGGCTTTGGTGCCCATGATCCTCTTGCCAGTTTGCTGGTACATCTCTGATGTGTACATACACTACACTAAAATAATGTTCAACAACAGTGGCTTTTAGTGCTTAATTCAGCCCTGCAGTCTCAGAGACTCCTTCAAAAATGGTAAATAAGTGTGTTTTTAAAGGAAGTCAACACATCATGATCTTGCTGGAAAAATAGTTTTTACTCAGTTTATATGGCGTGTCTGCAATACAAGTCTCTGTATAATTTATTACTACAGAAAGGATAACCTATTAAAGCAAGTTGTTGGATTGTATAATCCTACAATTTGTGTAAAATATAAACCTGAGCAATGTGTTACACAAATTAAGCATGATCTTTGGATTTGAGAAAGAAAATTTGAGAGAAAGAAAAGTGTAAAAAGCACAAACTATTAACATACTCAATGCTTAACATACAGTAGGTCTTCTTCACTGGCTTCACTGGGTTATAGAAGCTTAGCATATAGAAGTATTAAATAAAAGTTATAGAAGTTTCCCAAAGCTCTGAAAAATCCTTATGGTGGTATAGCCAGCACAAAAGTGGTCCATTACATACAGTTGTACTCAAAAGTTTGCACACCCTGACAGAAATTGTTAAACATCATCAGTATATTTTCCAAATAAATGGCAATGCAAAATATTTTTATTTTATTTTAAGATAGTGGTCACATGAATTCATTAATTATCACAGTTGTTTGACTCCTTTTAAAAACCAAATGATAACTGAAATCACCAAACAACCCTGACCAAAAGTTGACATTCTTGATTGTTTTAAAAAACACAGGTTGACACAGACTTTAAATGGTTATTAAAGGGATGTTTCGGTCTGTGCGCCCTTCTTCTTCTTTTTTTTTTACCATCCGCGATCGATTCGTTAGCAGCAGACTTTTCACAGCTCTCGTGCTACTGCTTATGTAACTGATTATTCGGCTAGCGTGAGAGCAGTGTCCAGTCCGCTACAAATTAATCGATCGCAGATGGCATCGTTCTCCTGCAGATTTTATTTTAAGGGTCGGTAAATATACCTCGGCGGTCGTCAATATACATGGGTCCAAGTGTACTCTGTGTGTGTGAAACACTGATAACTCCTGTTTTCATATTACAGGAGAACACTGCTGGTAGTACAGTACCTTGCTCCATGTGGAAAAGAATATGCCTGGACATAACGACTTTCATGATGGCTTCTCCATGACCAGTAGGTGCAACAGCCCCAATCTGGTTATCTGCATAGGCTCCACAACCTGACACACACACACACACACACACACACACACACACACACACACACACACACAAATATTTTGACAAAAATGTAGTCAAATAACTTGATGTTTTGATGGTAGCTCTGGTAGTGAGAAAATTGAAGGACTGTGTGATCTTGCCAGTCATGTACTATAGACTACATCTATTCTAAAGTTCAACTGCACCCAGACCTGTTAATCTAAATACAGCAAATAATCAATTAAGTTATTTTACTGTGTTTGACCACTAGGTGACAGTAGCACACTGGATTTGCACAATGGATTTTCCTATTCAGTCTATATTTTAGTCCACAACTCTGTTAAAATGCAAAATTTTTATAATGGAAATCCAGCCTCAATGTGAGGTTAAAACATTAAAATCAAAACAGAAAAGACCGTTTTATTATTATTTTTTAAACGTTACAATAACCTGGAATCATAAGAAATACACAGGCCTTTTATAATTTGGGATGTGCCTGTTGTCAGAATAAATCTAATTCAAACCCACATTTAAGAGTAATTTTCATACAGCTGCCATAAATTCAATTAATCTTATCCCCAAAATAAATCCAGCTGTTTCTGTAGAATTTTCTCGAAATGTTCATGGGTTCATCTGACTACTTACTGTAAGCCATGGTCCACAAAGAGCTTACAAACAGCCAACACAGGTATTGGTACTAAAAAGTGTCTCACCTTGGTGAAAAGGTAAATTTTCAAATAGAATAATTGAACACCATTTTCTATAATACTTGATGCTTATCTAACAATCCATGCTTGGTACACATTTATATATTTATCAGATTAAAAAAAAAAAATTCCAAGTACAATTTAATGCCCTTTTATACAAGTGTATTGAAGCAAATTAGCATCATAATTACTTGAATTATATCAGCTTTTGAAAAATACATTTTGAAATTTAATCACTGTTGAATTGTTAATTTTGAAATTTAAATACCACTGAATTTATTAAACTGAAATATTTGACTTTAAAAAAGCAACATCTTTGAATTTAAGTGCTCTGAATGTCACACGAAATTTTCAACAATCCATTTCAAGCTGTGAAATTCAGATTAAAAATTCAAGCTTGGAAATTCAAGTACAAATTCAATACAGGAAAATCAATCGAGCCAGAAAGGAATCCGTTCGTCAGTCACGTGACCCAGGGAAGCGGACGTCTCAGTGAGTCTCGCTACATGGCGGAGTGCAGCGGCTCGGTAAGTGCACCTGTAGTGTGTTACACTAATTATATATATTATCAGATGTTTTAGTCATTTTACTGTGATAAAAAAATTTAGTCAAAGTTTAGTTAAAGTTGGGCTAGTGAGCATGAGACACAGATTAATGTTTGTTACACACACGCACGAAAGAGAGAGAGATACACAGTGGTGGCCAAAAGTATTGAGACAGCATGTGTCATGTATTATGTGTACAGAACAGGTGACGTCACCAGTTAGTTCAGGTCTGGCTGAAGAGTTGTGTTAATTAAAATCAGCTGTAGTTAATTGATGGAAAATCTTCAGGTTTAGAAGAAAACGACTTTAAACTAAATACTAATAGTTGTTTGGCAATTTAGTAGAAATAAGATAAGTTTTTCTGTATAGTCATTATTTAAATGTTTGGGGTTGTTATGAAAGCAGTGACTTTCACTTTTGTTCCCCAATGTATATATTATTATAAAGCTAGATATAATTATGTTGAACTTGTGTGAATATAATGCCTCAGGACAACTTTATTTAGTCCCTGATCTTTGTTTTTGCTTTCAGTAAAGGTTGTTCTCCAGCACATCACCTGGCCTCATGATGGAGATGAGCATGATGATTGTTCACTTGATGCGCATCTCAGGCTATCAATCGTTAGTTCATCAAAGATTTTATGTGATTTATGTAGATTTTTTTTTTTGTAATATGCTATACTTTATGTAAATGTGAGTTGATATTACTTAAACATATTAAAGACATGTCCAGTGAGCAGTTCTGGGTTATTACTCATAAAAAATGAACAGCAGTAGATGGAAGAGAAGCTGTATTCTCACTTAGATGCTGTCCAACTTAAAACGAAATTGCAAAATAACTTTATTTTACAGCCAAAAAGCACGATCACTTTGCTTAGTCACCAGAGCATGTATTTATAACAAATTAGTCTAGATTATTTGATAAGCAGTGGTTATATCTCACGAGGAGAAGTTTGTCTAATTGTTTGTCAGACAAACTGTTCCTCTTTGGTTCCTCTTACTGCTGATTTCCATGGATATAAACGTACTGTAGGAAAATGGCTCAGGATTTCCATCTGACTTTTAATATTTAGTCACCTCAGTGTCGCATTTGAGATCAGCTGTATTCTCACCAGCTAAAGCAAGTAAGTCATTCTCACTGAAGTGCTGCATCCTACAGCCCCACACTGCCTGCATTTGTAAAAAAAAAAAAAAAAAAAAAATTTTTTATATATATATAAAAAAAAAAATACAAATAAAAAACCTGTAGATAGTCTGTTGGCTAGTTAATTTTTGTTAATTTATGTTGTAAATCTATGTTGTCTCAGTTAGCTAGTTTAGTCTTTCTGTTAATCTATGTTGTAAATTTATGTTGCATGTAGCACCTTGGTCCTGGAGGAACGTTGTTTCATTTCACTGTGTACTAACTGTATATGGTTGAAGAGAGAAAGCCTACTTGAACTTGATTTTATATATATATATATATATATATATATATATATATATATATATATACACACATCTCCATCCATCCATCCTCTTGAAATGATATTGAACGTAAGTGTAGTAAATATACAGATTATATATGGGAAGAATGTAGACCTACAGTGGTTAGTTATGGGTTATGGTTAAAATATTGCATATTCATACAGTATTTGGGAGCAATAGTTCAAGCACTGATCAGAGGTGCTAGAACATTAAACATTTTTTGACCACAAAACCTTTTTCAACTCTGTATTGTAGACACGCATCCATTCACATACTATTTAAAACAAACTGTTGTATCACATATGCAACCATTTCACTGTGCTCATTTAGTACAAAATTTATAAATGGGAGCATTGGCTTGCAATAGTTAATAGCATTAATCAGGAATATTATGATCAGAAAAACAGCAGCTGACTGACGAACGGATTCCGTTCTGGCTCGATTGCTTTTACTGTATTGAATTTGTACTTGAATTTACAAGCTTGAAATTTATCTGAATTTCACAGCTTGAATTTTCTATCTGAATTTCACAGCTTGAAATGGATTGTTGTAAATTTCGTGTGACATTCAGAGCACTTAAATTCAAAGATGTTGCTTTTTAAACTAAAATATTTCAGTTTAATAAATTCAGTACTATTGAAATTTAAAAATTAACAATTCAATAGTGATTAAATTTCAAAATGTATTTTTCAAAGGCTGATATAATTCAAGTAATTATGATGCTAATTTGCTTCCATACAAGTGTCCGTAACTTTTTTTGAATTCAAATCATTCAATTATCCTAATAAATGATCGATTTAAAAATTAAACCTGCCCAATTTAGATTTCGCATGAAAAGTACATCATTCTAAAATGCAAAAAACTGTTAAGATATTGCAAAATTAACTTGACTTTAACCGCGGATGCTAAAGATTTTTGCTTTCATGATTTTTAACAAAAAACAATTTTAGTATCAATACTCAAAAAATATAATAATTTACATTTTTAATGATTATTGTTTGAAGCGAGACAGTACAATAAATCAATTTAAAAAAATCATAAAATCATATCTCCACAACGGCTGAAGTTAGCAACTTTGGTTGCAGTTGGCAACAAGATTGGTCACTTCCACGTTGCATAATGATGCATGTCACTCATATTTCTCATATTCTTCACATTTGAACTGAGAGAACCATTCTACATTAAAGGGGGAAAAAAAGCTAAACTAAATTACCCCAAAGCATGTTATGGTCTGATGATACTAATAAAATGGTATAATAAATTAAATTATTTTAAATATATATATAAATAATATAAAGATAACCATATGCCAGTTGGGAAGCATAATAGTGGCAGCACAATGCTTTAGGGCTGCATTTCTTCATACTAAATTTTATTATTTTTTTTAATAAAAAATAACTGTAAATCACCTACAATTACCAAATCTACTTTACCTACAAATACCAGTCAAATTTTGGTGTCTGCTAGTAAGCTGAAGATGAAAAGGATTTTTAAATTTTAACACAATACTGACCAGAAGCAAAGACCTGAAACCAACTCAAAATCTGTGGGGTGACCTAAAGTGAGTTGTGCATAGCTGATTCACAATTTGATAGGTCTAGATTGTTGATTGAAGAAAAACAAAAAGTGTGGGAAAATATCATGTCAAGGTATGGCTATAACTGTATGTGGGTGAATGATTATTTTATTATTATACAGCACGCACGCACACGCACACAAACACCCTTTTGCATGTCCAAAGTTGAAAGATCAACTGAAAACCACAACCACTGCAGGACTTGTACTATTCAGTACATTATCCTTACATACCATTTCTCATTTTCCTTCCCCCTGGGCACATAACATGCTGTGAGCCTACATAAGAGGATTAAGCATAGGAACTGAATATTATACCAAAAATATCTTTTTAAGCTGTGAAAATAAGCAGTGTTAGGATCTGGGTTTGCATCAGTTGCATTACACATGAATTAGCCACCACCAAACTGAACATTACTATCAATAATAAATCACTGATAGTTTGCTAATGAGGTACAATTTGCTAGGTGCTGTCATGAACAGTGGTTAGAGTATTTCATTATGCTTTAACAGTAGTCGTTTCTATCTCACCAACACACGGAGTATCTCCCACACGGCCCTCCATCTTGTTTATTATGCCACCCGTAGAGGTAGCACAAGCAAGGTTTCCTTGTACATCTACTGCTACTGCCCCAACTGTGCCCATCTTACCCCTGCAAGACACAAGTAGAACACATGCAGTGGTGTAACAGCATTAAACAGTGTACACACTTCCATTTTCATTTTTTCCCACTTATTTGTTCGCCCATTTTTACTTGTGTACTTCTTACATTCTTAATTGGTAACAAAGTGATCAGCAACAAAATGTCTTGAGTAGGAAAGTAGAAAAATAACTACGACCATTATTTACAGGCATAACAGCAATTACATTTTCACAGATCGGTTGCAGAAAAGAAATAATAAACCTCTCTTACATCTGGGCTTGCACAGGGTCAGCATCTGGAAGCAGGTTGTCTTGCCAGCGCTTAATGGCATAGTCTGTGATCAGAGACTCCCCGGGCACTTCAGGGATTCCCATGGCTCTGGCAAACTGGGAAGCCCCGTCAGCCGCCAGACACACATGATTAGTCTGCATAAGGTAAATGTAAAGAAATATTAAGTATTAATATATACCTTAAGGACTGAAACAACAACAATATTATTGTTATTATTATTATTAATAATAATAATAATCTCCTTTCTAAAGTTAAACAGTTGACAATCACAATGCCTTATACACTGAGAAGGAATTCCACTTTTTTTTGTTCTTGCATGCTTTCCAATGCATATATCCTTTTCTATTTTGGACATAATCCAAATCCATTGATGCTATATGAGAGGCTTTTACATCAAACCGGGACTTTGGATTGTGCAGAAATACAGAACATAGCTATCCCTATATGCCCTCTATACAATACCTCTAAAAGTCGCTCTGCCAAATGTCTAAATGTAAACGTAATGCTTGGATACCATTAATTTAGAAAGCTTTTGGGAAAGGAAGAATAAAAGAAAAAAACAAACAAACATCTACACACATCTATAGCAACACAAGCAAGCAACAACATGGTGAAGACAAGGAGTTTGGGGACAACAATAATAAATTAAATGAAAAAGCTACAGAGTCAAAGCAAAGCCGTTAAACATCAGTCAGTACATGCACAGCACGTGCAAATAGTATACTGCGAATAGTTCATGGAACCTTGTCCCCAAGCAAGCGAACTATGCAAGATTTCACAACACACCCTCATGCTGATGATAAGGAAGGTAAGGAGGACAATAAGTAAGGTACAAGAAAACAGCAGTCATTGACAGGAATTGCAAAACAACCTGAAAGCAGCAGACAGTTACACATTTACAGAGAGAGCAATAAGCAACACAATCATCTTTATTTCCTAGACCATATGTAAAACTCCTCTGCTCAAAATGAGCACAGAGCTCCGCTTTTAAAAAAATTGAAACAAATCAAAATGGTTTTAAAGCAGCAAACCCTGGTCAGTACGAAACCTTCCATGGTCTACAGTATGAGTTAAATGTATGAACACAATTTCTAAGTCCACGGTCTTTCCTGATTTTAATTTTTTTCTACATTGTAAAACAATGCTGAAGGCATCCGAAATATGCAGCGATCTCCTTTGAACAGTTGATATTGAGGTGTGTCTGCTACTTTTACTTTGTAAAGCCTTCACAAGTCTTCACCTAATCTGAGGTGCTGTTAATTGGAGCCGAGGCAAGTTTTGGTCTTGCTTTTCTGAGAGCCAGTTTCAACCTGGTGCTTGATGGGTTTTGTAAATGCACTTGACCCATACCAAGACAGCTGATGTCTTCAAATAACAACTGACTGTTTTTATTTAATTACATAATGCCAAGTTATTATTATAGATATGAGAAATCCGGTATTTCCCTAAACTGAAGAAAATGATTCCAAACTTGTGTTCAAAGCTTTGACTAGTACAGTACAGTAGCCAAAATGAAAAACACAAAAATTATTTTGACATTGTGAAGTCAGGGACTTTCATAATATTGGGAAGTTGAATATGAATACTTGCTAAGTATATATTAGGAATATGAATACTTGCTCATATAATATATGAATACTCGCTAAGAGGAACAGGCCAAAATGTTCACCAGATTTGCAAAATCTTTTTTTTTTTTTTTTACACGCATATGATTGCACACTTTGTTCATGTAAAAAAAATCAACAGAAGTGTGTAACTATGAAGCAAATAGATACACTAGAAGTACATTAAATAATAAGCGTTTGAATACTTACAAGTACACAGTGTACTTGAATACTAAAAATCATCCCGCATTATAAGGCATTCCCTTAAAGAACATCATGAGTAACCATAATAAATTACACTTGGTTAATTCCCAGATCTGATGACTTCTCAATATTGACTGTTTGTTTTAAATACTAGCAGTTTCCGGACAGTTCTGGGTAAGGATATGTTAAGTCAAGTTAAGTCAGTGAAATTCTTTATTCTTTGCATATCCCAGCTTCTTGTTAGTAGGCCAGAGTCAGAGCGCAGGGTCAGCCATTTTTACGGCGCCCCTGGAGCAGACAGGGTTAAGGGCCTTGCTCAAGGGCCCAACAGCAGCAACCTGGCGGAGTTGGGGCTCGAACCGTCGATCTTCCGATCCGTAACTCAGAGCCTTAACACACTGAGCCACCACTGCCCCAGTTGGAGCATGAGGAGAGAGTGCGAACGCAGTCCCCTGCTATCAGAAATTATGCAGTCAAGATTCCCACATTTGGGAAATTCACAAGGGTCAACATAGCCTGAGTGCAATGGCTGAGCCTCACCTTGGGCACACCACCTTCTTGATCATGGTATCACCCCTGCCAGGTAAGTATCAGGTATCAGATAAGGATATCAGGTAAGGATATGGGGCAAACTACACCAATAAACTCAATGCCGATAGATATATTTCTTTGTAATATAAAGTCTTAGTGTTGGCAAATTGTTGTGCTCCAGGTTCTTGAAAATGTTATGCTTTAAACATTGTGGAATCCACATATTGTTGGTACTGTCAGGTGTCCACACACATATAGAATGCTTTTGAGCAATTATAAGGAGCAGCATCATTTCCCTCTCTACTGAAGTTAAACCTGGAAAGTTTTCTTTTCTGAAGTCTCTCCACAGGCAGAAAACCTACTGACTGTTACAGAGCACACCATGCCTTAGATGTCTTACCAACAATCTCTACACTATTTCTTTTATTTATGCATTAATTATTAGGGTAAGATTATGTAGCACAGGGGGTACAGTGATTGCCTTACACCTCCAGGTCTGGGTGTTCGATTCTCACCTACAGTCTGTGTGTGTATGGAGTTGTGGCTGTAGTGTATCATGGTGTGTGTTTGTCCCTGCCCCGAGTTCGCACCACACCCTGCCCTGTGCTGCCTGGGATAGGCTATAGGCTACCTTTAACCCTACACAGAATAAGCAAGTTCTCAAAATTAATGAAATATATAATGCATTGTGTTATTATAGAATTGCTAACATACTAGATAAAGTAAGCCATCAGACTAAAATCTGAAAAATTAAATGTAAGGACATTTCAGGACCAATCAGAAACAAGCTCTATTTTATCAATTAATTTTCATTTAAGAATATTGTCTTAAACTATAGTAACTGAATTGAACTTACACATATATATAATTTAACCTGATATATAAAAGTGGTCCTGACTTTAAAATGGTTAAATAATAAGTAGAATTTGTTAAATGGGAGACTGTCTAAATACTGTATGAACTGAACCGTCTAATAACCGAGTAAAGAGCTAGATATTCAGAACAGGGGTGTATGGTCCCACAAGCGTACCTTGTCCATGACCAGCCTGGCAAGTTGAATTGGATTAGCCACTTTCTTGACTGCAGCAACAGCACCACAAGCCAGTGTACACCCATCCATCACCAGAGCGTCCATCTCCACCTCTCCCTTTATATTCAGCACAGAGCCTCGTCCTGAAATCACACAAACAGAAACACGGCCACAGTTTTTCCATGCTTGACTTTGATCACCGGAGCTACAGGGTGGCTATAGAGGAGTGCGTTCGTCCTATTGTTAGGAAAACATTATTCTCATTCCTGTTGGGCAGTGGTGCCCATGATCTCTGTGTGTAATGTCATTTACACTAGCCTATGGTGCGAGTCTATGGGCTCATGAATGCGTAAGACAGCAGATTGCATCTTTCCACAACAGGCCAAAAAAATGCATATGACTTAGGGGAGGATAAATTATTTTCCTTCTATTTTCAAAAGGTTATTTCTTGCTTTGAAAACATGTTCAAACACATTTGATTTTCTCAAGACCTCATCATTATTATTATTATATATAATTTTATTGTCCTTCTTAAATCGAACGGGGGAAAAAAGAAAGGAAGAAACAAAAGGAAGATTGCAATATATTTTTCCCACAAAATACATACGATCCACAGTAGGCTAGTTTGTATATTTTGGCTCAATTAAACCACATAATCAGGATTTAATTAGTTCTTAAGGACTTCCTCTTCTGATATGATAGTTCTACCTGCATTAAAATCTGGGTTATTTTCCAGAATAGTGACAGCTTCTACTACAGCATCCACGGCACTGCCTCCGGACTTGAGAATGGCATATCCCTTCCTTGTTGCTTCCCGCACCCCGACAGAGGCGGACTCAGCTTGTTCCTTAGGAATATAACCTGCGCCACCGTGGGCTACCACAACAGGCAACATTGGAATCAGATTTCCTCAAAATCTGTCAGAAGTAGAAACACACCACACATATAATAAAAGTTTTAGTACAGAAATGAAGTTTGAATTATAATCCTTACATTTATTCCCCAAAACAATCAAACTAGAGCCATGTATGAATGTTGTTCAAAGGAGAAATGAAATAATCACAGTAAAGCAATGCAAATACAGTGCATAAAGTATTTCACATTTGATCTGTGATGGGTTTTTAATTTTAGAGATGATTGTTTTAAAATGCATTTTTCACCACTGCGTCTGGTGATGAGTGATAAACCTCAAGTATAGTATTAAATTTTTTTTTTTTTTAACTATTTCTCTGACTTACTATGGTTCAGCCTCAGCCTTTTTTACACTGATAGAACAATCTTTACAAGCACTGAGGCTGTTTACCATTCACTAAACAGCATAAAATAAACACCTGCTTAATTATTGTAGTAATGAAATCGGTGTCCTTAAAAAGGCCCGATGTTTAATTAATATTTGCGAAGTCAGTTTGCACTCTACCCAGTCGATAGACATCATTAACCATGTGTCCACTGAGGAACTAACCTTAGGAGTTTATCTTTGATGGAGCTCTAATCTGGTGCTGAAATCCTAGGATGCAGGAAATTTAAAACGGTGAGGTTGAAATTCTGAAACATTTCTTCAACAGAACTGATTTGCTTTGCACTTATTACTAGTAAAAAGCAAAAAAAAAAAAAGTTTTACAGATGTTGTGAAGTTATATATCAGAACGTGTGTGTTCAATCACTGCTTTTGCAGGACACTCAGGATAGCAAATGAATGATGGCTCAGTTCTGGCCCAATTTGCATCCAGCCAGCATAATGAAATGGAATGACTTCATGTACCAAAAAAAAAAAAAATTTAATCATGTTTTAAAAAACAGCATCTGTAGCGCATTGTGCTTATCTTATTATAAATCACATAGTGAAAAACATAGTGCTTATGAATCAGGAAAGATTCTGTAAATAAGCTGCATGCAGTTTAATAGTGAACATACAGTAAGATGCTCACTGAATTATAATGTTATATCATAAACCTTTACTTCGGAAAAATGCTTATAATTAATTTTATGTGAAAAAGTTAGACCTTCAGTTACCCCATCAATCAATTAAAAACTTACATTCTCTCCCTGCGTGTTACACCCAATAAACCAAGTTTTTTTATATTTAATTTCTTTAATGGTTTTTACTTATATTACTAGTTTTTACTACCCACTTTGTTTCCATCAACCCTTATATTTTTCCTCCACAGAGAGCATTTTTGTAAATTAAGTAAAAGGGTACTGTCATTGGAGTGTCCAATTACGTAAACATAGAATGTGTATAGGTTTGAAAATCAGGACAGTTCATATCTGTGTCTGTAAGTGTCCCACATGTGTCATTTCTGTCAAGAGATGTCAATAATGTCAAATCAATATGATGTGCATTTGCTCCAAGGGTCAACAAATAGCTCATTATTACTTTTGAAAGAGGATCAGTGCATGACTCGCTTAGCTATGCAGTTCATGTTCACTCAGCTTGCCCATGTCAATATGGGAGTCCATAGATTCATTCTATGAAGAAGTTAATCCAGTTTTATTATTATTAATAATAATAAATAAATGTTTTGGAGACATTACACATTATTTGTATACTATTCATCTGGTTAGTGTTACGGTTTCTCACAAATTAAATGTGCAGCAGAATAAGAGTGTTCATTACAAAGAAAAAGTTACCTGACAAAAAAAAAAAGTTGTAAAAAAGTTTGAAGAATAAATTTTTAATTCATAAAAAAATTAACACACTCAAAAGAATATTGCCAAATAATAAATATGCAAGTACAATGTGTACACCAAATCTGATCCTTCCAGTCAGTTTCCAATTTAATTTATTGATTTGTTGTTGTTTAAAATCCATAATTTCTCAAAAAATGTCTTGTGACTTAACTTATAGTATTGATATTATATCATCATATCACCCAGCCATAGGTTGCACTAGCAGGAAAAAATGTATACAATTTAAGCAATAATGCTCTAATTTTCTGTACATATTTAATGTATAACTCGACCTTTCTAGAATTTTGAACACATATTTTCCTTAAACTTTCCTGTTTTGGTACTGCAGCCTTTCTGTTCTTTGCTGATAAAAAAAAAAAAAACCTCATGGATCGACATGTTGTGCTTTCAGAGATCATTTTATGCTCACCACAACTGTACAGAGTGGTTATCTGACTTACCAAAGTCTTTCTGTCTGCAAAACTTCCATTCACTGGATGGTAAACATCTACAAAATTTTGTGCATAAAAACCCAGACTATTTCTGCAAATAGGTCAAGGTGTTGACTTGGTCTAAAAATTTTCAGATCTCAATCCAACAAAGCATTGCTTGTATAAAATGTTCTTTTGGTTGCTTCCATGAAGGGATCGCCACAGTGGACCATCCAGACATGACTTGGCACAGGTTTTTTGCCGGATACCCTTCATGATGCAACCCTCCCATTTTTTCTAACCGTGCTTGGGACCGGCACTGCATGCAACAGCCGAGTAGTATGGGGTGTAGCAAACTACCGACTGCAAGGATCAATCCCGGATTCTCGGATTGTCAAATCAACAGCCTAGAGTGTTAGAGGCCTGAGCCACCACAATAAAGCAGCTCTAGGATGCTTTGGAGAAACAGGGCTGATCCATGGAGGTCCCAACTTGCATCTTACAGGATGTTAAGGGTCTGCTGTTAATGTCTTGGTCCCTGATGCTACAGCACGCCTTCAAAGGTCTCTAGGAGTCCAAGCATCAATGGGTTAGAGCTGTTTCTGGTAGCACAATGGGGACCTACACAATATTAGGCAACCGATTTTAATGTTATGGCTAATCATCTGTGACTCACAAGCAGCTGCTATTTCCGTTCTCGGAGCTACTTCCTTGTTTGTATTTTTTTTAAAGATGCAACGTGTTAAATTATGTGTGAAAACAGGATTAAATTTACAGCACAACGCGCACCAGTTTCTAGGCTACGTTACAAACGTTCACAGTAAAATACGCTCACACGACATAGTAATCACATCGATCCGTTACGAGGAGACACGTCGACATTATATACGACATCAAAACAAAGAAGACTTCACCTATTTTCTGTGGATGTAACGAGCATTCAATTCACATGACAAGTCGCAAACGCGTTTGAACGACAAAGGGCGTCAGCGCGTGCGTCACATCATCACGGGAGCCAACCGACAAATTAAGAGTTTTGTGTTTCAAAATAAATGCGGACTGTGGATCAATATATTCACGGTGACTCGGTTCCTGCGTTCAGTATGTATTATTCATCTTGTCAAGTAGTTCAAATGAAAAGACAAAATGTCTAAACCACAACAAACACAGCAGGGCGATAGCGCTGTATTTTGAAACATCCTGCCAAACACACGTAGGCTATTTTGTATATTAATACATACATTGTCACAATTTAAACTGGCTAAAACGATTACTGAGAAATTTGAGTACAGGGGTCCGTTCTTCGTACGTCGCTAACTCAGTTAGCTGGATTTGATTGTTGTGGGTTTGTCCTGATCTTGGATTGTTTCGTTCTTCGAAGCGAATCTCGCGCTTGCTGTCATAGCGACATGTCCGTAAGCTTAAACCTGCTCGGGAGCAGGTTTATTTTATGTAAACAGGATTTAGGCTGCGCTCCTGGCGGGTTATGATGGGTTGAAATGGTGAGATCACATCTGATTGGTTAAAGAGCATGACTGACACGGACTGACTCCGCGGGGAAAAGAAAAGTATCTTGCATTAATATATGGATGGATGTATTTAAACATAAATAAAGTATATGTATACATGTGTGTGTGGCTGTGGTCATCATTCGTGTGTGTCTAATCATATGTAACATTCTATCCCCCGATTGCGTCTATATAAGTGGAGGTTATTTTCTCAAATCTGTCGCAGCCACATCTTGTTCGTTTATGAGAGAGCAACCAGTTACTGAAGGTGTGAGGATTATTTACAGAGTTTTTCAAATTCCTCGTGTATTGCGTGATAGACAGGATCCTTTAGCACAGCATGACAATATACTTCTTACTATACTTGTTCTTCTACTTCACTTTTACACTGTAAACCCGATTAAGTTGGCAAAACTCAAAATATTTGAGGTAATCAGTTACATAATTTTTTAAAGTAATTTTAAGTAAACAGAACTATCAATATTTGAATTTGTTGCAAATAAAGTAAATTCAATCCAGCGCGGGAATCGAACCCGGGTCTTTCGCATGGCAGGCGCAACACCTACCACTAAGCCACCACTGCTCTTTAGATTTAAATTGCAGGAACTTTGAGGTAAAACTTACTGTTACTTAAGTACTTATGATTACTTAAATTATCAAATTTGTTCAGCTAACTTTAAATTAATACAAATAGGATTTGAGAGTATATATATACACACACATATGACATGTAACACGGGCAGCACGTACGTATTTAATACATCTATTTTAAATTATCTTTATTAAAGTTTGAAATGCTCCATAACCCTTTAATAAAAGCCCTTGCTCCGCTGGAGAAAAAAAAAGTCCTAATTAGCACAATGATCTCATCTTAGATCTGTCAATTCATCTCGGATGTTTCAAGCGACGTACGAAGAATGGACCCCAGGAAAAACACGGATGATGATTAAATTAAACAAAATAAAAGTTTTGTGTTTTCAAGAAGCTCTGAAAAGTGCACCAAGAGGTCCTGCCAGGTTCCTCTTCTTTCTCCTCAGATTTACTATTTAGGCTTTTTTTTTTCAGATTTAATTAACATTCATAATCTGTATTGTAACAAAAGTTTATAGGAAAAAATACCACTGTCATCTACCTTGCTCAGTAGAGGTTAAATGTCCTGTACACTGTTCTCACTAACGGTGAGAAGGATTATTTTTTTCCTCTTTTTTTTGACCACGCGAGCGTCTTTACGTTCATAGATGACGCTCGTCGCCGCTTATAGGTCGGTGTTGCTCTCGTGCACGAGGGCTGGCGGATAGGAGGCGCGTCACCGGTGCGCTCTGATTGGAGACTCGAGATGAGAGGCGGCGCGCGCGCGCGGCGAGCCCCATTCTCAAATGAGTGTGTGCGCGTCTCCGTGCGGAGGATGCGCGCGCCCGAGGGGCTGCGGTCCCATTGACTGTTCCGTCTCCCTGACAGCGGCGGCATCAGCGGCACTGGCGGCATCAGCAGCACTGGCGCCTCAGCCCACCGAGCGAGCCGCGCGGATTCGACGCCTCACCGCCAGCCCCGGCATCAGCATCATCCCGAGCCGGACAATCAAGACCACGGTCCCGTTATCGAGTAGCATCCTCCGGAGGAGATATGGGCTACCGATAAGTGGGAAGAGTGTGTAGAGGCGGGAGGGCGGGCAGAGGCTGGTGGGAGAATAAACTGTCATAGAAAGGGAAACACCAACGGCGGCCGCCCCGCCACCATGAAAGGGTTGCAACGCCTGCGTGAGCCGCTGATGCACCCGTGGACCATGTCGTGATTCGCGGGCTGTAGCAGTTTTCGCAACGGAAACACGAGTCCTCCAAGGAACGGGGAAAACATGTCGGCCTCGGTGGGGCCCCGCAGCGGCCCTCGCCCACCCACTGCGCCGCCCTCGATGCCCGAGCTGCCGGACCTCAGCCACCTCACCGAGGAGGAGAGGAAGATCATCATGGCTGTGATGGTTCGGCAACGGGAGGAGGAGGCCAAGGAGCAGCAGGCCATGATCAAGTAAGACCGCCTGATCGTTTGTTCCCATCCACTGCAGGGAGAACCCTCGAGGCTTTCATAGGTTTAGTGCAAGGAAGCAAACGGGACCCCTCTATGCCTTATCGTTTACTATGCGCACCTGAAAAAAGGCACCTGCACCTGCTCTGCACCGTGTGTATACGGGTGTGTGGGTGGATGTGTGTGTGTGTGTGTGCGCGCGCGAGAGAGGGCTTGAGGAGAGCCGATGTTTGCTTTACCGTCCCTCTTAAAGTGTGTGTGTGTGTGTGTGCGCGTTATAGAAACCTGGAAGTAAGCTCACAGTACTGCTCTGCTCTCGGTCCCTGAGCAGTGCTCATAATCACACACACACACACACACACACACACACAAAGACTGGATCGTCTGTCTCCTTGACGTGTCTTCACCATCCTGCTACATGATTCTAAATATTATAAAAGGTATAGAGCTCTGGCAGGAAGCACACACATGAGGGATGCCTGGCTCGTTTGGCTGCTTTACATGTGCACGTCGGTTCAAAGCCGGTCGAGACGAGCACACATTAGCCGTGGCAGGGAGAAAGCGGTGTTTAACTCGCCTCGCACTGGTGTGTTATCACCGCACCCTCAGCCCCACAACTATCCCAGGCTTCTGGAGTGTGTAACAAATTGCAACATGGGCTTATTTAAGCTTATAGACTTGTCTAAATCTTTAAATAAGAATATAGTAATCTGTGCTGCAGATACTGCACAGTACAGCTAAGAGTTCCTCTGTGTGTTCTCACAGCGCAGGCCAGGACATCACTGAACAGACACAAGTGGTGGGAAAAGCTGGAGTTGGGAAGGACTTCCGTTTTTTCTTTTTAATTAATCAACATTATCACTTCCAGACGTGATGAAACGCCTGAAAGGTGTGAAAGATTTGTCTCCTCGTTTTGTCACGACTAAACTCCCCGTGCCTCGTCATCGTGACGGTCGGTCTGCTTTTAACCCATTCAGTGAACTGCCCCTCTTAGCGGTGCTAGCAAAACAGTGACACTACTTCAGTGACATTTATTTTGAATTCTATATTTAATAACACTGTCTTTACTACAATAAATGAGTCTTAATTTTTGATATGTGACCTAATGGACAGAGGGATGTTATAGTGCTTTTTGAGACATTTATATCAATGCTTCATAAATGACAATACAAATGGAATGTTCCTGTTTAAGAGAAATGCTCTTCTTTATTTCTAGAGGCTGTCCTCTAAATATTTGGAAATGTCTTAATGAAGAGCTGTCTGACAGCACGGTGGCTTAGTGGTTAGCGCTGTCGCCTTGCACCTCCAGGGTCCGGGTTCGATTCCCGCCTCTGGAATGTGTGCATGGAGTTTGCATGTTCTCCCCGTGCTTTATCGGTTCCTCCAGGTACTCTGGTTTCCTCCCACAGTCGAATAATTAATTGGTGTTCCCAAATTGCTCGTAGTGTGTGTGAGTGTGTATACGTGAGTGCCCTGCGATGGATTGGCACCCCGTCCAGTGTGCACCACGCTTCATACCCTAAGTCTCCTGAGATAGGCTCCAGGACCCCCATGACACTGTATACAGGATAAAACCGTATAGATGATGAGAGAGAGAGAATAGCTGTCTAGGTAATGAAAGACAAAAGGCTGGTTAGAACACAAAACTTGTCCAAAAATGCTCCTGCGATAAAGTGATTGGAATATATCCTATGTTACATGATTGAAGCAGCAATAATAATAATAATAATTATGATTATTATAACAACAAGAATATGGTGCCGTGATTTAGGTAAACCACTTAATTAGTAAGTTAAGTTCTGTTCAAATGACGTCAAAGAACAGGGTTAATTTTGGGTTAAAACATATTCAACTTTGAAAGCTTTATTGTCAATGCCTCTATACTCTGTGCTATTTTTCAGAGAGGAGAAGCCCATACAAGCGAAAACAGTGAACCTGGTTGGGAACAAGAAACCTCCACAGCAGAATGACATCAGGTAAACATAATTCAGAATTCAGACGTGTTTAGTGAGAAATAAAGCTTTTGGTCTAGATGATTGAGGCACTTCTAAAAAGCTGGCTGTGTTTCACAGAGACACAGGGGCAGCGATTTCTTCTCTGAAGAAACAAACTGCTGAAGTTATTCTTTTGGTTTTATCAGCTGTTTTGCTTTGTAAGGATTTTAGTAAAATGCTGAATTGTTTCCATGTGTATGCTTGATTTCAGTGACATAATCTGGGTAAACTGTTCTGGCTGCCATATAAGATATCTGGGCGTCTACAGTTTGCATTGTTCGGTTGGATGAAATTCGGCTAAGCTGTGAAGTTTGGAGACGAGGGTGCCATGTTAATTTGCCTTCTTGTGCCAGCGAGAATGGCTGGGTATGGTGTGTCAGTGCTCTTATGCGTCACGCCTGCTGGAATTCCTCTCAAGATCTTTTTCAGATATTATTCATCACTCAAAGTGACTCAGCTTGCGTGTGCTTCCACTTTCCGCATTTGTTTTTAAAGTTGAAGTGTCCTCTGTCCTGCTATAGTCTTGTCGACAGAGTATTTGTGCTGTGATTAAGAAGCCTGTCACACTTACATGCTTGTGTCCTGCAAACACAGAAAACGATTTACAGGCTCCTGCAGCTGTGTAGTAGGAGCCCATGAGAGTAATATTTATGCCACATTAAAATATTTATGTGTACCAGCATTGCCCTGGTTTCCTGTTCACCAGATTCAGAAAGCAGGAACACTGTACAGATAAAGAGCATCAGCATCATTCTGTGTCTCGGTAAGTTTGAGGGTCATAGGATTGTTCTGGTTTAGGATTAGAACACAAGTTGTATCTACATGGAGCCATTGAACGTTTTCATATCCAGTGTCACTAACCGACCACCAGAGCTACATCAGTGTGTCACTGAGTGATGTTTACTTCGATACTGTACTTGTAAATAATGTAATTCACCACCAGTATTATAGTCAATATAGTGGTCAATACAGATGGAAAGGACAGGGACCCGGGCTGATCATCCAGTTAAGAGTCTTGTTGAAAACAGAGTTTATTGAACTTGATAGAGTTTTTTTTTTCTCTGTAGATGGAGATATTTATTTTTCTGGCCATTTGGTGTTTAGATCCTGAGTGAGTCAGATGCTTCTCTGTCAAAGATCAGGCCATAGTATTGAGCTTAATATAATCCACATCTCAGATCTCCATTCTTCTTCTGGTGTGTGCCAGAGCAGCACTGACACAAATCCTGTGAAAAAAAAGGGAGGAATACATGAATAGGGAAATAGATAAAGCAACAAGCAAATCATGCAGTGGAGGCTTTCAATAGCTTCACACTCCATACATTAGCACCCACTGGAGGATGAGCCTCAGGAAGCCATTTGTTCCCACACACCAGCAGGCCCTACAGCGCTGAGTGTGAGCTCTTGCTTTGGCATGTGCTACAGTCAGAGTCCTAAGGCTCCAGCTGCAAAGTCTCACTCTCTGGCTCTCTCTTGCGCATCGTTACTCCGGGAAAGCTCTGACTTGGATGGAGAGAAAGTCAGATTACACCCTATAATGCAGCTCAATACATCAGCCAGTTTAGGTGGGTCTTTGGTAAACCACTGCAAGGAGTGCATTGCATTTGGCCACATTCCCACTGACTAGTGGTTCAGAATATTGCTGGAAATGTCACATAAATCAGAGAAAGTGTTCACAATGTTGCTAATGTAAGTGTCTGTAATTTAAAGATATAACTGAGGACGGGAAGGAAGTTGGCTATACTGTATAAAAGGCCTTTTACATCCAGGTGAATGGGGAATAGGAGCGATTGCATGCTGATTTCTTATTTGTAAAACCTTTGTAAGTGCACAGATGCTGAGTTACACAAAATGCACAAAACACTACACTAGTAAAGCAGCAGTCAGTAGAGCTAAAGGCTGTTTTTTGCTTCAATATCCTATTTCCTATAGAGCAGAGTCAACTTAGCAAGATGTTAAGCTATGCAAAATACAGTTATCCCCAGAATT